>RJWH01000157.1:0-521430 GCA_004363575.1 Solenodon paradoxus | reverse complement strand
ACCATACAATGTATCAATACATAGAAGAAATGTAGGGACAACACTCCATGACGTCAAACTCAAAGATGTCATTGGGCAAGTGATACTGATGGCAAAGAAAAGTAAAGTAAAATGAAGCAATTGGGACTACATCAAATTAAAAAGTTTCCGTACAGCAAAAGAAATCACTACTAAAATGGAAGGCAGCCCACTGAGTGAGAAAAGATATTTGCATCAATATGTCAGACAAGAGCTTAATCTCTAAAATATATAAAGAACTTATACATCTCAACAACAAATCAAACAACTCATTCAAAAAATGGGTGGAAGTGTTGACTAGGCCCCTCTCTAGAGAAGATACACAGATTGACTTACAGACACACGAAAAAAATGCTCTACATCACTCACCATCAGAGAAATGCCAAAAAAAAAAAAAAAAGCTATGAGCTATCACCTCATACCAGTGAAATGGCTTATATCAAAAGGACTAGAAACAAGTGTTTTAGAGGGTGTGGAGAAAAAGGAACACTCCTCCACTCTTGGTGGGAATGTTAATTAGTACAACTTCTTTGGAAAACTGTGTGAAAATTCCTCAAAACATTTTAAAGAGATCTACCATTGGATCTAGCAATCCATTGCTAGTTATATAGCTAAAGAACACAAAAACTTTATAATCAGAAAAATTTCACAGTTCACAATAACCAAGACATGAAAACAACCTAAGTGCTCATCAACAGATATCTGGATAAAAAAGTTTTGGTGTACTCAATGGAATTCTATGCAGCTTTTAAAAAAGATGAATTCATGCTTTTGCAAAAACCTGGGTAGAACTGAGGGGATCATGCTATGGAAAATAAGTCAGAAAGAAAAAGAGAAATATAGGATGGTTTCACTCATATGTGGAATGTAAAGAAATAAACAGACATCCTCTGCAAAATTTATAGCATGCAAAACTATGGTGGGGTGGGGTTGGGGTTAGGGTTCGGTTTCAGGGAGCAGAACAAGAGAAGAAAGAAGTTAATAAATTGGTAGTAAAGGACACAGGTGCTCTGGTGCTGGTCTGGTGTGAAATACAGACTGAGATGAATTTTATGTCCTAAAAATGTGAAATTTTATGTAACAGTAAAAAATTAAAAATGAAAGGATTTGCTATGCCCAACCATTACTGAAAATGAATAAAAGATGACAGGAGAATGAAAACATGGTCATCTGGGAATCAATGCAAAGGAAGCATTTGCTAACTAACCATCATACTGCTATCTATCATCCTTCCCAGTGATTGCAGTTTCTGTGACATTCAGAATTACATGTTAAATATAACACCACCAGATTTGCCATTCTAAACAACTCTAGCGAATACCAATCACATTCTAGACTGTGAATGGCATTCACCATTCAGTTTGTCCAGCCATGTGCAAGTGGCCCAGTGCAATATAAACTTATTCTCATTCTTCATGGATATTTTATTTGAAAAAAAGTTATAAAAAAAGAGGAGTGTTATTATGGTATTAAAACTGAGCATGACTCTAACAAAGACAGATTTAGAATAATGAAAAAAGCATATAAACAAGTAGAGCATTGATTCTGAAAAACTACACAGCCAGGTTATCTAGAATTAAATGTTAGCAATTTCTGAAACAGTTGTATTGAAAGATATGTAGCTATTATAAAATGGTATTTATTTTCCTCTCTTGCTCCAATGAATTTATTCAAAATGTTCATGTTAAGGTACAGTGAAAATATATAGTGTTGTCAGATATATATATATATATAAATATATAAATATATATACACATACATATGTATACACACACATATGAAATGTAAGTGTTTATACACACACACACATAAACTTTCATTTAGATGGCAAGGTCTTTAAGTCCCTCAGTTCCTCCATCCATGCATCCATCCATCCATGCTTTTATTTATCCCACTCATTCAACAGATATTGTCCAGATGCTTCTCTAATAAAGTGACATTAAACTAGGTTCTGCAGGATGAGTAGGAGATAGCCTGGAAATTAAGAAGGGGACCACCTGGAGGAGAGGAAGTTAAGTATGATGTAGAAAAGTAGAGAAGTTACACATAGAGAAGTTGCAAACAGGACAATGGGCTCCAACTCATTGAGCAAAGGCAAGGATATTGGTGAAAGAAGATGATGGGGAGGGAGACAGGAACCAGGATCTGTGATCTTATTCTAAGGGTTCAATAAGAAATGGACTGTTTACTCCTAGCTGAAGGTCTAGCAGAGCAAGGAAAAGAGGAAGAAGGATAGTATTGGAAAGAAAATATGAAAAGATGTTAAACGCCAGCCCCTCCTTGTTGATTCTAAGACACACCTCCAAGCAAGGTGTGAAAAGCACCCTCCTCCTACTGCAGATCAGTGCTTTTCAGACTTGAAAACTGCACAAGTAATATTTCAAGGAAAACAAAATTTAATCCAAATCTCTCTCCCTATTTAAATGTACAACCCTTGTCTATGTTACTTAAATATGTAAACCATAAAATAAGGAGTAACTCTGTATGCTGACAGTTTATTTACAACATAGAACCAACATAAATGGAAAATAAGTAATACTGAAATTAACCTGAATTTAATGTGACAGATGATGTTTTGATGAAATTAAATTGCTGCTTGCATTTAAAATAGTTACACAGAACACATACATCCTACTATATACCACTCTTAGACTCTTCTGTGAGATCTATTAGGAAGCCTTTCTTTTTACAGAATGCAGGCATTCCCTTTGGCCATTGCTTGATAGATGTACATTATTTGCATGTTAGGTCCAGCTCTCTTCTCTTTAGTCAGAAACTGTTATAATAGAAGACTCAGTACAAAGGTCATAAATACATCAGTCACCAAACCAAGTAATAATCCATAGAGAGAATTTCCAGATTACTTAGAATATGTGGGTGAGCTTCCATGGGTATGTACAATTCTGTTTGGAAAAACAATTCTAAATATGAGAGTGGCTTGTTTATTCCCAGAGACTACCTTAAGGAAAAGGGGAGTTGATTCCTTCTCACAAAGAGCCACGAGGAAGGGATAAGTTGTTCCTTCTAACATTCTAAAAAGAGATTATTGGAATCCAAGGCTTGGTAGAGACAAGAGGGCTCCTTAACATTTGAGTGTAAGGAGAGACCAGTTTGGGTGTGGTCACAAGTCCCTGTGGTTCCTGCTTTTAGTATTTAGGATTGACAGGGTTAGAAGGAGGTGACTGAGAAGTCTGTCTTTGGCCGTATGACTGAAAAAGGCTTATAACACTAGTCTCCAAGTCAGGTACACCAATGGATCCATTAGGGTATGGGAAGAAAATACTAAGAACCCTGAGAAACCTAAACCTTGTTCCAGACACATGAAGAATAGCACTCAAAGAAGTTTGAGTGGGGACCCTGTGAAACTGAGAACGCTTAACAGCTTAAATAATTTACCAAATGGGAAGAGCTGCTCAAAAGAGAAATGTGCATATTTTTTGACAAGGCAGAAATTGGTACTCTGTATAATTGTAAGTTAATGTAGTTTATATACTTGAAATGTTGACTAAGTTAAGTTTCAGTGTTGCAAATTGTCACAATTCTTCCCTTCCATCAAAAAAAAGTCCATTCCTTCATGTTAGGCAACGTAGAAAGGAATAAACTTGAAATTTCTAATTTGAAAACATATGTTAACTTTAGAAGAAATGATGTCTAAGGTATCTGCAATAAGCAGCCTTTGTGAGAGAAAACAGTGGTTTGTGGGACTCACAAAAGCCATCAGGTGGAGATTTGAACACAGCATTTTTACTGTAGATCTTAGATAAAGAGAGGCTGTAGGATATGATATCAGAGCATTTGGGAGAGGTTGATTAAGGAAAAAGCTTCCCAGAAATGTTGCTAGATATGTTGTGAATCTGAGGGCAGAAAGGCTCCATATTCCCACTCCCTCCGGACGTCCAGGAGAAGGGGTGGCAGCAGCTTTATCAGATAATTAGAACCAACACAGGCTAGCCATGTTGGGACAGAAAGCATAGTATGGGGTGTTTAGTCACACGGAGCTCGAGATGGTTATGTAGTCAACACTGAGCTGTATCCAAATTACCTTTTTGGAAGAATTCTAAAAGACCTTTAAAACTCCACAGTAATCCAGACAATCAGCTTCTTTGCAATTGCATGGCAGTCTCAGTTTCTCTCCCTGCTCAATCCAGTTTCCCTCACTCCTTACAGGTATTGTTCTGGAGACCATTTGCCAATAAACCTGTTAAAGTCGTATCTCGAAGTCTGTTTCCTGGGGGATATTAGTACAGCAGGCCTTCTTGAGCTGTCTAGCTTTGGGATGGGGAGTTGAAATTTGGAGGAAACCTGAGATGAATTCTGCCGACATAATACACATGAATTTCAAGCTGGTGGGCTACCTGTGAGTTGCTTTCGTGTCCTGAGAGGTAAGGCTTAGAATAGAAGTCACAAAGGCAGAGAATGGATGGAAGATGTGGCTGAATTTTGGAGGAATGGTTAGAGCCAAGATTGAGTCAGTGATGGAGGGGAGGGGTGGATGGTTAATCTAAGAATGAGAGCCCTCAGACATGACCCCTTCAGCACATGTTGTAAGGCCAGAAGTCAAATCCCAAAGAGATGGTTGGACAAGTTTCTTAGGGCACCTCGTGAGGATCAGAGGATGGCTCTCAGTCCAGTGCCGCACTCCTGAGTTTAGGTGAATTTGAAGCCACCAGAAAATTAGACCCATTCTCTATCATCCCTCCTACCACCAGGGGAGGGCAAGGGTTACTTACTATTTACTCAAAGAGATTTGTATTATCCCTGGGGGTAGCTGAGTTACCCTAAAAGGAACAAATTTGTGAGTTTTTCCACCATTAATTGAAGTGGGTTTTAGTTATTTCGCCAGCAATGGAAAAGTGCATAAATATGCAATTAAAAAGAAGTGAGAAAAGACAAAAACACGTAATACCAATTAGGGGAAGAAAGCCATATATGTCATATGTATTTTTATTTATACCACGTTCTTAACTGAAAATTAGGCCTTGTTCTAAGAGCTTTTATTTCAATACATCAATGGTAAACAGACTTTTCAGGTGAAAATTAGCCAAGCTGTCAATTGATAGTGCACTTTATTTACTGTACTACCCTGGATATCGAAAAGGTATTTCCCAGGCAAGCAGTCAGAAATATTTAGATCTGGAGCACAACTCTGTCATTTTGTTATTGGGAGAGTGAATCGAAGGTTGAAGATGAACTGCAAGGAATCCAGAGGAAACATGCTAGAGTGGAGTTAAACTTTTCTGCTTCACATTGAAAACAAGGCTCCTGTTCTCAGCCTTTTCATGTCTTCTACTCGCATTTACTGATTCTTTCTCCTCTGATTCTCACAACAAACCTGTGAGGGACTTAATTTCATCCTAATTTTAAGGAGGAAATGGAGATTTACAGAGCTCCCAGAGGTAGGCCATGGCCGAGCCATGATTCAAGTTTAGGCAGCTGGCTCTGGAACCCACGCATGTTGCTTCTGCAACCCGTATCTCTCGACATTATTCTGCACAATTTCTGCCGTATTGCAAAATGGATTTGCCGAAGGGCACATGACATCTGAACAGTCACTGAAGCAAAGAGTTGTCAAGTACAGACCGTCAGCCAGGTGACTATAAACACAGAGGGATTATGAACTATGGTGGAAGACTTGGCTAATTGGTAATAAATGGCGTTAGTGGTAATGTCAGAGTCACTCTCATTTGATGCATCATGTAACACATGTGGTATTTCATTATCTGTGTCTCTGTTCTGCATTTAGAAAATCTGTATATAGCGGCATCCAGGAGCCACCCCCTGTGTCCTGTATCATTGTATCCCTAATAGGGGTTTCTGTAGCTTGTCCTTTAGTCCCTTTCACGTCACAGCAGAGAAACGTCTTAGGAAGAACTGAGGCAAGTGAAAAATGAAGTATCCTGGTAACACACTCCTAACACTCAGCCATGGAAAACAACATTTGCCAGATTTCCAGCTGTGTTTATCAGTCAGGATGTTTCCTCCTCTGCCCATGTCTTCTTTCCGGTAGCACAGTTCACACCAATAGCAGTTTATGATAACAGTGGGATGCGAACTGCACACATTTGAAATAGAGGCCTGCAGAATTCCCAGCTTTCAATGCCATACCACAAGCAGAGTTGGGATTACTTAAGAACTTGTCATTTTAACTTTCCTCCTGATAGAATCTATTTGCATCACTGGTTTCAGCCTTGCAGACTTGGAGGGAGTGGTGAAAGATGAACGGGGAGTGCTCAGCCACAAGGGGAGAAAAACGTCATCCAGCCCCCAGAATAGCAACAGCAGTAAATATGGTCATGTCGCTCTTCTGCTGAGGCCGAAACGATAGACAGGATCACATTTGTGGCACCCGACAGGCCTTCTGGCTGCAGAAGTTTGGGAGGAAACATGCACAAAAGTTGATGCTCATAGAAAGCTTGTGCACAAGGAAAGAGGGCACAGACCCCTGTGCAGAGTGAGAGGGGGCTCTGCACCCTTCTGGCCACCCGGGAGTACTTTCTAAATCAGCTTTCAGGACAGCTGGCGCAGGACTCTGGAGAGCTGAGCTGAGAACTTCCCTGCACGTCTGCCCGAGAACTTGCTGTTATCTGCAGCTGCCACAGCCATCAAGGCACATGCGTAATGAGGAAGGTGAAAAAGAGGGCTCTTGTTGGTCATCAGTTATTTAAAGAGGGCCCATCGGATTTCAGCCACTTCATTGTACAGAATCAGCACCTTTGCTCTGGGAGGTCTTGGAGGAAGGGGTACCTCTCTCCTGGCCAAACTCTCATCTCTCTTTGCTGATCAAGACCCTGGGTTCTACGCATCTTTGGGATGCCTGGTGCTTCAACTTCCTCCCTCTCTTCTCAGAGCTATTTCAACTTCATCTAATATAGAACCTTGTCTCGGGTGGTTTTGGTTTTCCTTTCTTTACATTCGTTTTATTTTTGGAATCGGAAGGACTGGTTTTTACATTTTCAAAACTTGCACACAGCAGTCAGACTGAAAAGGTTTATAAGCTAGTATATCTGACCTTTCCCATGTGTTTTGGAAACCAAAGCATCACCTGAATTTGATCACTTTTCTTTTTCTATTTAACTTCCTTTTTATAAAAGGACATAATTTCTTATGAAATGAAGCTCCTTCGCTCTGTGAATTTTGTGGTTCACAGTTCTCTCTGATCAGTCCCCCGTGTCATGCAAGGAGTCACTGGAAGCAGGTTCATGTTGGCTCCAAGTCATTCATTTCTTTCTTGTAGCTTTAACAGGCAGATTCAATTCTATCCTGTAAGTTGTTTTAGTTACATGCTTAGTTTGAAATCAATCTTTATCAATCACACTATTGCTTCCATTTGAAAAAATATAACATGCAACAAATTAAAGCAAATGGTGCTTTAGATTTTGGTGACTCACTGTAAAAGTCTGCATTTTATTCTGTTGTCATTATTGTTTTATGTTTCTTTAAGATTTTGTTAAGACCAACGAGATAAATGAAGTGGATTTTATAGTACTCTTGTTTGTTCTCTCAACATCCCTGCTGACATTGGGGGCGTTGAGAAAAAATCATGCCAGTGTGCTGGCTCCAGTGCCAAAGGAACATAGATGACTCTTTGGTGCCCAGGATCTGCTAGTGCCCGGAACCTTATCTTGTCCTATTTATACATTCACAAAGCAAAATCTTACTTAGAGCAACCCTGGCAGCCTTAGCATTTTCTTTCTTTAAAGCTTACATCTAAGTTTTTATGCCACTTTTCTCATGTGACCAGAGACAATACAGGCATAAATTACCTTCTCCACTTATTATTTAGTGACTAGAAGAACACAAAAGCAAGGACATTGGAAAAATAATTCCAATGTATTATTAAATATTCTAATTTGAATTACAAAGGTAAGTGCTAAATAATCTTCAGTCCCTGGAAAGATTCCTTTACACATAAAAAGAGGATGATAAAATAAGGTACCTGGGAAGGCTGCCTGAATCATTTATTGGAAAAGAGGAAGAAAGAGGCAGCTTTGATTGAGAAGAGGGCATTCTGTAGTTATGGAGTAAGGCTAGATGGTACATAGCACATTGTAAACTAGAAAGAAAGCACTTAACTTTAGAAAATATAACTAACAAACGTGGCAACTTTAGACCTAAGCATTAAGAATCCTCTAGGGAATATGCTCTTTCCTAGATTGTGTTTAAATATCCTAGATGCTTACAGAGTTGTTTGTAGACATCTTGTTATGTGAATGAAAGAAGCGCTAGTGGTGTTATTCAAATGCCGATAGATAGGGCACAGTGACAAGTGGCTCCCTTCTCTTGACTTCTCTTACATAAGTGATATCACAAGTGATATTTATTTGCCTTGCTTTCCCTCTCTACCAGTTATCAGTGTGGTGGTTAACTTCACATCTCAGTACTGATGATTTCTTGAAGGGGAATTGCCAGGAGATGTAAATGAGTATTATTTTTAAAGCACTTTGTAAACTTTCAGAAGATAAGTAGGTATTACTAGGGGAATGCTGGTACAAATTTTTAGTAAGCGTTGATTTAGCTTAAGGAGGATATTTTTTCCACCTGATATTTTCCTTTTTTTTTCCTAAGAACTCTTAGCAATCATGGGCAAAAAATTCCTGAAGTGAAATAATTAAGGATTTAAGAATTAGGTAATATTTGCACATGAGATTAGCGAAATCACAGCTGATGGCTCTCTGGGTCTTCCTCACCTACTGATCCTGAATGTCCTCTAGACCAGACTTCTGGGGGTAAGCCCTAATTTTAACACTGATGTGTGAGTGTGAGGAATTTTCTGTGCCTCAATAACTTCCACTATATAAAGGAGATGACATTTCTCCCTGCTGTAAGGGACTGGAAAAGTGTTAAATACAATATATGTATAAAATCTGGGAAACACTTCCTAGAACACAGTAAACACTCCAAAAAGTATTAATGACCTGTTGTGCAAATGTATCATTGAATTGTATATTGATCCATATATAACTATTTATTCTGAAATGTATACAATTCATCATAGAGTTGAATTACAGAGAGCAGACAGATATGTCAAATCCTTTCTATAAGAAATATGGCTCAAGTGAATTCTTTAAAAAAAGAAAATACAGGCATCATTAACATTATTAGTCATTCTTTGAGAAACTTGCAAATTAATCATATTTTTATAAGTCTACAGTAACCTCACAGCTAGAGCCTCCTGAATTGAGTTGTCCTTGGCATTAAGTATGATTATTTGCCCTGGGATATAAGAAAGACCAGAGGAAACAATTTGAGTTTCAAAAGCAAGTCTGGCTTATTCTGAGATCATTAAGGTTTAGAAGAAGCCTGCAGGGGGTAATCTAGATTTTTTTGAGCAAAATGTGTAAGAGTCTTGGCATCTTGAGCCTGTAAACTCTAACTGGTGACTTGGCACCATGGGGTTTTACCAGATTGTTTTGTGGAAATCATTCCAAATTATTTAACATGTTCTTCCCAGATACTGTAAGTCAGTCTTTGACTTTTATACACTCTCCTGCTCAACAAATTTCACAGATAGAGCAAATTAGAGACAAAATATGATTGATGGCTCATTAATTATATACCAAATTGTTAGTTTTCAAACTTAATGTGCAATACTAATTGGGATCTACCTCCAGAGTTTGATTTGGTGGAATGTGCATTTCTAATATGTTTCCAGGTGTTGTTGATGTGTTCATCAGGGGACCATAGTTTGAGAAACACTGAAATAGATCAAATACTTGAGTCAAGTTGTTTAGAGCTCATCTAAACTACCCAGAATCATCACAATTCTTTTTTTTTTTTTTTACTAAATCAGTATACTCGATGAGATTATAATTACAATCTTATTCATAATGTTTAGACCTTTGTAAATGCTTGGTAATATAGCAGATATTAGGAAATGTTCACATTTGAAGTTAAAATTTGAAGTTAAAATTAGTTCCTAATTAAAGGTGTCTCTGTCCCCTTTTTATCTTATATTTATAACAATTACAAATCCTCTGTAATTCACCTGGTTGGATAACTGACATGGGTCAAGGCAGACAGGCAAAGTAGCTTCTAGGTGCTTAGTGGTTATGTAGTCATTTACATTTCAGGAGAAAGTCTACTTTTAACATGTATAAGAGACTTTTAAAAACTTAAACATTTTGGTTTTGAACTAGATAGCTTAATCAATTATATTCTCTGGAGAATATCACCATTTCTTTCTTTTTTTTTAATTTGTCAAGACAAAACAACAGGGAACTGATTATTAAAAACATGGAGACCTCTTGTGGTCATTCCTGAAAGTACTTTAAAAACAAACAGAATAGTTCTTAATTTGTCAAAAAGTTTCAGGATCTCTGTCTCCGTTGCCATACATTATACATATGTGGTTTAACACAAAAATCATATGAATTACCCAATACCTGTTAAAATAGATAAATCAGTACTAATAAAGCTTTACATAGGTTGGCTTTTATAAATATACACAACAATAGGTCATAACAACTTTATGATAAATTAAAACTTGTTTGAGGCATAATACAGAAAGGATAATGCATAGATTATAATTTTTTGCTCATGGAACTTATCTAAGCTTGATATATCTATGCAGGCAGCATATATGGAAGATTTTTATCATAATTTTATAGATAAGCTTACTCAGACTCAGAGAGGTTATGTGATTTGCTATTTCATAGCATCAGTAAAATCCATTTTAATTTCATTCACTCAAAATATTTAAATAAATAAAACCTTCAATAAATGTTAACATAAAAGAGTTAATTTATAGAAACATGAACTACAGGCCATATTTGTAAATCACAAATTCTGTCAAATGAAATTACCTTTAGACGAAGGCCTTTTTTTAGAGCAGTAGACCAAACTACTACATTGCTGGTGCTATTATTGGCTGTTGTTACTGTTTATAAGAGTTTGCTGCTATTGTTGTTAGTGATGGCTATTTACTCTTTTTTTCCATTCATCAGTAGTTTGGAGTAGTTTTATGTACCAAGCATTATTTTGGGTTCCTGGAGGTAGGGGGATGGATACTGAAATGAATAGTATTGGGTCCTTGCTCTTGAGTGGTTCAGAGTTTAATGAAAAATATACATTATATTTTGATGCAGTAGTTTGGTTGTAAGACAAGTGTACCTACTTATATGGACTCATTTTTAAAAAGGTGGCTATATTCTTGTCCAAGTTACCCTGGGTTGTGTAAAGCTTCAATGTCATAACTTTCTCTCTTTGATTTAAAGCTAACCTAGTATAGGAGAAAATAATGCTTGATTGGTAGTCACAAAAGTAATATTTGAGTTAAAGTTCTCTTTCACTCATTAGCTCTGGGTTTCTGAATTAGTCTCTTGTCACTAAACTATTTCCTCACTTTTAAATTAGGATGGCACCTGTCTCATAGGTTATTATGAGGACCAAATGAGATAATAGGACAGTGGTCTGTACCTGAAACCATTAACATATGTAGAAGAAAATACAGGCAAAGTGCTTTCTACCTTAGAAAGGTATCTATCTTTGGGGATTCAACTTCAGCAAGAAGGAAAATAAAGGCACACAATAAAAAATGGGATTATATCAAAATTAAAAGTTTTGGCAAAGAAATCAGCAAAATGAGAGGGTATCCCATTGAATGGGAGGAGATATTTGCATATCATATACCTGACAAGGGGTCAATATCCAAAAAATGTAAAGAGCTAATAAAACTCAACAATCAGAAAATCAAATATCCATTTAAAAATGAGCAGAGGATCTGAATAGACACTTCTCTAAGGAGTATACAGGTGGCCAACAGAAACTTGAAAGAAGTTCATCCTCTCTTATTATTAGGAAAATGCAAATGAAAACAATAATGTGATTATTTCTTCACATCCATGAAAGTGGCTAGTATCCAAAAGTTAAGAAACAACAAATATTGGTAAGGATGTCAAGAGAAGGAAACCCTTTCACACTGTTCTTGGTAATGTAAACTGGTGCAGTCCTTATAGAAAGTAGTATGGATTCCTCAAGAATCTTAAAACAGACATTCTATGTGATCCAGATATCTTACTTCTGTATGTTTATCCAAAGGATATAAAAATATGAATTTGAAGAGATATATTCACTCTGATGTTCACTGCAGCATTATTTACAGTAGCCAAGAGTCAGAAACAACCTAAGTGCCAATTCACAGATAAATGAATCAAGAAGATGTGGTATATACACACAGTAGAATATATATAGAATAGTATATATACAATATAGACATATATTTACAATAGTATATAAACACAATATATGCACAACTACTCAGCTATAAAAGAAACATGAAATTCTGCCACTTGCAACAGCATAAATAAACCTACAGGGTGTTATGTTGAGTGAAATAAGTCAGATGTAGAAAGACAAGCACCATATGATTTCACCCCTATGTAGTATAGTATATAGTATAGAGAGAAACAAAACAAATGAAGTATATAAAATAAAAATTAGCTTTTAGACTATGGGACCGTATTAGGGAGGGGCAAAGGATGGGTGAGTTAGGTAAAGGGGGTCAATTACATGGTGGAGAACAGAATTATAATTCAGAGGTAAACATAATGTAGTATATACAGACTTTGAGTTATAATGATGTACACCTGAAACCTCCATAATATAAATCAATTACTTCAATTAAAAATTTTTAAAAAGGGGAATTTCAAAATAAGAAAGTGATCTTTAAATGCAAAACCTCTATATTATGCTTGTTAAAAAATAAGGTATTATTAATAATAAGCACTAATGCAATAATCAATTCATTCAGTTTATACTGGTTTCTGGTTTTGCTGCTGGGAAGATGGGCTAGAGAAAGTACCCAATGTTCGATAGATGTGTGCATTCCTACTTTCCTCAACACAGTGGAGAAATGAAACTGAAATAAGGGTAGTGGTGTCTGAGAAATGGAGACGGGAGCAGAACTAAAGTTGGATGGAACAGTAAAATGTACTAAAAGGAGATTAATATACAAAAATCCTCATTCACAAACTGACCTAGCGGTCTCCCGATCACCACCACCACCATACCATCATCAAAGCAATTTATTAAGTACTAAATGAAATACATACAATTCAATGGTTTGTTGGTAAATGTTTAACAATCAGTTTTCTGAAAACAACAACAACAAACACATGACAGTACTTGTCAATTTCCATAGGGTAAACAATTCTACTACAGCCAATTTCAAGCTACACACATGACACCACTGAACAGGGAGTTAGGAGATGCACAGTAGCACACCCTTACAGATGATTTCCATCATGCGAACATAGCAGACAAAAAAACAACAACTAGAGTATGGATAGCAAGAAACATAGCAAAATATTTGTTAGCTTGAATGTAAAAAAGAACTTATTTAAATGCAGTTCAATTTTATTTAATATTTAAAAATGGCTGTGTTGAACATCCAGTCTGCAAAATTCCTCCAAATTTAACAATCAGCTTCATGAGCTATTATGAATCAGGGGTTGCACAGCACTGAATATATTGGTAATTTCATTGGTGTGGTACTAATCATGGCAAAAAGCACCTCTTTTGGAAAGATTATCTGGGGTAGGTAACTTTATCTTTATTTCTGTCATGATCTCCTAGATAGCAAAGCAATTACCACCCTGTGTTGCAATCACATTTCTCTCCCTCTATACTTGAATTTTCAGTGACTGTGACTTTGAACCTCATATCTGTTGCATGTAGCACTGTTCCTGGGAAAAGGAGCTCAAGAAATGCATGCTAAAGAAATAAATTGACCTGACTTCTGGCTTTTGTGCCTAGGAGCCCACAATCTAATGCTATAATGTATAAAGACACACAGCTACAGGATACAAACATAATTCAGTAGAAGCTCTAAAAATGATATGAATGGATAATAAGGTTTTTATATTACCTAGATGTGGCTTTTTTTGGAATGGAACATAAAAGAGGTTATGGGTCCATGAAAGTAGTCGTAAGAGTTCTTTTTCTACCCTGATCATGATTAAAACAATAGAACATCACAATCTTCCTTCCTTCTTTCCTTTCTTTTTTTTTTTTTCCCAAGGTAAGGTGGAGGCAGGAATGAAGGGTAGCAGAGGTTGGCAGGAAGTGAGAGAGAAGCGCTTTAATTTTTATTTAGTTGTTCATCTTAGTTGTTCCACCCCAGTCCAAGGTCTTGAACCCAGGACCTTGGGATTTATGTGAACTGCGCAAAGAGTGTACTAGACTGCTAGGCCACCAGGTGGTGCCACCAGTTTTCTTATCTCATGTTTAGTGATTTCTTAATGTTCAAATATTTAAGAGACAAAAACAGTACATATTCATTATAGAAAATTATAATATTTGGCAAGATAAAGAAATAAAAGCCACCTACTTTCTATGAGGTTGATTATTAATGAGGATAGTCTAAGATTACAGCATCAGGAAAGCACCAAAGAACTAATGGTGACTTAGCCAATATGCTTTATTTCTTCTTCAAGTAAAAATTTGGAGCTTGGCAGACTGGGATTGGTGTCTTGGTTCTACTTGCCAGTGTCTTATGGGTTCAATTCCTGTTTAGCTGAGGACTTGGTCATTGCTTGGTGTGGCCTCATTCCTCCTCCATTGCTCCAAGTCAGCATCTACTATCCTAGAGGTAGGGCAAAGAGGGTGGGATGAAGTATAAAAGGCACAGAGATTTTCAGATCATGCCATATGGTACATCCATTGTATTCCATTTATTAGAATACAGAAACAAGGCCAGTTTGTTTAATTGCAATGAAGCTTGGGAAATGCAGTCTTTATTTCCAGCAGATGTGTGCTTAGCTAAAATCTCCATTACCATTGAAGAAGAGGAAATTAGATTTTGAGGGCCAATTGTCAGACTTTGTTATAGTTATTTGAAGTGATGAAGTGAAGGTTCAAAAGAGGTCAAGTTAGGGGAGAAACTAGAAGTTAAGTCCTACTTTCTCTGATTCAATAGTTCTTTTTTTTCTACTATGAAGAGAGAACTGATTTAAAAAACACGTTTGATAAGCATCACTTTTAAAGAAATATTCGAATAAACTTAAAGGTAAAAAACATGATAAAATATTTAAGAATAATAGAGAACAGAAAATAAAGTGTTGTAAAGAGCTTTTATCTCTTACCAGCTTCTTTCTTGACCTGAGTCTGCCACTCTTTCCTCATAGTGACAAGTGTTCACTCTAAGACAGAGTTCTCAACTCCACTGTTGTCTATTTTGTTGACCTTGTGACTTACATCTTGCGTGCCAGGTATCAGCATTTCCACATTTTTGTATTTCCAGGATCCTGGAGCATAGGAAGTCCTTAATAATTATTTGCTGAATGAATTATACTAGCATCCATTTCATGATCATATTAACACAAGTTAGCTGAAAAAAAAATTTTTTTTCTATGATGCCAAATTTTAAGAGATGTACAATCTGGACTAATATAAAATTATTCTGCCCATGGTTTGAAAGAAAATCTTTATAAGGCAACAGAATGTGTCGTGAATTATATTGAGTGCCAGGCTGTTTTGCGTATTTCAGTTATCTAATTCTCACAAAAACAGTATGAGGTAAATAGATCGATCATCCCCACTGAAAAACTTTGGCAAATTTAGAAACCAGTATATGAACCTACGTAGTTCTGCTATAATGTTTTGTTTTTTAACAATTAGGATATTATACCCTGTCATTATTTATTAGTTATTTATGAGATTTACTGCTGTTATTGTTAATGTGTGCATGATTTCATTGTAGAATCTGCTACTGAAAACTCATAGATCCTTACTTAACCTGTTGCTTTGTCAACCGGAACTTCCTTTCAGCCAAAGGCATTTACTTGCTTCAAGAGGAACTCCTAAGTATCTTGGGAAATTGCTTCTTTTATACCTCTACTCTCCTCCAAAACCGATGACTAAGTTGCAGTAAACATTATTCATCACTTACGTTAAAAATCAGGAACTCATGTTTTAGATTGTTTTTCCTAAAACCCGTCCAATTGCACCTCCCAGGTGACTTTCAGACTTTGGCGTTTTTCGAGAGCTTACAGTCCGACCTCTTTGCAGACTTGGGCCTTGCAGCTTTCTCTCCAGCGAAACTACACTTCCCAGCGGTCTTTTCGTCTGCCCGAACTTGTCTCTCCCTCTGGGGGAAGCATTGCGGAAAAACTAACGACGCTTTGCGGGGCGGTGCGGGTGGGAGAAGTATAGGGCAGACGGTCGAGGCCCTCCGGAGCTCACGCAACCCGAAATGGCTGGGAGACAGGACCAGCAGAGAGGGGCCACGCCCTTGATGGCGGAAGGCAAGTCGGACGCGGAGCTTAAGCTCATTCTATACCACTGGACGCACTCCTTCAGCTCTCAAAAGGTAAAGGCCTCCACTGGGGCGGGCGGCGCAGATCGGGTTTCAGCACCGGGACAGCTCCCTCTTGGCCTCGCGGGAGGACGCCACCCACCTAGAAGCATCCTCCGAAGTGCCTGACCCTGGCGGGCATTCCCTGGAGGACAGAGTTGCGCCTTCCAGGGGCGGGGGGAGCAGGGACAATCAGTCTGAGATGGAAAAACTATGACCCAGACACTGCCACTCATGAAATGCACAACAAAGCATCACTTTCTGTATTGGGGCTGGAGATGTTGTCTTCAGGGCCTTGGAGACAGAGGTGGAGTGAGTCAGAGATGCCCCATCATGCAATCATATAATCTGTAGATTCCTTAGATTATTCATTCTAGTTGGCATTCACTCTCTTCAGTGAACCTAGCATATCTATATTTAAGGTTCTTGTTGGGGGTGGGGGGCCTATGATTAGATTTAGGACACAAAGTAGTGTGATGAGCAGTGTGACTGTATAATAAATAGAGTCATTTTCATTACTTATTTTATTATCTTTTGAATTGATCGTAGTGAGACACCAGAATATCTCTCACTTGTTCATACCAAGCATAGGAGTAGTTCAAAAGAATGTTGAACATATTAATAACTTAGGGAAACAGAAAAGCTACTTCGTAATATCAAGGGATGCCATTTAATTGAAAGCCTACATGTATTGCAGTAACCGGTGTGAACTCTTCCAGGTGCGCTTGGTAATAGCTGAAAAGGCATTGAAGTGCGAGGAACATGATGTAAGTCTGCCCTTGAGTGAGCACAATGAGCCTTGGTTTATGCGTTTGAACTCAACTGGAGAAGTGCCCGTCCTTATCCACGGGGAAAACATTATTTGTGAGGCCACTCAGATCATTGATTATCTTGAACAGACTTTCCTGGATGGTAATGTTAAGGCTATTTGTGATTTCTTGGATTTACTGTCATCACAAATAATATGTATTCCCGTCCTGCCTCCCTTTCTCCCTTCCTTCTTCCTTCCCTTCCACCATATTTTCCATCTTTCTTCTTTTTATTTTCATAATGGTAGTTTACTGATTTTAAAAAAATAACTTTTCCATTTCCATAAGCACACACATATAAAATATAAATATATAAAATTTGCAATAACAAATTTTGTGTAAGCCATTGCAACTCCATTTAAAAGAATTTTATGTAAACTACATTTTTTCATATTGGAACTTTCCTTTTACATTTACTTGGAAAAAACCACATGCAGATGCGTGGTTTGTGGTGGTGATTTATTAGCCTTGAAGTCAAATTCATAACATTTACTCTAAATGTATGCTATGAAAATCAATTTTATCTACCAAATGGTTCTAGCTTACCAATAAGAAGGAAAAAGAGAAATGTGTCTTAGGCAAGGAAGAATAGAGTTTTGGTGTAATTTTGAGTTCATTGCCCTTGTAACTTCTGTATAGTTTGAGTTTTATAATTTTTGTAAGGAATTATGTTTAAGCATGTATACTGCTTTTAGGTAATGATTATTTTTTGACAGCCTGTTTTATGTGAGGCATAAATTATATAATTTCTGTTCTAGCCCATCTTTAAACGAATCAATCTGAGAAAGGTATTATGCTAGTCATTTTCATTTTTTTCATGAGGAAAGACAGAGGGCTTTCCTAAAGTAATATGGTAATTTTACAACAGATTAAGATTAAATGCAAGTCTTTCACATCCAAATCTTCATTTTACACCAATTGTCTCCCACAGTAATTGCTACTTTTACATGTCTTGCTTTTCCCTAATGACAACCTTTAGACATGAAATGTAGCTTCATTGATTTGCCTGAGATTACACAGCTGATCACTTGCAAAATGGATTGCAGAACAAGGGCTTGTGATTTTCAGTAGAGTACTCTTCTGAAAAAAGATCCCACATGAGACACAGTTACTCTTCCAGCTATTTTGTTGTTAATAGGGCATATAAAGCCAAAAGATAAACCCAAATTATTGGTGATAGCGAAAGACAGTTACTGGGTCAAAAGATGTTTGAAATACAAAGGAAAATAGGTGTGGCATCTTAAAGGAGGAGCCCTAGGGAACTCGACCAGCAAAGACTGCCCTATTCTTAGATAAATCATTTAGTTTCCTAGGATTCTGATTAGAGGTTTTAATTAGAGGTGGCCATTGATCTAAACCAAAGACTTTAATGAATTGCTTTCTTCTATACCATCACTTGCTATTCCTTGCAAGTCAATATGCTGGGGACTATACTGAAAATGTTGACTATTGAATTAAGATAATTTTTCTTAAACCTTGAGCTTTTTGGAAATGGATAAGTCTCTTAAATAATCATTTGTATTTCTTGGGAGAAGTGATTATAATACTGTGAATGAAACAAAATAATTGTATAAGAATTCTAGTTTAAATAACCAAAAACTTTAAAAAGACATAATAAATACAAAATCCTACTTAAATGTTTTGTTAGCATCCCTAAAACTGCAACTACTATCATTCTTCTCCTCCTCCTCCGCCTTTTGTCTTTATCATTATATTGTTTCTCCTTTAAGAAATTCAGTAATATAAAATGTTATTTTACAACATAGTAATATTAATGATTTTTAGGCTTACTTAAAAATTTCCTTAGTCTTTTTCTTATGCTTTGACTATATAATAAAACTGAAATATATTCTGAATTGTGTTAAAGTTATACTTAGTAATCAAATGAAGAAGATGATGATTTCTTGTTATTATTACTCTTGATTGAATGAGAGAAGGTACTAAATCTTAAGATAAAATATGGAAACTGGCCCACCCTGGTGGGACAGTGGTTAGATCAGTTGCCTCTGAAGGAGCAAGCCACATATCCTGGGTTTAAGCACCAGGCCCAGTTCAAGTACAGCCAGTGTGAACAACTAAAATGAAAATAAAATAAAGATACTTCCTCCTCCTTTCTCTTCCTGCCTGTCTGCCTTCTCACCTCATTTGTGCCTGCATCTTTCTTTTAACAAAAATATGGAACAAAGAACTTTAATTCTGATTGTAGCAACAGAATAGGTGAATAGATGAGAATCCTAGCTCTGAAACCTGCTAACTTGTATTAGTGACTTCTTTGGTTTCTTGCATTAGGTGATATACTTTTATCAGTAGCAGTGGTAACACAAGTCTAATCAACTGTCACATAACTGTTTTCTCTTTCTCAGGAGAGTAGTCATTTCATTGAAAAGTTTTGACAGAAGATTAAGATTAAGAGACCTGCACCCCTGGTAGATATGAAGACAGCAAGATTAAGTCTAGTCTAGTCTACAGATGGAATTTTAAAATTCATAAGTGTTAAAACCCCAAAATATAAGTTTTTAATTTATACTTCTCATAAGAACTCATGGAAATTAGAAAAAGAGCCATTTAAGAGATAGACAAATGTTATCCCAATTATCAATGAGGGATAAAGGTGAATTCTACTAATCCTTGCTAATTAAAGTGTGTTACATTGACTAGCAGCATTAGAATCATATGGGAGTATGTTAGAAATGCAGAATTCTAGACTCTCTTGAATCGGAATCTGCATTTTAACAAGATTCCCAAGTGGTTCATATACATTAAAGTTTGAGGAGCACAGCTATAAATTGTACTATGTTAAAAATTGTTTGAACTTTAGGCAGTAGTGTAAGTGATTCCTTTAAAGTCTGGCAGAGTTCTATAATGAATTATCAATAATATTTATTTTTAATTTTAATTATAAAATAGAAATTATGTATGTATATGTATATATATACTTTTATATACCTCAGTTCAAAGGAACCAGCTTTAGATTAATGGAAGATGTCATTTAACATTTAAAAATGAAATTATGTGTCAGTCATTGTTCTAGATAAATAGTGTATCTAGTAGAATAATGAGATTACTGCATTCCTTCATTACTTCATTCCTTGTGGAATGAAGGAATAAATGTGACTCGATGAAAGTAATAAACATTTTCAGATGAATAAATAATCATATTGAAGAATGCTCAATTATCCATTTCTTGTGCCAAGCTGTGCCTTTAGTTGTACTCTCATTTTACTTATAACAATTTATCATACTTTATTTTAATTAGTTTCAGTTACTTGTAGACAACTAAAATCCCCGTGAGTTAGCGATAGTGTTTTTCTATTAATGACTGTATCCCCAATGCCTCTTAAAAGGAATGTTTTTTTAGTAGGAGCTTAACACTTTTGAATGATTACAATGAATTAATTATTGAAGATAGATATCAGCTTGGATAGGGATCTCTACTGGTATTCTTATAGACTTTTATAAGGCTTCTCTGACTTGAGCCTAACAATTCTATAAAAGACTTGAATAAAGACATAATAGAAATGCCATTACATTTGCAAATAGCAAAAAAGCTGGGCTAATTAAAATTATGACAAGCTTATGGAATGTTTCTCATGGAACAAAAAATGGAAAAATCACTAAAATAAAGTTTAACAAGGCTAGATGTAGTATGTGAATTTTGTTTTAAAAATCAGCTGCAGTAATGAAGGATGAGAGACCCGTTTTGCTAATAAGTGATTGATAAAAACCATTAATAAGAAAAATAAATGTGACACATTAGTATGATGTCAAGTTATTTCAAAAGTCTGGGGTCCATTCAGATCATGATACATTGTGACTGCTACATTCTTAGCTGGTGGAACATGCAGGATTTTTTCTAATTATGGATGGAATTTTGGAGGATCATTGACAAACTAGAATGATAGGTTTATTGTTGAGATGTATAGTTGCTCATAGTTATAATAGGTGACTTTAAGTATATCCATTCATCTCAAGAAAAATATGGTGAACTGATATTTTCTTTGCTGTTATTTTCTATCTCTTGTTTACCAGGTAGGGATTGTACTAAACATGATGGATTGATGACCTCTAGACCTTTTTCCACCTTTCTGTGTATTGATATATTGCTATGCTTTTGAGAGAAGTCCATTAAATAACTGGTAGTTTGGGTGAGAAATTTGATGGTGAAGGCAATCCTCTTAAAGTTTCAGCCCTCCAAGTGACTATTTTATCTAATTGCATTTTCTAGGACTTCCAATACCATATTGAATAGTAGTGGTGAGAGTGGACATCCTTGTCTTGTTCCTGATCTTAGAGGAAAGACTTAGATTTTCACCATTGAGTATGATGTTGGTGGTGGGTTTGTCACATACATCATGTTGAGCTACATTCCAGCTATATCCATGTTTGGAAGGTTTAAAACAAATTATAGAAGGATGATAGATATCACATGCCTTTTCTGTATCATTCAAATGATCATATGATTTTTGTCCTTCCTTTTTTGATGTGGTATATTACTTTTAATTATTTGACTATATTGAACAATCCTCACATCCCTGGAATAAACTCCACTTGATCATGGTGTATGATTTATTTAATACATTGTTAAATTCATTTTGCTAATATTTTGTTGAGTTTATTTGTATGTTTTCATCAGATATTAATTTATAGTTTTCTTATGTAAAAATTAGGTGCAGATAATGAACTAGCAGAAATTCATGAAAACAATCCCATTTACAATCACATCAACAAGAATGAAATACCTTGGGCTAAATTTAACTAAAGAAGTGACAGACCTATACACTGAAAACTGTAAGATGTTGTGGAAAGAGATAGAAGATACAAAGAAAGGGAAGGATATTCTGTGCTCATGGACTAGAGGAATTAACATTGTTAAAATGGCCACATTAGTCAAAGCAATCTGTAGATTCAATACAATCCTAATCAAAATCCAATGACATGCCTCACAGAAATAGAATAAAAAATTATGAAACCTCTTTGTAACTATAAGAGACCCTGGAGAGCAAAATCCTGAGAATGAAGAACAAAAATGATGTATAAATATCTTCTTCCTTTCAGTGGGATGTCTTTTTGTTTTGATGATCGTTTCTTTCAATGTGCAGAAGCTTTTTAGTTTGATGCAGTCAAGCACTCTGCCTTCAAATTATAGTACAAAAAGTATTAATAAAATCACCATGGAATGAAAAAAAACCCCACAGATTATGGAACAAAATTAAGAACCTAGAAGTAAACCCACACATATATGGACAACTATTTTATAACAAAGGAGCCAAGAGCATATGATGGATCAAGGAAAGTGTCTTCAATAAATAGTGTTGGGAAAACTGGACAGTTACATGCAAAAGAATGAAACTGGACCATTATCTAACACTGCGCTAAACTTAGTTCAAAATAGGTAAAATACTTGAATGTAAGACTTGAAACTATTAAATACATAAGAGAAAATGTAGGCAATATGCTCCTTGGCACTGACCTTATAAATGTCTCTGGGGATTCTACACCAACAGTAAGAAACATTAAAGCAAAAATAAATAAATGGGGCTACATCAAACTAAAAATCTTCTGCACATTGAAAAAACCTCTTATTAAGACTAAAAGTCATCCTCCTGAATGGGAGAAGATATTTGTACATCATGCATCCTAAAAATGTTTAATATCCAACATATATAAAAAATTCATAAAACAGCAAAAACAAAGAACCTGATTGAAAAATGGGCAGGGGATTTGACTAGACATTTCTCCAAAGAAAACATTCAGATGGTCAACAGGCACATGAAAATTTGTTCAAATCTCTAATTATTAGTAAAGCACAAATCAAAACTATGAGATATTACCTCACACCTCTGAGAATGACTATTACCACGAATCAAGAAATAACAAATGTTGGAGACGATGTGGCGAGAAGGAACCCGTTGTACACTTTCAGTAGCAATATAAATTGGTGCAGCCATTATGGAAAGCAACATGGAGATTTCTCAGAGAATTGAAAATAGAAATTCCATAAATCCAGTTATCCTACTACTGGGTATTTACTGAAAAAAAAAAACAAAAACAAAATGGGTGGGCAAATCAGATGGACTTTTAGTGGTGAACTTAATGTAGTATCAACAGTTGATGATTTATGATGATGCATAGCTGAAACATTATATAATGTTACAATGCAATGCTACTCCAATTAAAAATATTTAAAAGTGAATATCTAAATTGTACTATTGGATGGTGGCTATGCTTGATATTTCTTTTTTTTTTTTTTTAAAGCAGTTTCATGGAAGACTGATATAGATGTCAGTAATATTTCTAAGGTTAAAACTTAAGTCAAAGGAAGAATTTAGAAGTGCTCAATTATGGCTGCTTAACCCAGAACTGGCTGAGAGTATTCATTCTTTTAGTAACCACTTATTGAGTATCACTTTGTGCCCGGGTCTATTATTAAAGATCTCAAATCATTAGAAGCTTACTAAACTATAAAGCTAATTTTCTTCTAAAAGTTTAATAATGCCAAAATTAGCTATAATACATACATGTGCTATTATTATTACTCAGTTTTACAGATTCCTTTTCATACACATGACAACTTTTTCTAGATGGCATGAAATTGTTACATTAACATGCTAAAGACTTGTTACATTAAACCAAGCAATTGATTAAGCTAGTTGAGGCGTAATAGCAAGTAAACTTGGAAGCTCAGAAACGGGTTGAAACAAGGTAAATATATACCAACAATATGTACCTTAAAATCTAGCTATTTTTTATTCATAATACTTGTATTGAATTTTAATTTGGCCATTAGATAATTTTTAAAATATTGGTGTAAAATAACTACAAAATATTAGAACATGTGTTTACTGCCAAATAACTTAGTATTAACCTGGAATCAAGGACGATATGGTGAATATGAAAGTTTGATCATTTAATATATAATAGTTCTCTGAAAATTATATCTCATGTCTGATGTCTATATAATCATTAAAATATTCTTAGTATATGGATTTGGTTTGAAATATTAAAATATTTTGATATATTGCAGTATCACATATAAATCTGATTAGGAAATATGCCTTTATCTTACAGATACTATTTTACTAATATATTGAGAGTCAACTATATCAGATTTTTAAAAGGATATTAATTCTGAGGTGATTTCAATTATCATTAGGGTTCATAGTAAGTAACTTGATGTCTATTAGTAAAAGCCACTCATAGAGCTGAATAATTTAGTACGTCCTTTAGCCCATCTCCTGAAACTACCTATTAGTATAAAGGTTCTGCATGTGGAGAAAATATGGTATGTGGTAAGGAAAAAAATGGATCTTTAAAAATAGTGATTGTGCTAATAAAAGTGCCTTTAAAAAGAAAATTTTTGTTTTTAAAGGAAAGGTACAGGAATGAAGGCGAATAGGCATGTAGGCAGGGAGAGAAGGAAGAAGCATCTTCATTTTATTATTTACTTGTTCACATTGGTTGCTTCCAGGGTGCACCTAAATAGGAAATTAAAAACAAAACAAAACAAACTCTCAGTAATTGTCCAATACAGGTGGACAGATAGGAATACTAAAATACAGAGATCCTAGTTCTAAATTATTTGTATTCAACAATTGCAACAGACCATCTGAGAGGGAGTTTTTGCTCCAGATTATGAATTTCTATTAAAAATCTTAAATAAGAGACCAGTGAAATAAAAGGTAATTAAACATTTAAGATATAAAATTTATTGAAAATAATGTTACAAATTTGACTCACTCGGAAAGTTGTGGGTACATATACTGAATTTTTGTAATGACATAATGTGTTTTTTCTCAATTTTGTTTAGTGTGATCTTTCTAGTCCCAAGGTTATGACCGTCTTGGTATTGCAGTCAATTTGTGACCATACTTTTGTTTCAGGTCATAATTTAAGTTTTTTTTTCCCATTGTTTCTATATTTTTAATAGGCTAGTGACTAGGTGAATGGCACAGTTTTGTTCAGTTACATGATGCATATTATCTTATATACTAATGTTAACACTAGGTTATTTAGGTAAAATAAAAAAGCAAAGAGAGTTAGAAAAGCAGTCTAATCTGTTTTCACTGAGCTAATAAGGAAGACCTGAAAATTATTTAAATAAATCTAGAGGGAGTCTTTCTTGAAAACAAAACATAATAATGCCTCTTTTGTCTGCCTTCGCTTGGGAATGTAGGGAACTGGAGCAGTGTGTTTAGCAAAATAATGGAAGCTGATGCTTCAAAGCCCCTATTTATATTAAAAAAAATTTTGCTCTTGGGGAAGTGGATTGTAATTTTTAAAAAATGGATTAGAACCATTGTTATTCAACCCAGCAATATAGGGATTTGAGAATCTAAAGAGCTGTTTGTCCCCATTAAATGGCTGCAGAAAGCTTTTATTGTTTCTTTCTGATTTTAAAAAAACCTTTATGGTTGTTTTTACCACATCTTTCTGCTTTATGTCTGTCTTATATGTGTCTAAATTTTTGCCTAAGCTGAGGTGCAATATAAGACCTGTCTTGTCTTCTTCTCAGGTCTTGTGGGAAGTCAGGTCTTGTGCCAGCTGATTTATTCATCCAGGATAGTCACACATCCTTGCTTCCACTACTGCAACCCCACTGCCCAAAGCTGGGAACTCTTCTTAATACCTGCTTCTTTAAAAGTTCCGTGATTCCCGGTCTGCCCCTGCAAGCCTGTTGCTTTCCTGTCCTGATTGAGATAGAAAACCAAGAAGATACAGCTTTTTAAATTTTCAGTCGTATAATAAAAATACATTATGAAAGATTTGGAAAAGAATATGATAAGAGTGAGAGAGAAGAGTCCCCGTATAATTTGAAGGAAATCCTTAGCTGTCTTTTGAAAAACTCTGTTTCCATAAGCAGTGAAGACTTGTGCTCTGGAGTGAAGAGGATGACAGAACTTAACACATGAGATACTTGAAGAGAGAAAGAGCCTGAAAAAGAACTTAGGTTCAGTGTATCTTAATGTTCTGTCTGTCAAAGTGCCTCAGGAGGAAGTTATATAGCAATAGTGCACTGAGCAGAAGAAAATTATTTTAATAGATTTAAACCTTTGCCCTCCTTTGAAGAATTCAGGCTGGGCCAGATGGCGCTACCCCAGGAAACAGCTAGATGCTGTTTCTTCTGCTCTCATTCACTTTCCCAAGAAGGAAGCGGTATGCTCTTCTGGAGACAAGCTCCAAGCCTGGCACCAGCAAGCAGCCAGAGCTTGTAGCCAAAAATCTGACTACTTGGGAAACATTTTAAAATGCTGTACCATTTATGGTTATTAACCTGAGGTTCTTGGACCCCTAGAGAAGTGGTGCTTAAGCATTTTTCTTTTTTCAGGGCTCCTTTGCCTCAGAATTATAGAGGACACCTGAAAGCTTTTGTTTACATAGGTCATATCTAACAGGAAGTAAGAGCTATAGTGGAGTCTTTCGAGTTTGGATAATTGAAACAGAGCTGGCAGGTCGCTGAGAATCAGGCTGTGAGGACGTGTAAGCATAGTCAGACACAACCATCTCTGGGAAGGAACTGAGACAGAGCTAGCCAGCTGCATGTCATCCAGGATTAAAACTTGACCAAGTGTTGTCCTATTAATTTTCACCTGATTTTCATGTTATGGCACCAATCAGAACTCAACTGATTTCTAGCCTAATTTGCCAAATATACCAACAATTGGAACTTGATGGATTTCTAGCCCTAATTCACACAGTCTGCCTTTTACATGCCCTACCCCAGTTAGGCAGCTTGGAGCACTATTCCAGGCCTTCTTAAGTCTATGTCTGCCAGGTTGTAGTCCTAATAAAATGCCAAGTAAATGCTTATATTTTTGCTTCAGCCAGGTCTTGCTCATTTATATGACAAAAGATCTATCAATGTTTACCATATTCACAACTAAAACTGAAAAACACAAAGAATATACAAGCACATATTCCACTAGCTGTCAGAGTAATTGAATTACCATGTGTCAGTCTCTGGAAAATCCTTTGAACACTGAGGAGAGAATGAGCAGCAAAGCAATTAATACATTAACATTACTATAAAAATAGCTTTGACTTTTTGGATCCTTTTGGAGTGTCTTGGGGGAAACCCAGGGATCCTCAGATTATACTTTGAGAACTGTTAGCCTTAGTCATCTATGAACAGATTTCAGAAGACTTGAGATCTTTGGAGGGGAAAAATCATATCACTATTGTCACTAATTTACAACAGAAATGTATCATTTCCTTTAATTTCCAGTGTAGGTGTAATTTACAGCAATATTCAAAGTGCCTGTGACTTTGTTACCAATAGAAATCGCAGATATACTCATAGCATATCAAGTCATTATAGATTAAAATATAATTTATGCTCATAGCTACTTTAAAATTGTGATATTAGACCTGCTGCTAGATCTTGTTAATGTATTAATAAAAAGCACCCATATTAGTATTTCAGAATTTGAAATTACTTTGATAATTCTATTTTAATATAATCAGTTTCCTTGACAGTCTTATATTTTATGCAGTTAAGGACAATCTTTTATGAACTTGCCGGTACACAAAAGGTTAAGAACATTTTAGTATTTCAAGACCTTACAGGCCTCTAGTCTGTTAACCTCATGGGAATGCCTATCATGTATTGTGTAAAATAATGGTGATATGCTGAAATGCTCAAAAGTCAACTTGAGGGAACTCCACACCACACTAAAGTATGTTAAGGTTGGATGGTGCCTGGATTCTTGTCCACAGGAAGTCGCAAGTAAATCCACTCTTAGTTGGGTAAATCCACTGTGGATGAGCAGTAAGTAGCTGATGCTTCATTCTTGGTTATTCTTTCGCAGTCTTCAAAACTGATGTCACCTGAAGGGAATTAGACATTTATCCACTGGTTTGCGTTGTAATTCATGCTTTTTTTCTTAAGGGTTAGAATTAGCTTGGTAGCTTAAAAACCTTGTTGTACTTGGTCTGAGATCTTGACAGAAATGCTCTGCTGATGGCAGACAACTTTGAATTGTCAACACTTATGAGTGAGTATGGGATACTCAAAGGGGTTCTGAAATAACCCCTGTTAAAACATAAAGGAATATAGATGAGGCTCTTCTTTTTACTTATTGGAATAAGCTTGTTGGCATTTTTGAGCAGGCAGTTTGAGAATTTGAGCATCTGAGGTGGGAAGTGATCCTGAAGGAACTTAGCCCTCACCTTTGGATCATGTGAATCACTTCTTTGCTCATCTCTTAAACATGAAACCTTTAACGATTTTGTGTGATGTCAGAGTACTGCTAGGTGACTTTACTTCTTATTCTACCCTTAATTAACTGTGGGATCTTGGGAGAAGTTCTCAACTTCTATATTTCAGCGTCTTCATTAACTATTACAGAGCTCCTCTAACTCAAGCATCTTAAAAGAATTAGAAATTTGGGGATACATTCATTAATTCATTCATTAATTGAAATTTATCGAATACCTACTTTGAGTCAAACATATTTGGCACTGGGGATTCAACAGAGAACAGTTTCATGGTCCCAAGGAGTCAAGGAGTCTATAGTCTAGACTTTAACCAGTAAGTAAGGATTTCCACAGAACTGAATTCACTCATGGTGAATTCCATGATTGCTAGCTCCCATTTGTATAGCATCAACAGAGTCACTCTTGAAACCTAGAAAATGATATCCCTGATAATTTTTGCTAAATGATCTTTCATTCACTTAACTAATATTTACCAAGGGCCCGATATGTATGACATGCTATGCTAGACCCTGGACTATAGATTCCTTCCCCTGAAGGGGCACATGGGGCAAAAAAGATATATATGATTAATTAAGGTGATCAGGGCTGTAACTGAATATGTACAAAGTATTTGCTTGTACAGAGGAAGATACATAATTTCCCTGTTTAGGAGGTCAGGGAATGCTTCTCAGAGGGGCATTATTACTATTTTATATGAATTATAACTAGCCTTTGAGGGTTGAGTAGCAATTTGCAAGGCAGAGAACTGAGAGAATACCAGTGTGGTCATGGTTTGGGATCTGGTGTGGTACATCAGACCATTTCACATTTTCAATTTTTATGCTGAAGAGACACAGTCTTTTAAATGCCCTGGTATACTGCTGAAATTTTAATGATGACGAGGGTTGGAGTTTTTGTTTTTGCTTTTGAATATCTTATTTGCAACTTTTTCTTCATTTTGTGTATCTGTTTGTGTGTGGATTTTAGAAAAAACACCCAGGCTAATGCCTGATAAAGGAAGCATGTATTACCCACGGGTACAGCATTACCGAGAACTGCTGGACTCTTTGCCAATGGATGCCTATACTCATGGCTGCATTCTACATCCTGAGTTAACCGTGGACTCCATGATCCCAGCTTATGCCACAACAAGGATTCGCAGTACGTAAAAATCTGAAAGACTGAAAATCTGTCTCAAGTTTCTTTCAATTCATTTTGAGACCTCACAAATTGAGAGGTGACTGAGAACAGAGTTGATGAGTTTACTTTGTGGACATCCATATTATAGATTACTCCAGAGAAGTACATCTGTGTTTCAGCTGTTCAGCTGGACATTTATTGTCTATATGACCTGATTTTCAAACTCTGGGCTTTGAGGGTCAAACTTGGAAAATGCTCAGAACAGTAGTATGTAGAAAAGTAAAGAATATAACATATTCTTGTGGACAGATGGACTGGAGAGCTAATAGAATCTCCTGGGATTATGGACAACTGACCCTTGATTTTGTTTCATTACATGAGGGAATGGTCCATAGCTGGTCACTGTCTCTAAATTCAGTGACTGAAAATTTGCTAAGAATGGCTGGTGATAGCCCTTTCTCTCCTTTCCTCCTGTTCTGTGGATAGAGTCTGGTGAGTGCATGAGATATGAAGCAGAAGCAGATGTTGGATTGGTGAGAGGAAGGGAATGTGGCTGTGGTCAGACTCTGGGGCTGTTGGCTAGGACCATGAAAACCCAAATCTTCTAAATTTAGAAACAATGTTCTTTCCATTACATCAGACCTCACCTTCATCATCCTCTTACATCCATTAGTTTTCTTTCTTTGTGATACTACTTTTCCTTCTCTCCTGTCCCCTACCTTTTCTCCCCTCCATTTTTCTCTTCTCCTGAATGTCTAGTTAATTTTCCTAACTATTCTGATGACAGCTGTATCAGCTGAGAGTTAATATTTTTCTTAAGGCTTTTTTCCTTTCCTTCATATAGAAGTACATTGCAAAAAAATGGAAATTTATTGAAAAGTAGAACAACTACCCCACACTGAATATTGGTGATGCTTTGGACCTCACTCAAAAGTTTTTCCATGGTGCCTTCCACTTGCTCCTCATCCTAAGAGGCAGATAGTCTGATAGTTTCATTTGAAAGGTGAGGCACATAGAGGGTAAGTCTGAGGCAGAGAAGGGCAGGAACCCTAGAGCTCACACCATCATTTCCCAGTTCTCCTTGTTTTTTGTATCTGAAGAGAGGAAACACATTTCTATTACAAAAATGATTTTTTCATCAGGCCAAATTGGTAACACAGAGTCTGAACTGAAGAAACTTGCTGAAGAAAACCCAGATTTACAAGAGGCATACATTGCCAAGCAGAAGCGACTTAAGGTAAGTACATCAAGTTGTCCTCAATTAGCGTCGATGGTTTGTATTAAGTGTCATACGATTGTAAAGTATCACTGTTCCTAAAACATCTTCCGTTCAGTGTTGCAAGTCACCATATGCTTTGGCATATGCTCTGCTTTTAGAGAGAATTTTCTTTATTAGATTTAATATTCAAACCTAACAATTAAAACACAGATATTGCCCATGTTGGTTGCCAAAGAAAGTTATAAAAGGTAAAAAGCAAGTTAATAAAACATTGACCATTGTAGGAATCTGTCATTTCAGATATTCTGCCACTTTAAGGCCTCACTAGACCTTGTGACTTGTCTGTTTGCCAAGGGGCAGGGCTCTCTGTAGTCAGCCTTTCTTTTCCAGTGATTCTTGCCCAACAATGTGTGAGCTTCTCCCACAGTAAAAAGGTAGCAAATAACACTCCTGAGTCTCACTCCACTGCCTCTTCCTCTATCTTCTCTCAGTGAAACGAGCTCAAGACAAACACCTGCACATTCTCCTTCTCTCTAAGTCACTGCATTCAGGTTTTTGCTTCATCCCTCAATCCTCCTCTTATTCTCTCATTTAAGGTTCTGAAATTCCATTCTTGAGTGGGCTATGGGAGAAGTCTCTTTACACACCTCATATTCCTTCATATTGTGCCCTCTTGGATTATCCCCCATTACCAGTGAGCAGTGGGTCTTGGCCCCTGGGGTCTTTCACAGGTGGGGCATTTCCCCTCAACTTTGCTTTTGCTTTAACAAAGTTATTCTTTTGCTCATTGTCTAGAATAAATGGGTTCTAACTACTAAGACTATATCTGCTTTATCCTACACACACACACACACACACACACACACACACACATATTTACAAGTATAAATAACCTATTTGGTTATTTCTGTTAGTCGAAGCTACTTGACCATGATAATGTCAAATATTTGAAGAAGATTCTTGATGAATTGGAGAAAGTCTTGGATCAGGTTGAAACTGAATTGCAAAGAAGAAATGAAGAAACCCCAGGTATGTTCCTATTTGTATTCCTTTTTTCTTTTCCTGGACATCAGAAGTATTTATGGAAGCATTCTTAGATTTCACCAGAAATGTTCTGTAATCTGTTTATTATTATTATTATTCATGGCAGTTAAAATTCTGATAGCAATAATATATTGAACTAAGCAAAGCCCATGTGTCTAATTGTTAAGTCATCATGCAGCTACATGAAATACTACTGGTGAAGGATATTTTCTGTATAGTTTAAATTATGGTTGGGAGAGTCTCACCTAATCTGTTTGAAAGATTTATACTTTGGTATTAGTTTGGTTGAATAACCTGAGCACTTGTTTGAACGTTCTCTCTGGTTTCTTCGTTAGGCAGGGAGAAACTTCCACTCTAAAGTAAAGTGTTGCATGGGAGCTAGCATGTGTGTCCACAGGCTGGCCGGGGAGCATTCACCTAATGTACCAGTGACCTAATTTCATGATTAAGCCATTAGCTGGATGGGCGCACATGGGCCATTTACACTATTTTAACGTACAACAAAGTTGAAGGTCATGTTATCTGACACTTGCTTCAGATAACATTTCAGAATGTTAACTTGTCTGGCTTGGAGACTGTCAGCTACTCAGAATCCTTTACAAATGATAGACAGGCTTAGAGCTGAAGTGACTCCAGTTTTGCTTAGGGAAAGAGGCTGACAGATGTTAACAGATCTTCCATAGCTTGGGATCCATTTGTATGGCTTTTTCTTGTTAGCATGAAATTACTCACTGAGTGCTATGGTCAAGAAAATGAAGACCAAACTCTTCATTTTTGCTGTACTCATACTGTCAAGATGAGACAAAAGAGACCAGCTAGAGGATCTATATTGTGCTGGCCCCTAATTCTCTTGTCCCTTTCTCTGATTAGAAGAAGGTCGTCAGCCTTGGCTCTGCGGAGAATCTTTCACTTTGGCAGATGTCTCACTTGCTGTCACATTGCATCGGCTGAAGTTCCTGGGGTTTGCGAGGAGAAACTGGGGAAATGGAAAGCGACCGAACTTGGAAACCTATTATGAGCGTGTCTTGAAGAGAAAAACATTTAACAAGGTTTTAGGACATGTCAACAATATATTAATCTCTGCAGTGCTGCCAACAGCATTCCGGGTGGCCAAGAAAAGGGCCCCAAAAGTTCTTGGCACCACCCTTGTGGTTGGTTTGCTTGCAGGAATGGGATATTTTGCTTTTATGCTTTTCAGAAAGAGACTTGGCAGCATGATATTAGCACTTCGACCCAGACCAAATTATTTCTAGGCATGTAGGGATCTAGGTTGACAGTTCATCCAACCATTTAGCTACATGCTCGCCAGTCTTCCAGGCTCATTGAAGAATGATCCTGGACAACCAGTAAAAAGCATAATTTACTTTACTCTTTGGGTAGATTTTATGGGGAGAGAAGGAAATGAAAATGTGCTTTTTTGTGAGCTGATAACTTTGAGATGATTTATTTGCAAACCTGAACTCATCCTTCCTTAAAACACATGCAAGGTAAAGATATGTAAGTGGTTGGCTAGAGAGCTAATCTTTAACTCACAATGCCAGTTCAAGTTCTGAAGTATTTTGGGGGGAAGGTTATTGTTATGAGCAGGCAGTAGCTACAACCTGCCTGTCACTCTTCATTTGAAGCTATCTGAATGTACTAAATATTGAAGAGTTAGTATTTTCCCCTGGAATTCAGAAGTCATTGTTCTATGACAAAGGACTGAGATAGCAGGCAGCAGGGCACTGCGGGCTTCATACTTGACAGCTGCTAGTTTTAGGTAGAAATAAGGGAGGCAGAGGGAAAGGAAGAGGGAGAGGGAGAAAAAGGAGCATGAAGTCTATATAGTGAAGAACAATAGAACACAACCTCTGGATGTTTCATGGTCCCCTGTATGCTTAGTAATATTTCTTTTAAACACTTGTGGCCACACGTCATCATGCTGTAGTTGAGACCCCCTGGTGAAAGAGGACTAGGAAATTGCTAGGGGGAGTAGGTTGGAGAGGACCTCAGGCTTTACATTTGTAGCACGTCACATGATCTTAGTGTTTATTTCAAATATGTATGAATCACCCTCATTGATTTAATGTGATTAACTGCTTATATACAGCGGGTGTTAGAGGCTCACAGGAACTCTCTGCCTAGTATTTACATGAAAATCCAAATGGATGTTAAAATGGTTCCTTTCTTTTCTTCATGGTTCTTGATGGTGCTTGTGAGACATCACTCCCGTGGACAGTCGTGTCTAGTTACTGTACTTATACTGTGCATGTGCAGCCTCCCTTCTACACCTAAGTGACGTTTACGTGACTGTCTTAACTAATCACTAGCGTGGCATGTGGCTGGATAGTGGGTATAATGATGTGAGAGTGCTAAATATGCTACTGCAGGAAGCTTAAAGCAAAGTCTTAAAAGGCTACAGAGAAAGAGAAAGATCTAGTTTTAGCTCTTGGCAGTTAATTTAGGGGAGACGAAGTAAGTGGGTTGGATAGTGATGTCCACCTGTTTCATTCATGTATGACTAAGCATTTGGAGTTAGTCTTTCTGTAAAGGGCAATATCTGTGTGTTCCACACACACACAAGGACCAGCATCATATTGTTTGTGCTCAGGAAAAGTCAAGTTCTGAGGTATTTTGGGGGGAAAGCCAGAGTGTCTCTGAAATGGACCAGAAAGGTCTTGGGAGTAATTTCAGGTCTCTGGTGGGAAGTTCATATAAAGAATGATGTCCTAAGGTTTCAGCAAACAAGAAAAGCTTGCTTTAGACTGCCTCAAATTGGTTGTGTGAAATAACTAAAGAATGCACTGACTTTTTCATTAGTGGAAAACAGTCATACATAGGAAACAATGACTTCTTGATGGTAAAGTCATTCTATAATAACATTTCACGATTCAGTTGTTTTAGAAAATCATGATGAACTAGAGGTTCCTGGCTTAAAAAAATCAATAACATTTCTACAGTAAAATTGATCCCACAGTAATTAATAGATTGTTGGCTTCTATATACTGTCTTAATTTTGTACCTCAGTGCATTGTTGTACAGAGTATCTACATTTATTTGTTGCTGGGACATTCCAATCCATATTTTCATAAAAGAGCCACCAAGCTGATTATTCAATAATCTAGAGTGTTTCCGAGTTATTTCTGTTACTATATTAGAAACAAAAATTCATACACAAAGTCATAAAATTTGGATATTTATAAAAATCTACAGAGAATATTTACCTCTGAAAGGGTTGTTGATTAGAAATGAAGATTTGGAATTCAGTTCTAACTTTTCCCTAAATTTGAATTATTACTAAACCAAATAGAATATACTGGGAAGTGTATCATTTTCTGATACAAGTTTCATTGGAAATATGCTTCTGTCAATATTAGATATGCATGGTGGTAATTTGACTTGTTTTATGGATGGCTTTGAATTTGTCTAAAAAATTTTAGGAATGTGCCTATTACCACTAGATGTCGCTGTTCATCTAGTGTTCTGACACTGGGCTCTTAAGCTTCAGCAAGCCTAGTGAAATAGTTCAAGTGAAGATAAAAATTAATGACCTTAGTGTTTGAAATGAGGGCATCTTCATCAAATCATTCATCTACAGAAAAGCTTGCGGCACATGTAACATTGATTTCTAATGCTTTGGACGGAGTAACTGTACCACATACAATGTCAAGCAAAATTGTCAAATGTATTACTATTAGCAAATTAGGCATTTAAGACACTTATCTTTTTCATGCTCATTGGTGACTGGGTAATGCACACCTCGGTCTCCCAATTACATAAATTTCACAATTAGAAAAATGTCTGAGGTACTCGTCATGTTGGATAATTATGTTTTAACACATAAACATTATTTTATTGTTATTACAATTACATTTTCCTTAATCGCTGATAATTGTAAGCTTCTTGTTCAATTTTTAGTAATTATTGATATTGACACCAGAATTGTAGTTATTTTTGTGTGATTAAATGTATTAGAGAGATCAAGATATTATTCTGCTTGTAAAATTAATAAAATTAATTGAAAATAAATACAAACCTAAATGTACTAATTTTGTAAACTTTTTGAGAGAACATATATATTTTTTCATTTAAAATCAAAGCCTAATGTAATAATGAGAAGGAGAAAATAATCAAAAATTAGATATTAAAATATTTAATGTGGAAGCCATATTTTTCTTATGAAATTACTAGTTCATGATTTATTTAAATATATACAGTTTTATGGTTAAAATAAATGGCAGCTTAAAGAATGACATATTGATCCTGCTCATTAAAGGTATTCTTTACAGTCAGCTACCTCACAGGTGATATCATGAAGCTTTTAAGAACCAATAATTTTTTATTTGTCAAAATCCATTTGTTGCATGTCTATTTAGTTTCAAATATTTTTCTTTTTATGCTTGCTGTATATTTTTAAAATATAGATAATTATCTTCTACTGAACTATGGATTGTGAATATTCAAATTCATATTATCATCTATATATCTAGCTGGTGAGTTTAGCCATTATTCTAATCATAAAACTGAAATTGAGTACTACTCTTGTTTTACATTGAACAAGTCAAATAAATTAAAATCTAATTGTTCTTATTTTCTCTGAGTTTGCAAACAAAAGGCAACAATATCTAATGCTCATGGAATGTCAAGTGAGTATATAACTCTGTAGTCTGCTCTGAAAAGAAAAAAGCACCTGGTTAAGACACAAAAGTCAAATTAATACAGTAAATAAATTAGTACTTGGACATACACTTCATGTAGTTTATTCTAAATATTTGACCCATTTATAATATCTCTATTCATGTCACAGATTAGGGAGATAGTGCATGGATTAAAGGAATACCCTGGATTACTTGCATCCTAACTGAGCTCTGAATTTTGTCTTAAGAGGAAGGAAGATTGATATGTGGGTCAGAAGGTCGAGGGGTAGAGCAGACTGATGTATAAGACAAAAAGTCATTGTGGGAGGGTGAGACAAAATATACTTAAGATAGATCTTGATTAACTCTTCCATTCATGTTAAGTGATGTATCTCATCCATAAAACTTTATGATAACACTCTTTTGGAAAGGTTATGAGTTTTTTGTTTTCTGTCTTTTACTTATTCATTAATTATACATTCATCACAACATGGATGTCGTTACGTTCCATTACTAGAAGTCAATAGTATGGATGAAAGTATAAAGACATAATGAAATGTTACGCGAAGGGTCAGGTTTAATGCCAACAGAAATATTCATCTCCATATGAATAAGTTAATTTCTAATCCAATAGATAATTTTTCAGACACATGATTAGCATGAGTAAGTATAGTTTTTTTGTATCATCAGAGTAAGTTGTCTTTTGAATCTAAGAATCTGATATTCAACAAAATCACCCATAAATATTAAATACATATAATAAAAATACAATTATGACATTTTCAGAAATCCACAAATATTAAGTTCCATGCTTAAAATAAAGTAAAATGTGCATTAATAAATAATATGAACACAAAATTACTAGCACTATAAGCAGAGGTGGCTATGTGGTAAAAATGCTCACAAATTCTTCTCATTCTTTCACTTCCTTCCTGTAACGTGATGTGACAAATCTCCCATAAGACATAGCATTGCAGAACAGGACTGCATTAGACTCAACAGGGATATTAGACATCAGGTAGTGATTAAGGTCATTGGAGGTCCATTCCAGGCAGAGTGGAGAGTCCTCATTAACACCTTATTATTTCCCCAAGCAAAAGTAAGACCATGCTTTAGTGTAAGGCTTATGTTAAACTAGGGTTTTTCAATCTTGGCATTATTGATATTTTGGATCAGGTAATTCTCTTTGTATAGATAAAATTTTTGTGTTGTAGAATGTTCATCACTTTCTCTGGTCTCTACCTACTAAATACTAGTAATTCCTACCTTCTTCCCTGTTGTGACATCAAAAAATGTCTTCATATAAAGTTAAATGTTGCCTGGGGGAAAATAATCTCCAGTTGACTTATAATAGTTATAGAAGTAAATAGATGACCAAAGAAGCACTTAAGTTTGAGGTGACAAATAAATGAAAATATGCTATTGTAAGACTATTATATTTATGGATGTAAAATATGAAGTGTGAAGAGAGATGGATCAAGTGTAAAGTAACTAGTGTTAAGTGTGAAGAAGGGTTGGTGTTAAGTAGAAAGTATGAAGGAGTAGAATTTCACTCTAAATAGATACTAATAAGTTAAGAATGAATTATTAATCCTGGAAGACCACTGAAAATTTATTTTAAAAAGAAGCTGAAATGTCAGTAAAGAAAGAGATATAAAATACCAAGGAAAGAAGCAAGAGAATTACAAAACAAAACAAAGTAGAAGAGACAAATGGAAAACAAATGGCACTTTGCTACCACTTTGGTACACTGAAACAAACCATACCAATAATTATTTAAATTACATTAAGTATAAAATATTCCAGTTGCTGACAAGATCAGTTTAAGGTAAGAACACAAGAGACAAGTATATGTCTCTATTAGAGAAGCACTTTAACTTTAAAGATATCCAGGCATACATACTCTGGTAGCTTAGTAGATAAGGCCACCAAGCATAGTCCACAAATATCCCAAGAACACAGATTCAGGACTGGGGCTGGGGGAAACAACCAGTGTGAACAACTAAATAAAATAAGTAAAGGTTTCTTTGTCCTCACTGTTCCTGCTTGCCTACCTGCTTGCCTTCATTCCTGCCTGAACCTTTCGCTTAAAAATAATTAAATATATCTGTTAACTGGACATGAAAACAAGTAAATGGAATAAGAAAGTTGTGGCTCTATTAATTTCAGGGAAAGTAGACTGTAAGCCAAACATTTTACAAGAGATAAGTAGGATATTTATAGATGACAAAAGGAACAATTAATTAGGAAGACAATCATAAATAAATATTTAATAGCAGAACTTCAAAATTTATGAAGTAAAAATGACAAGACTAATGGAAAACATAACTGGAGAGCTTAACACTGTTCTCTCAGTAACTAATAGAATGAGTAGGCAAAAATTACTAGAGAAGGTTGTACAGAAGATCTGAGTACTCTATCAACTAAATTGAGTTAACTGACATTTTCAAAATATAGTATCAAACAACTGCTGAATAAACATTCTTTTCAAGTGTACATGAAATGTTCATCAAAGTAGACAATATCAAGCCATAAAACGAATAACTTTCCAAACATTTGCATATTACAGAATCATTTTATGATCTTAACAGAACTAAATTAGAAGTCAACAAAGAAAATACTTAGAAAAATTTAAAACATTTGAAAATAAAATAACATATCTAAGAACTCTTGTCTCAAAGATGAAATCATAAGATATAAGAAAATATTTTAGTTGAATGATAATAAAAATACAACCTATTAAAATATGTGGGCTACAGCAAAGGTAGAGCTTACAGGGAAATTTGTAAACTATTAATTTCCAATTTAAATACCTATAGTAGGGGAGAAGAAAGTTTAAAAAATTTTAATGTAAATTTCCATGTTAAGAGATACAGAAGAGCAAATTAAACTCAAAATGAGTAGAAGGAAAAAATAATAATCCGTTTGGAAGTTCAATGTTTAGAAACAAAGATTAACAAAATATGAAAATTCTTTGAAAGATTAATAAAATTGACAAACCTCAACAAATCAAGAAATAGATAAATACAAATTATCTGTATTATGAATAAAAGGAGTATTATTACATATATTATTAATTTTAATAGGAAAATAAAAGAATATTAGGAAGAAATTGTGCTTATAAATCAGGCAACATTTCTTGGAAGCACAACATACTCAAGAAGTGGAAAATTGGAAAAGCCATATGACTATTGAAGAAATTGAATATGTTTATTAAAAAAAACAACAAAACCTTCTCCATAAAGAAAACTTAAGGCCCAGATGATTTAATTGGTAAATTCTATGACACATAGAGTAAGAAATTATACCAATGCTACATAAACATTTTCAGCGAGTAGAGAAGAGACTGTTTCCCAAATCATTCTATGTGATCAGTATAACACAAATATCAAAATCTGACTGACATATGAAATCAGAGACTGTTACAGAATGAATGTGTCCTAAAATTCATGCGTTGAAACTCTTCCTCTCTTATGTGATGGTATTAGGAAGTGGGGCCTTTGAGAAGAAATCAGGATATGGTAAGATCATAAGGGTGGGCCTTTCAGACAAGTTAGGATATAAGTGAGCAGTTTGCAACCTCACCAGAACTCGACCATCCTGGCATTTTGGTATTGAACTCCCAGCCTCCAGAGCTATGAGAAATGTTTCTGTTGTTCATAAGCAACATAAGTCTAAAGTATTTTGTTATAGCAGCCTGAATTGACTAAGAGACCAGTATCCCTCATGAACAGAGATTAAAAAATCCTTTACAAAGTGTTGGCAAATTGAATCCATTAATGTATACAAAAGGATACATCATACATTATGGTCAAGTAGAGTTTAAGGAATACAAGCTTTTCTACTGTTTGAAAATCATACAGTATAATTAACTACATTAACTGAATAAAGATGAAACATGATATGATCATCTCAGAAAATGCAGGAAAGGATTTTAGTGAAATTTAATACACATTAAGATAAAAATATTCAGAATAGCAGTAATAGAAGGAAATCTCCTAACCTGAAAAAAGTATCCACAAGAAAAATTTAATGTGCATATTATCTAAATACTCATCAACAGATGAATGATTAAAGAAGATGGGACATATACACACAGTGAAATACTACTCAGCTATTAAAAAAAGATGAAATCCTGCCATTTACAACAATATGGATGGACTTAGAGGGAATTTGATTAGTGGAAAAAATCAGAAGAAGTCAAACATTGTCTGATTCCACTCAGATGTGGTATATAGAGAAATAAACAAACAAATGAAACAAATCATACAAAAGTCGACTTTTAATCTGAAAATCAAATGTGATTACCAAAAAGGAAGGGGATAGAAGGTGAACAAAAGAGGTAAAAGAGGTTAATTATATTGTGAAGGATAGAACTAGACTGTTAGTAGTAATCTTAATGTGTTACATACAGATGTTAATTTATGACGATGTACACCTTAAACATAAATAAGGTTCTGATACAATGTTCCTTCAATAAAATTAAAAAACAATTGTTGAAATAGACAAAGTAAAAGGCAAACCGTAGGATGGAAGAAAATATTCACAATGTATGTACTAATAAAGGATTTATAGTCAGAATATATAAACTATTCTTACAGTGCAATAATGACAAACAGCTCAATAAAAAATGGGCAAAAGACATACTTTACAAGGGATATGCATGATCAATAAGCACATGAAAATACGCTCAACATCATTGTTCATCACATCCAATAAGATAACTGCATCTTTAATTGGAAAACAACACAATCACTATACCAATATATAAACTATTGATATTATACAGTTTAACCAGTCCAAATTAAAATCATAATGAGCTATTACCTCATATTCATTAGAAGCCTAAAATTACTTATAGTTGGCAAAAATACCGAGCAACTGGAACTCTGAAATGACATGCAATATTCACATTTATGTATAAAACCTGTACATAAATGTTTATAGGAGCTTTAGTAATAATGGATGATAATGGGAAAGCATTCAAATGTATGTTATAAAGGAGTGAATAAGCAAACTATGGTATAGTCACATCATGGAATGCTATTTAGCAATAAAAATAATGAACTATTGATACATATACAAATATAGATGACTTCTGAGTAAACATGTAATATTAAAGAAGCAAGGGGCTCACACTCAAAGGTGACTCAAACCCAAGGGTGACCACCACTGATTCAGAGTCCTGAACGTGTCCATGTCTAATGTGAGCGAAAGTCATCCTCAACTAGTGTATTTATACTATTGTGAAGAACCTCTCTTGTGTGATCCTGTGAAAGAAAAACTATTCTTGTCAGTGGGAGTGATTTACCTACTAGGCTACTCTTCTGGAACTGGGACCTGATCATGGGACACCAGGAGAGTTACATAGGTGTGGGTTCTGGAGTTTCACAATGCAATTGGTGATGCCAAATGTAGGTTAGATGGTTAGAGAGCATTCAAAATGTAAGGAACAGGGACAGGGTCCATATGGGTCTTTATCTGAGCATTAAATTTTCTACCTGGATGAAATTACTGGCCATGACCATTCCCAGGCCCCTGAAGAACACTTAGAAAATTTGCAGAAAGCCCTGTAAAGCGTAGCGACTTCTGACATGTCGTACTCAGACTGCCTGTTTTGAGTTTGAGGGCAATACTTAGGAGGGAATGTTTGAGACGTTAAATGATAGTTATCCATGATTTACCAGTAGACAATACTGCTATCAAATTAGTATCAATTTCCATAGGAGTTTGAACTAACAATGATAGAGGAAGCATTTTACTGATGGAGGAAAAACATAAATAGTTATCAGAATGAGGAGCATAGCTAGAGTCATAGCTGGGGACCTTGGCCCACAGAGTTCTGTCATCATAGCCAATAGATTATATGTTCTCATAGGCACAATATATGGGCAGCTCACTAAGCTGTCCTTGACTTGTGTATGCCCCCAAATTGAGAGCTGGTGATAAGACAATTACAATAGCTGTTGTAACAGAAAATCATGACCCTTCACTCAGTTTCCAGATCTAAACAAATTCTCAGATCATTGTTTGAAGCAGAGACTATGCCCATTTGAGAAAGAAGCTGGCAATTTTATTCCAAGAGAATGTGAAAATAATTTCTTCAAGTTTTCACCACTGGACATATGATAATATTAATTTATTCCATTACAAGACCTAGAGCAAATGTACAAATGGAAGCCATTGACCCATAGCCTAGCCATCTTAGAACAATATACTTCTTTTTTCTTTTTTGTAGTTTGAGCATATAAGTCTAAAGTCATTGGGCATTGTTCACAAGACACAATGATTTTTCTTTAATCATCTTTAAGTGGAAGTTTGTGGTTTGGGGGAAGGTATCACAAAGAGAAGGATTACAAATGAATTATCAAGTGGTTTACTTTATTGTTTCCATTATACTTTATTAAAATCATGCATACGATCTGACCTAATAATGTGACTTTCAAGACTCTTTTATTAAAACAAGTGGATATGTATTTAGACATATGAATATCGATGTGCATAGTTGCAGTTTGCAACAAAAAAATTAAATAAATTTTTCTGTTAATAAGAGAATTAACAATTTAAATTATGGCTTATTGAATAGTGGAATGATTCTCAAGTGTAAGCTGAAGATTAACATTTGTCTATTATTATATGTCATTCCATATATGCACCTGTGATAATATTTAATACTAAAGTTCTAAATAGTAGTTGACTTTGGAGAAGTGCTTGAAATTGTGAAAGGGTATGTGAAAGAGAGGACTTGAATTTTCTTTCCTCTATCTTCTATACTTAATATCAATAACTTGCTCATTCAGAGCACCATTTTCTGCTTTCTCCTTCATGTCCTCTCATGTTGACCACTGTGCTGTGGTGTACATTAATGACAAAAAGCTCAGTCATTTTCCATTATTTTCTGGTTTTCAAGAGTGTGGTTTGATTTTCTAGTTTTCTCCAATGATGAACAATGAGGGTCTTTGGGCTAATATTATAAATTCAAGAATTTAATCATATTTCATGTGTTTCAATCCATTGCCTTTATTATCTTATAGACCCTTGAAGTATCCTACCTTTGGATACAATAAACTTATTTAAGTTGGCTTCTGAGTTCTTACAATTTGAGAGCTTCCTTGATTTTGAGTATGATAAAGTGCTTTAAGCACATATTCACATTTACTTTACTGCCCTATATTTTGAATCAGCATTTTTCCAAAGAACCCTAGTTCTTTTTAATAGTAAATTGATATGAGGGTTGGTCATTGCTATTGAGTTGATCATTGTTTTTTTAGATCTTTTCAGTACATAGAACTTGGTATGTTCTAGAAGTGTGTTTAAAAGCAAGAAGTCAAAATAGAAACTGCCTTCAAGCTAACATTGTTAGATAGCTGGGCATTTAAAAAAGTAATTAGAAAATACTGTCACTGATATTCAGCAAGTTTACAGTTTGATTTGAGTATTGTGCTTTGATTTGCTCATTTCTCTTTACTTCAGTAGGATGAATACTGCTGCTTCTGGGTTTTTTGTTTTGTTTTGTTTTGTTTGTTTAATCAGTGCTAGGTTCTGATGACTATACTAAGTAAATGATGGGCATCTTAAAGCAACTTGTTTAGGAAAATAATTAATGAAAAGGAAATGACAGGCTGGACTTTTTGTTGTTATCTATAATCTAGATTAAAAATGTAACAAATTTTCATTCCTCTATTTTTCATTCCTCTATTTTTTCTCAGTATGTATTTGCCTGGGAGCTTGATATTCAAGTAGAGAATCATTCAAGTGAATTACTAGTCCTACCTTTTATTCCAATTGCTCTCAAACTGGAATCTTTTCTTTTGAGAAGTTCAAAAATTCTTCACTCCCAGTTGCTGAATTAAAAACTTAGAATTAATGGAATTGGAATTACATTTGACTAAAGAAAGTAATAATAAACAAAACAAAACTCACCAAAGCCCCCCAAAAACTTCTTCCTCAATTTACTTACAAATCATTCAGCTTACAAAATGTAAAATGTTCCAATTTTTTTATAAACCTGGTTTAAGTCTGGGTCTTTTCAGGATAAAGCTTTCACATTAAGCAAAATTCTAAGAGATATGACATTTTGTTTCCCTTAGTGTTTGCATACAAAGTTTAAACAAATTCAAATCTGGAACAACCATTCAGTACCCTAGTCCGTCCCCTCAAAACTGGTTTGGGGGAGATCTTAAATATCAATTCAAATTGGTATGCTTTGTTAAATGTCACCTGTTTGCAGGTTTCTAATGGCCTTTATCCCAACCTTTAACACAGTCCAGTTTTATTTAAAAACCAGATTCGTTGGCTTTAGAATTGACCTGAGCTTCTTCCAAATGTATTTCACTCAAACTGCTTCCTAAGTTAGTCCAAAACTCATCTCTAGAAGTATCATTTTTTTCTCTTGGGAGACAAGAATCTTGCTGAATTTAAAAAATTAGAATGTGTTTTAAGAGTTTTAGATTTAACAGTTAGGTTTTGAATTTTTTTCAAATATTTCCATCCCTGATTTAAATGTTTTTCTAGTAGAAGAGAATTCACCTGCATATATAAGTCATGACAGAAACTCTTCTTTTCCTCTTTCCTAGGTCTTAGGCTTAATTACCCCTTTAACTACATCCTCTGACATTCATGATCTTTACCTCTTTCTACACTCTGTATAATTGAAAGAAGCATTTTTTTTTCTTGTAGTTTGCCAGTGTACTGATTTTTAAGCTGTACCTCTTGCAGACTCATTTCTTCCACGAAGTCTTCCAATCAAAATCTATGAAATGCCAAAAAGGAAAAGCATAAACTCATGAATATAGCAGATTTTTCTTCAACCTTGTGTATCAACCCAGTTCTTAAGTTGTAGTCGGTGTCTGAGAAGTAATGTTTAAGACTGGCATTATCACATGGCACACATGAATTCAACTTTTAACATCAAGTTGCAGACTTCCTGCCTCTGAAATGATGAGAACAATGATTTCATTCATTTACCTCCTAGGAACTTACTATTTGGAATGCAACCTTCTGAATTCAAAAAATGTACTGATAACTGCTTTTCTAAACATTCTGTTGCTTATTTAAAAAAATAACTTGTTGAAGTTATCCCAATTGTATATGACTTAACACTTTCTCCCTTGAGAAGATGGTATGCATTGACATAGCTTCTGGGAATTCATTTCAGTGGAAGAGAATAACAACTTAAGGTAACACACTGTATTACACAATTTCTTTAAATTCCTCTTGGGCGATCTCTTTTCAACCACTATGTTTTGTTCCAGAGCCCACGCATGAACAATTTTTATAATTTTCCAAAGTAAAAGTTGTTTTCTTCAGGGCTTTTCTTTCCCCTAGGAAGTCATAGTTTCTCTGTGAATGGAACTTAAGCCTCAATTGTTCAATTCTAAATTCAAAACCCACAGAATTTGGTCTAAAGTAAACAAAACACATTCACTCTCTTGTTCTTAATTGCTTGAAACTCTATCCAGGTTTTCTGAAAGTCGATTGAGTCTTATTACCTTTTTCTATGAACCACACATAGATTTGGAGTTTATAGACAAATCCCAAACCTCTAGAATTAAACCTCACATCAAAAAAATTTCACTTAGCTTCAGGTTTCACTACAAAACTTCAATATAACTTTATTAAAAAAGCACTAAGCAACCCTGGATGGAGATGGTCGGCTGCCAGCAGAATGTCATGCTTTTATGTGTCATTGAGTAAGAGGAGCACTACATGTCTTTAAGTGTTGAGTGAAGTCCACTGTAGGTGTTGCAGTCAATACAACTATGAACATTTTATTTATAGCTAGACTTTCAATATTCATTTTAGATCCTGAAATTACAGAAATGACTTTAGTAAAGAGCAACACTGTATGAATATGAATAGACCTAGTCTAAACCACAGCTGAATTATGTTGTTTAACAAAGCAAATGATATGGATGAAAATTCACTGAAATTTAATCTATTAATTCCTAACAGACTCAGAATCACAGACTTGAAGGGACTTTAGGTAAGATTTTTGCTGTTGTTGTTTTTCCACGGCACCTCTCCGGCAGATAGATATTACCAAATTCACATAATTTATGCCGTAAACAGACCTGGTTCATAAAAGTCTTACCTGATTATTCCCACATAATTTCTCCTCCACTGGAACAAATACAGACATTAGGGCTTCAAGAAAGGCAGTGTCTGAAAACAGAAGGAGTTACATAACTTGAAGCAAATTTGCTGCTGATTAGGAACACTCATATTGAGCTAACTTTAGCAAGAAAAATCAGTAGGGTTAAGATATAGACTTTTGAGTGATTGTTACAAATGTTAGCATTTTTCTTACAAATACAAAATTTATTTTACACTCTTTCTACATGTGCTTTTTTTTTTAAATCAATACCAAAAGTACTAATGTATTAAAATAACTTGAAATTTATGAGGAGCAAGTTGAACATATTCAGCAAGTTTTAAAATGGCATCATATGAGGGTAGTAGTCCAAATCATGAGAATTACAGCACATACATCATCTTTAGATTTCCTAGTTGAAGCTATGTAATTTAAATGATTTAAATAACTACTCCTTTCTAGTAAAGATGCTGAAAAACACAGAAGAAAACTTGAAACTGGTTTGAATAGAAATGAGAAAAAACTATTTTCCAATTCCCTTTCCACTTCCTCAATCACTAGCTTTAAAATCTTGATGTGTTGTTTTTCTCTCTCTCTTTAAGTCTCAGTCTCTGTCTCTCTATCTCTCATTATCTATCTCTTCCTCTCTCTAACTCTGTCTCTGTTTCTCTGTCTGTCTCTCTCTTGGTTGGATGAACTGCTTAAATTTGGGAGAAGGGATTATGGCATAAAGTATGAATTAAAGGCTTCCAGTTATTTTAGATGAAAAAGTTGACCCCAAATTTTTGTTTAACATAAACTAAATAAATTTTCCTGGACCAATCCTGAACATCCTAGAAAGATGATAATTACTATTTAAGTTCTTTATTTGTTGATACCGAGGAAAGAAAAAATATGGAACAAAAATTTAAAAACAAATTTTTAATTGTTTTAATTTTAATTTTTAATATATTGGATGCTAAGCTCCCACTGACAAAAAGCAGACCATTAAATAGTACCATAACTAATAGTTAAAAATTATTATAAACTTCTCAGTTAATACTTAAATGAAATTAAATAGGGACAAATGATTCAGTGCTATACATGCATTGGTGAATACTTTTAAGTGCTGACAACTTTTTAATTAAAAATATTAATTGAAGAATTACATTATAACATAGTTTAAACTGTACATCATTGTGAATCAACCAAGATCTGTATATACTACTTAAATTAACTACTAACAAGTTAAATTTTCTTTTTATAATTGATCGCTTTTATCCCATTTGTCCCCTGTATCCCATCCCTTTTGGTAACAACTAATTTTATTCCATAGATTAAAAGTTAATTTTTGTTCTTTTGGTTTCTGTATATACCATGTATGAGTGAAATCATGCAATGTTTGTCTTTCTCCTACTGACTTATCTCACTAAGCATAATTTTCTTCAGGTCCATCCATGTTGTTTCATTTTTTATTTTAATAATGTAGTGGTGTTCCATTGTGTATCTCTCTCTCTATATATATATATGTCATATCTTTTTAATCCATTCATCTTTTTTCATCCATTCATAACCACTTAGGTTACTTCTAACTTGGCTATTATAAATATGCTGCAATAAACATGGGAGTGCATATAGCTGTTCAAATGAGTGTTTTCATGTTCTTTGGATACATACCTAGAGGAAGGATAATGCAATTCATATTTTCAGTTTTCTGAGGAATTTTCATACTGCTTTCCATAATGGTTGCACCAATGTACACTCCCACCAACAGTTATAAATTTTCTCCTTTTTCGCATTCTCAGAAGCATTTATTGTTTCCAGTCTTTTGGATAATAGACATTTTCACATTGCTGTGCATATAACTTATTTTAAATTAAAAGCAAGTTAATTTCAAACTTTAACATTTCAAATTTTTATATTTTTTGTGCCTTGATGTTTCTAAGTGGGATTCCTTTTCATTTTACAGATGCCCCTTTAGTATTTCTTCTTCTTGTACATACTACTCTTTCTTCTCCATATTTATATAACTATGTTATTTTCATAGCAAAGTCTGGTAAATTACTCACATGGGTACTTGCCTGGAGTGAGGAGTGTTAATTACTTTGAACAGAGACTTCTAGTATTTGTCTCTCTAGTGTGTCTTCTTACAGGTCCTCTTCTCAGTTTCAATGGTTTAGTAAAATGCACTCTTTGACTTTTCCATGCAGAATGAATAATTCCTTCTTTCTTCTGTTGACACAGCATTTGATTCCTACTTTGATAAATATACAAATGTGTTGATATTGAGTAGAGGATTGAATGTAAAAGCATGATGTGATGCTAACTTAAAGACACTGAGAAGCAGGTGGAGCTTATCTGAGCTGGGGGACAGAAAGGGAATAGTTGATAAAGAGCCAAAGGACAGAGATTGAAAATTGAAATTCAAGGAATGCCAAACCTGGAGGGAGTTCTCATGGCAGAGTCAGATCAGAAAGTAAAATCATGAAACTTAAAGTTGAAGAAACACTTGAAATTTTATCAACTACAAAGAAAATGCATACAGAAGGCCAAGATATTGCTTTAGCTAGCCTTTTGATATGTGTCACATGGAGTGTTGTTTCACCACATCTGCCTTCTTTGCTATCCTGTATACTTCTCACAGGCATGTTCTGTATATGTTCATTTGAAATCACAGCGTTTAGCCCAGTTTCTGGTGCTCAGACAATGAATGTTAATTGAATTGGACAAATTCTGGAAGATACAGTTTACATTATTAAACAAAAGTAAAACGAGGGTTGATCATGGTTTTTAAATGTTAGTAAGTATACCTCAATACTAGTTCAGTTATAACATGGTGCAATTTTACTTTTGAATTTGGGGACCCAGTTGTGCCTTATAACTACTGTCTCTGATTTATATGTAAAAGCTCCAGTATGTGTCAGTGAAGAATCCGAAGTCAGAGGTAAACACACAGAAAACAGAAATTGAAAATTTTATGTTCTCTCTCTCTTTCTCTCTGTCTCTCTCTCTTTCAGAACAACGAGTAAGCTGGGTGAGGAAAAATAATGAACCCCTTTTGTGCAGAAGACACTTCCCCTGTAGTGTAGTCTCAAGGTGTGTTACTTTCTAGTGAATTACCTGGCATATTGTCCTTTAGTAATTTCTTGATGCTCTATTGCAAGCAGATATGACTGTAATGTTCCAGTACTATCAATGTGTTTAATTACATCTTAAGTAAAATTAAAGCTTTTTTTTTTTTTTTCTATGCTTGCATGGTCTTAGATTTAATGAGTTTGTTTAAACATTCATATACTGACCCTCCCACCCTCCACATTTATTTATTATCTAGTACATGTACCAAATTGATTTGGATTTTATAATGATTAAAAAATAGATTAAAAGGACTGAAAGACATGGTTTAAGTGTAAAGCAACATTTCTAATATAATGGTAACAACCCATTAATGGATGTTGAAATTAATTTAGTGGCTCATGAACAGCATTATGTTCTGTACTGTACAGAATACAAGAGTACAGAATACAAGAGTAAATATCAGGTTGCCTCATGTTTAATAAGGAGTATAGTTTTCCGGAATTTGTTTTCCACATGTGTGCATGTATGTATTGGATCACAACGTTAAACCTATTCTTTGCTATATATCATAATCCAGAATTGGGAGTCACTGCAATTATTAATTTTCAAAATTCTAATGTAGTATTGTCTCATAAAACTTAACAAAACTTTTTTATACTAAAAGTAAAAATACTTCTTTAAATATAAACATGACAGCATATGTGAAAATTCTATAGTTAATTATTTTTTTATGGTAATATTTATTATTTCTTTACCTCACTATGCTAAATTGAGGTTGATTATTAAAAATTCCAATTGAATAGTTTATATTTCGTTAAATTATCATTCAAAATATTTGAAAACATTGTTGTTCCCCCCATTCTGCTCAGTTGTTATTGAGTTGCTTTAAGCAAAGAAAATTTGGTCTCAATGTTCAAAAGTTAATGAAAACTATAAGTTACTGAATGTGTTGAAACTTACGTAAATAGAAGTAAATAGAAATAGAAGTTACAAACATTTTCATTACAAATACATACATGTACTATTCAAAGAATGCAGAAATATAAATCTTATTCTTTGAAATCATAGGAGAAAGTCATTTATTTGGTATGTTTCAGTTGAAAAAGTTTAAAGTTTGATTAGATTCAGTCATTTAAAAAATGATATATATACTTCAGCTTAGTTGTGTAAGGTTTAGTTAGTTGTGAATTTTCCATCTACCAGTCTTGTTATAGTGTTACCGCATTTTATTGTTTTATTTGCATAAAAATTTAAGAGGAAGAAATATAATAAGTGGTATCACAAAAAAACTTAAAATTTTAATTCTGATTTTTTTCCCCCATACAGTCATAGAAGCAGCACAGGGTATGTTTACATGTTTTATTTGGGGACTATCTAAGTCCACTGATTTTACATGGGAGAAGGTTAGAATTGCAAATGAACCCAGATGGTGGAATTTTCCTTCTAAATAAGCCCGCCAAATATTTATACATTTCACACGCTTGTATTTTAACTTCTGCTGATGAAGCATATCAACTGAATTTCATGAGAAGTTCCAGTAAAAGTATATGGGTTTGGGGAAGACATTTGGTGATATTTCTCCAGTTGCTGTGTCTCCATGTGTGTGCTTCAAGAACTGTGAGAGACCTCTTGTTGGAACAGCAAGGATGAACGCGGTCATTTGTGAGAGGCACAGCCTATGTTTAAACATGAAGGCTTGATGGAGTCATTTTTTGTTTAGACTCAATTGAGAATTAAAACCTCAGTGCTCTAAATAATTTAGTGCTCTGTATCTATAAAGTTGTTGAGGTCAGTGAGACCTGTACAGCTTTGCTTTCAATCTCTATTAAAGTTTTTACAATGACCCATCTTTAAATATGAACTGTTTTTAAAAAGGAAAAAATGGAATGCTGACTGTTTTGAGTTTACTCAGGACATATAACTCAGAATGTTAGAAGTCTCTATGATAAAAAGAGAGTCTGAGGCTTAATAATTTGTAATTACTATACATAATAATAATGGCCATTTCTTGAGTGTTTATCATGCACAAGGATATACATGAACTAATATGCACATTTCCCCATTTGATTGCTCAGTGAGAATTATGTACTTTGTGAATTAACAAACAAACCTTATGTTAGACTTATTGATAACATCATTCCATTGTAATTATAACAGCAGGAGTTGTCATTTCAGGCAGTTTATATGAATTAAAATAATGGCAAGAGAATTTCGCTTAAGTATATATTGTTATTCTATTTCTTTTTTTACAAAGGCATATACTCAGATGGAGAGGGTTGAGTCATTCACTTAAGGTCACATAGCTATCAAGTGACAGAGTGGTCTCCAATGACACATCTGTCTGGCTTTAGAGGTTCCATTGTTTACAACACTTATCACCTCTCAAAGCTCTCTTTCTTTTGAAAGACATGCTTATTGGTATTGATAACTAATATTTAGAGAGTATTTTCTCTTTCCTCAGTAACTTTTGAATCTAAATAAGAGTCATTTTTCTTCCCCTTCCTTTCCTCTCATCATCTGAAGATTTCTTGGTACACTGCAGACCAGAGTATTTGTTAACTGTACCAAATGGAAGCTTACCATGGCCCATGCTGATGTAGGAATTCTCCTTTGTGCTTTGCTAATATCTCCTTATGTCTATATACTTATACTTACCAAAAGTGTACTGTTGTGGCATATAAACTTAATTCCTCTTGAATTTAGAAGTGATATTTTCAAGTGAATTGACAGTCACTTATTTTCTGTTGCTAAATCAGTCTTGATACAGCAGAGTTCAAGTATTTTCCTGAAACTGAACAAACCCTAAAGCAAATCCTGACATTGAACAACGAGAGAGACTGAGGGACTAAAGCATGAGTGAGATTCTTGAAGGTGAAATCTATCCAGAGGTGTAGAATTTCAATATTTGAGCACTGGAGCTCAGTCCAGAACATGACATTGAGAACATTAAAGCAAGTTGTGGGTGTACAAAATGGTGTATTCTGCAAAATAATAGATGTTTGAGGAGACATTCTGAATTGTGAAAGTTTCCACATGGGACATTTTCCAAGGAGCCAAAAATATACTGGAATCAATAAATGTCAGTAGCTTGCATAGGCTTTTAAGCTATTTTAATGCAGGAATAGAAAGCCCTTGGCATAAACAAAAAGTAGCTGCTTAGCCAGATCCACATACCTTGAATCATCCAAGACACTCACCTGACCTTGTCTTAGTTAAAATCCTGTTTTTAATCACTGCTGAGTTGTATTTCTTAGATGCTGAAAGGCAGATGAGGTAAAAATGTGTGGTGCAAATGTCTTTTCAGCAAATGGTAATACACTGAGAATATTTGTGGCTCAAATTAAACTTTAAGACAGTCAGTGCTGTTTAATGAATTCTAGGTTAGCAATGATAAATAAACAGTGACTCAACAACACTGTTTATTTTCTATGGTTGAGACTTTACTTTGGAGTGGGCCCTATAAACACACATGTACTTCTAACAGGATTGGCATTAACATAATACTCTGTGATACCAAGAAAATCTGGTCTGAAATATCAACTCTGCCTTAAATGAATAGCTCCCTTCACTTCTTATTACTAGAAACCATGGAAAATTATACTAACAGTGAACTCACTTAAAGAGCTTCTATAATGGATACTCATTTAAGGTCATTTAATAAATTCTGCAAGTATTCATCTTAGTTTGAAATCAACAGATCGGGAATAGAATGTGTTGTCTGTCTCCTAATTGTTTTTCTACTTGTCCAAGTTTATATATGGTGGAGAATTTTGCATGCTAATTCAAAACAGCTTCATCCTTTACTTTGACCAGGGATTACCAATAGTGAACTGTTGATTTTGACTAGTAATTGTTCAAACTGGTACTAGTGAAGTACCAAAAGCTAACTTGTCATGAAATAATTCATGTTTCAAATAGAAAGTAGGGCTTCCATAATGTACCTGTTGTGTATAGCTAACTCATAAGGGAAGATTTGCTTAGCAATGACTGGTAATCAGGCCCATCAGGTAACTCTTAGTGCCTATTCTTACAGTCATAATATAATTTTATCTGTTCATTTAATTCTTAATTAAACATAAGTGAAAAGATTCTGTGTCAATTCCTGTTGTGACATGAAAATTTTAGTCTTTGATAAATAGAAAGAACCAAAGAGAAGTATATATTTTATGTCCCATTAATAAGAGAGAAATTGTAACTCTTAGAAAGTAGTATCTTTCTACAACAACTTCACTGGCCACATCTCAACAAGTGTAGACTTTATTACTGGGAAAAACTTTTATCCTCATTTTCTGCTTCTTTATTCTGCTGGAAAACTAGTCTATCCAGCCGAAAAAGTACTTTTCTTTACCTCTCAAATCAGACCCAACTATAATCCTAAAATATTCTGTTTCTCTTCTGGACTTGAGCACTCTCAAGGTTCTCAAAATAATATCAATGCTTTCACAATAAACTTCCCTAAACTAAAATACCAAGAATCCAAATTACATCTCCATCCAGATAGTCTGCTTAAGTATTCTTCATATTTTAAATTCTTTGACACTTCTGACTAAACATGATTTCTTACACTTCAGGCCTATAAAGTTTCATAATAAGGGGGGAAGAGAAGACTGTATCTGCTTTTGTCTCCTCTTGGAGGATAGACTTAAAACAATTAATTTCTTTTGTCAGGATATATTGTTTTGTGTTCTTTCTTCCAGCCTGCTTGTCGTTGTTCACATGAAAATCTTTATACGAATATTCATAGTAGCTTTTTCCAAGTGGAAATAGTTTAAAAGTCCTTCAATGAGTGAATGAGCAAGTGCTCTACTATTCTATTTTAAATTTAATTTTAACTTAATGGGAAAGGTGTACACAGGAATGAAGGCAAATATGCAGGCAGGCAGGAAGAGAGAGGAAGAGGAAACATTTACTTATTTTATTTAGCTGTTCATCATGGTTGTTTCCCTTTAGTGCCAGATCTTGAAACTGGGTCCTTGGGATGTATGTTGACTGCCTCCAGTGTCCTTATCACAGGTCTCCAGGGTGTTCCGAATGCTCTACTTCAAGACAGTGAAGGAAATAGTACTCAGCAATAAAAAGAAATGAACTATTGATATAGATGAAACAACTTGGGTGGATCTCAAAGGTATTCAGAGTGAGAAAATCTGGTCTCAGAAAGTTACGCTTATTTTACATTCTTGCAAAGGAATGGGGAGGTCACTCAGATGTTAGAGATCTGCCCATTTAAAAAACTGGGTTACCTGTTCTTTTGTTGTCATTTTTGTTGCTGAGTTACAGGAATTACTTACATATTCTGGATAGTAGGCTCTTAATACATGATTTGCAAATATTTTTCTTGTTCTTTGAGCTTTATTTCTCACATTTTTAGTAAATCCTTTTATGCATAAAATTAAAATACTTTAAATTGAAGCAAGACAATATATATTATATAAGTTTATATATTTATAATATATAGGTTTAGGTGTGTATCAACATACATCAATATCTGTATACACATTAAGTTCACCTCTAACAGTCCAATATTCTTCTTCACAGTATCATTTTCTTTTTACCACATCTGCTCAGCCTCCCTCCCTTTTTTCTTCTGGCAACCGTTAGGTCCCAGAAAAACAATGTTAAGAAAAAAATGCTAGGTCTCAGAAAAAAATGTTAGGACAGAGAAACACATCTGCCCCATGGAGCTCAGTAGACAGAAAGTACCTGCCAGCTGGACGGCAATGATAAATCAGAAGTCTCCGCGAAACAGCGATCACAGAAATAAAACAGCCACTGCAAATCATCAGTGGGCCCTGCACCTTCCTGAACTTCCCGAAACTCACCGAAACAACCGAAATACACTCCTCCCAAAGAATAATAGTTCAACCCTCAGCCTGTAAGCAGGATGGAGTCCAGCTTTCTGGAGACCTTGCGCACATTTATCCGGGAATAAGCTGTATTATTGTTGAGTCACTCCCTTTGGTGTTCTTCCTTGTCCATCGTCCTTTGTCTTCTTCTACCCCCAGAACCCTAACGGTAACCACTAATTTGGCCTAATAAACTGAAAATATAATTTGGTTTGACTTTAATTTGATAAAGTCCAATTTATTTTTTCTTTTGTTGCTGTATCTAAAAATCTGTTACCAAGTTTAGGTTTGTGAAGACTTACCCTAGTGCTTTCCTCAAAGAGTTTTGCTTTCAGTAGTTACCTTTAGATAGCACATTGCTTACTGGAAATTAATTCTGAGATATCACATCTTTCAGACTTCTATGATATGGTACAGAAACCAAGACTGAGAGATATTAAACAATGAAAAGACAGCCTGTAGTCCTCAGGTGCTTACAGAAGTAGTGATTAATATAAAATATTATGAATATAAATCCTTATATAGGTGGAACAATACTCAAGAAGTAAGCCTGCTACTTTTCAAAGTCAGCTAAAGAAACACCCCCCTGGACAACACAGGAGTGTATTTTCAATGGCAATTCAGAGTCAATAGAGGGAGTCATGAAAACACTGAAATAATTTCAACAGTGTCTGAGCCTGTCTTTGCTTCTTATTCCATCCAATTCAAATGAAATCATGAATTATAAAGAGAATAATTTGCATGCTTGTAAAAATTCCTGGAACACATTTGAATTTTAAATCATACAATTAAAGTAGATTACATCAAAGTAGAAAGATTCTGGGTCTCTAGAAATGTAAGCACATTCATTAGCTTTCAAATTGAAGAGTACAAATCTTTAGTGTCATGCAAACATTAAATATGGCTTTACAGTTTCTATGCTGTCTCAAAGAGTGACTTTTTAGAAACATTTCTACATTGCTTCATCTATCATAAATCAACCCTTTGATTTCTATACATATTTTCTTCAATTTGCTATGTTAAAATGTAAAAGAGTTCATTGAAATCTTTTAAAGCAATTGACAAATGTTTCTCGACATTAAAGAGCAAGTGTGTTATGGGACCAATGGAAAAAATACTCCAATTTGTGGCTCAATATTAGCATATAAATATTAATGAGCTCAAATCATCCCCAAGATGTCAATAGTAGGAGAAATATTTGGAAATATTTTCAAAATGCATCCCATTGTGTTGATTCCAGGGTGAAACTATTTAAGTTATTAATGAAAAGCAGGGAAACTTAGTCTCCTCATCTGACCCATCATGGCATAGACTGCCCCCAATAATTTCTTTCTGGAAATTGATATTAATACTCAAGCTTAGACCCCAAATGACTTTGTAATATATATCTCTGTCCATATACAATTAAACTGAAAGTATATATTTAATCCAAACTGGATCAATTAGAATTGTTTCCTAGGAATTCAAGAACTAGAAAAGATTGCCAGGGGACTGTAGATATTTGGGCTAGAATTTTGTATGGTAGACCCCTTGGGAGAAGCTCAAGTTTGATGTAGAGAACCTTGAAACTTTTCCTTCCTAAATTACCTCTTGATTCCAAGAGATACTCAGAATCTTTCCAGTAACTGTCTTTCACCTGGCTCCCAGTCTCCAGAATTTAGCCAGAATCATTTTCTGTTATTTGTACTAAAAAGAACCTAAAGGTTAAGCAGTGATTTAATTAGAGCTCAAAAATTTTTTTTTAAGAAGAATTAAGTGATTATCCAAATATTCCTCACAACATAGCAGATGATAGATCTTCTCTGACTGGGAATACTTGGCATGGCAGTAGAGGGGTAGGTGATTTTCTGTTATCAAGTCAGAATACAAAGTAGATATGGTTGGAAAGAAGGGATGATAGAACACTTAACTCACTAGTGTCTCCACATGTAGTGGTAAATAAGTGAAGAGTTGAACAGTGTAAGTAGACATGAAACATTCAAGTATAAGTTTATGTCTTTAGTTTCAAATTATACTTTAAAATCCAAATTACTAATTCATAATTTTATGGCTTAATATCATTAAAGTGCTGCTTTGAGTTGAATTCATGAAGTCAAGGGGCCTTTAAGATGATCTGATTCAACTCTCTCATACAGATATACACACACACAAAGCAGAATCTAAAGAATATATGTGACTTGCTTATTAAAGGTTTTTGGCTTTCAGCCACAGTGAAGTAGAAATACACTACTTTTATTAACTTAGTTGTTAAGTATATACTTCTCATACTAATTTGACTGGTTTTAATTAGTATTTACTTTGTGACTTGTTTTAAATTCATATTTATTTATTACTTATTTTTGTACTTTTAGTAAATTTTAAAAAGAAAACCATTACAAATGTAATGTGTTTGCTTTACTGATGTTATTTACTTCTCTTCTTCCCTTAGTGAGCTTTCCTATTTCTCATTTCTGATATCTAAAACATACATTACCATTTTGCACGTTTAAATATTTGTATCACCGTACTATACTCAACATTATATTTTTGAGATTTAGATACATCGATAAATGTAGAAAGCATTCATTCATATTCATTGTATTAAAACATTATAAGATCTCTGTCCTCCTGTTGATGGACATTTAGGTTTTTCCCAATTTTTCACTATTAATACAGTATTGCAATATACATTCTTGTGTATGCCCACCTGTATATACATCAGAGTTTCTCTGTGGTATGTAGGAATAGAAGGCTGAGTAATGATTAGGACCACTTTCAACCTCCCTAGACTGTGTTCCAGTAGCTATACCAAATTAATGCTTTCATCAGAAGTAATGAGAATTTACCTTATTCAGCATAGGCTTGTCTGATTTTACAATGTTTTACAATCTAATCTGACATGGGTAGTGATATTTCATTATTGTTTTGATAAGTATATCTATAAATACTAATGAGGTTGTAAATCTTCTGTGTATATTGGGCATGATGTTTTCCTAATTTGTATGTAAATAATCTATTCAAATTCATTGCTCATTTATTTATTGAATTATTTTGATTCTTATTGGTTTATAGGTATTTCTCACATATAATCTGGATTCTATATGTTCTCTAAACACGTGGCTTGTTTTTTCCTTTTGATTATAGCATATGTATGCATATATATACATACATGTTTTTGTTCAATAGTTTTACATTTTAATGTAATACTGTATTTGTGGTCTTGCTTTCTGCACTCTAAGATATATTATACAAAAATGAAATAAAAAATTTTCTTCAAAAATGTTTAATGTTTTCTTCTTTTACAAATAGGTCTTTAATCCACCTATAATTTTATGAGTGTTGCTTATCTGTATAGATGGGGAATTATGTAACTTAATTTCTTATTTCTTCTGGTTAATTTAAAATATTTTCTAATTTAATTATAATGTTTCCCTTGCTCTTTGAATCATAAGTTATTTATAAATATTTTTTGTGTTTAGAATAAAAAAAAGTCTTCATGTTACTGATTTCTCACTAATTGCATTGTAAAATGAGAAAATTTCTCAATGAAATCAAATCCCAATTATTTGTTGACATTGACTATTATCTAGAATACAGTCAATTTTGGTAATGTTTTATGTGTATATGAAAAGTGGTGAATTTCTAATATTTAGCATGTGGTATAAATATGTTTTTTAGATCAAGCTTATCAATGTTCTATTCCAATTTAGATTTTTACTAGTTCAAAAAAATTTGATATCTTCTATTATGATTATAGATTATTTTTTCTTCTGGTAATTCTATAAATATTTGCTTATAAATTGTCAGGCCATGGGTTACACCCTTGTAGCTCAGGTAGGTGAGATGGCTGGGGTGTGTATCACGTAAAACTCAAAGTCATGGGTTCATGACCTGAAGTAAGGAAGGGGGCAAATTAAATAGATAAATACAAATGCTTTTTCATCCCTTCTATTTTTCCTTTCTTTCCTCCTTTTTGAAATAAATAAATAATGAGCCCATGTTATTAGGAGCATACATATATTCCTAATGTCTCCCTCATGCTTATTATATTATATAATTATTATTATATAATAAACATGCTTATCCTTAGCAAATATATTTTGTCTAAAGTATATTTTATCTGATATTAATATAGCTTCCTCATGTTTCTTTTGTTTAGTAATTTTCCAGCTTTTCTGTATCTTCTATTTTCAGTCTTTTCATATTTTAGGTGTGTCTCAAACTATCTTAGTGTTCTTCCTCTCTTTCTCCCATTAATCACAATAAAAGTGAATTCAGTTCATAGCTTTAAGAATAGAAGTCGTCAAATTGCATATAAATATTTTGATTTCTTTGGAATTGAGTTTCTGCTTAACTTTACAGTTTCTCTATGTTCATAGTGATTTTTCTGTTTCTTTTTCTTTGTCCTTTTGTAACTTTATTTGGATTGGTTAAATACTCTTCATTTCTTGTACCCTTTTTGTTTTGAAAGTTATACATTCTGTGTCTATTAATTCTCGGGATACCCTTAAAATTGAAAATAAATAGTTGAATTAGAAAAGTATAAAATTAATTGATATCACAGATTCTTCAATTTTTAACTTTAATCACATTCTCTGTTTTACTCCCCTGTGTTATTCTAGTACCATATATTAGTCCCATTTTATTCTTATATACCTTCCATTAGTATTTTGTGAAGTTTATATGATTTATTTACTATTAATTTAATTATGCTATATGTATTTATTTATTTACTTAGGTAAGGTGCAGGAAGGAATGAAGACAAGCTGGCAGACAGACAGGCAGACAGGAAGAGAGAAGCATTTTTATTTATTAGTTCATCTTGGCTATTAGCCCAGTCCTGGGTCTTGAACCTGGATCCTTGGGTTTTATGTAGACTGTTTTCAGCAGCCATATCTGCTAAGCCACCAGGGCATACTAAAATTATTTATTTTTGAGTCCCTATAGCAGTTCTTGCATTATTAGGGTACATAGTATTAACTATATCTTTTCAAGAAAATCAGAAAAGGCTGATACTTTTCTCTCAATGATAAGCCATTTTTTCCAGCAAAAATAATGAAGTAATGTATATTTTAGAACTAATCAGTTTGTTATGGCTGTGATTCTAAAGTGCTTTTTAAAGTACAACTAGGCAAAGTTGTAAACAGACTATATATAGTAATTAAAAACCTGAATATCAAAACTTTGACCAAACAGCCAATCAGCTGGGTCCAGTCTCTTCAGGCTACAGATGACTTTGATCAAAAGCCCTGAATATATTGAAGGGGTTTACATCAATGTTTGTAAAACTCTAAGTATGGTTTTTCTGACACTTGATGATGTAAACTACAGCACTGGCCCAGAGAGATGTTGATGACATCATTTTATTCTTCAACAAATTATTCTTCTCCACTCTCTTTATGATCATCATCTTTTTCCTTTTCCCTATGAATGAAATATGTTCTCCCCATTCTCTCCTTTTTTCATTTTTCTTCTTCATTGAAGCTTTATCTGTAGTGAAACTTTTCATCTCTTGATTGCTGAAACGTTCAGATATTTTTTCACTGTGACCTTTCTTTGAAACAAACTCAGCATATTGCTAGTGCTTTTGAAGTGTTAGATAATGCTTTTGTGCCACCATTCTTGGATTTTTCTGGGCAATATTTTCAAAGAGTAGCAATCTTTTAAAATTTTCCTCTTCTTGTTATCATTTGTATTTTTTCATACTTTGCTTGTCATTCTTTCTGACAGATTTACTCCCAATTTAGAGATATTTGAATTAGACTTTGATGCACTCCATAACCTGTAGCCTGACTTGTCAGGAATTTCTGCAATTCTTTCACTCTTTCATTCTGCTTAGGGGGATCTGATTTCTTTCACCTTCCAACATTTACATACATATGTACATACATATATATGTGTGTATGTATATACACATATATATATTATTACTATATAGTTTTTGTCTTTGCTTTTGTTGATGTGATGTATATTTATTCATTTGTGTATGTTGAACCATCAGTGAATTCCTGAAATAAACTTCACTTGATTGTGGTGTAGTTTCTTTTAAAGAGTTACTTGAGTCCATTTGTATTAAGTTGAGGATTTTTCTGTCAATATTCATCATAGATAATGGTATGCATTTTGTTTTTTTGTTGATGTCCTTGTCTGGTTTTGGAATCAGCTTAATGTTGACATCATAAAGTGTTTGGAAGTTTGCCTTCTTCAGTTTCTTGGAAAATCTCGAGAAGTATTGGTATTAATTCTTGAAAGTTTGATAGAATTCACTAGTGAAACCATCTGGTCCTGGGCTTTGGTTTTAGGGAGGTTTTGGATTAGTGTTTCAATTTCTGTGTCTGTAATTGGTCTCTTCAAGTTTTCTGTTTCTGACTGATTTAGTCTTGGAATGTATATTTACAAAAATTTTCCCACTTATTCCAGTTTATCCAATTTGTTTTCTTGTATATGTTGATACTGTTCTCTTAATTTTGGCAATATCTGTTGTAACTTCCCATCTTTCATTATAAATTTATTTGGGTTTGTCCCTCTTCATTGTGAGTCCAGATAATGGTTTGGAGGTATTTGAATTAAAGTTTGGTGTGCACCATAAACTCTTCTTTGTGAGTCTAGATAATCATGTCTCTTCTGTTTATCTTGCTCTTGGTTTTATTAATGACTTGTTCTTTTGGATCTCTAGGTTGTTTCTGCACTAATCTTGATTATTTTCTTATTTATACTTACTTTTGGTTTTCTTTTTTCTAATAATTTTTTAGGTATATGGTTAAGTTTTTTATTTGTGATTCTTTTTGTTTCCTTAGGTACTATTGCATTGCTATAAATTTCCTTCTTAGTACTGCTTTTGCTGTATCTCACAGATTCTGATAAATTAGAGCTTCATTTTCATTTGAATCCAGGTATTTTTTTTTAAATTTACTCATTAAACCAATAGTTGTTCGATAACATGTTGTTTATGATCCACATTATGTGATTTTTCTCCTCTTTCTTCTTTTAGAAGATTGATTTTTACTTTCATGCCACTATGATCTGAAAAGATCTTTGATATAATTCCAAACTTTGTAAATTTATTGAGATTTGTTTTGTATCCCAACATATGGTCTATCCTTGAGAATGTTCCATTGTTAAACAGAACACACAAATAAATGGAAATATGTTCCATGCTCATGTTTGAAGAGTTAATATTTTTAAAATACTCACATTACCTAAAGATATTTAGAGATTTGATACAATTTCCACTAGAATCCCAATGCCATTGTTTACAGAAATAGAGCAAAAATCATGAAACTTATTTGGAATTACAAATGACGCCGAGTTGGTAACACAACCTTAAAAAAAAGAACAGTAATGGATGTGTCACACTCCTTATCTTCAAACTATACTGCAAAGCAATAATAATCATATCAGCATTGTACTGGGGTAAAAAGAGTCACATAGATCAACAAAACATTTAGAGTTCAGAAATAAATGCACAGATATAGGGACAACTATTTTGCAAGATCATTTTCTTCACTAAATGGTGTTGGGAAAACTGGACAACCACATGCAAAATAATAAAACTATACCACTATCCAATATCACATAAAATAATTCAAAATGGATAAAATATTTTTATGTAGAGAACTAAAACCCTAAAATACATATTCTTTAACAATGGGCATCTCAAAAGAGATGTCTTTTGGAACTCAACTCAGTTGTCAAAAGGGGAAAAAGCCAAAATAAACAGGGGATTGCATCTAACTATAAAGCTTCTGTACAGTGAGGGAAATTCTCATCAAAACAAAAAGACATCCTGCTGAATGGGAGAAGATACTTGTGCACTTTACATCGGACAAAGGGTAATATGAAAAATATATAAAGAGCTCAGACATCTCAACAATAAAAAACAAGTAATCCAATTAAAAATTAACAAAAGTTCTGAACAGAAAACCCTCAAAGAGGATGGCCAACAAGCACATGAAAAGCTACTTTATAGATCTTTTTACTAGGGAAATGCAAATTAAAACCACAATGAGATATCACCTCATATATGTGAGAATATCTATTACCCAAAATACTGGAAAACAGTGTTGTTGAGGATGTGGAGACAAATGAACTCATACACTTTTGGTAGGAGTGTAAATGGTATAATCATTATGGAAAGCAAAGTGAAGATTTCTTAAAAAAACAAGAATGATAATTACAAATAAACGATTCTATTATTCCACTTCTTAGTATCTTCCCCCAAAACATAAAAAACACTAATTTTAAGAAATATATGCACCCTCTATGCTTATTGTAGCATTTTTTCCAATAGCTAAAAGCTGGGAGCAACCTATATACCTATCGACAGATGATTAGATAAAGAATAGGTGATATATATGCAATAGAATATTATTTAATTTCTAAAAAAGATGAAATCATGCCATTTGTAATATAAATTGACCTAAAAAGAATTATTCTTAGTGAAGTAAGTCAGAATGACAGGAAAACATTGCATGATGTCACATGTGGTGAAATGAAACCAAATCAAATAAAAATAGACATTTAGGCTATAGAAAAAAATTAGTAGTTACTAGAGGTGAAGGAGTAGGCGGAATGGCAAATTGGATAAAGGGAGCAATTTTACGTTCAAGAATATAATTGGACAGTCAATTGTTTACCATGCTGGTAAGCTTAATGTATTATATACAGGTGTTGATTTATGCTGATGTATATGTGAAATGTTAAAAAATAAATAAAAATGGAATTGGTTTTAACAAGTAAAAAATAACTGATTGGTGGATTCAATCATTCAAGAGACGAGTATTTCCCTTTTCATAAAATATTAGGTTTTGACATATATTTAAGAAGATTCTTTAAAACATCTAAAAATTTGTGTTGTTAGTATCTGCCCTTTAGAAACTCTAGGCAATGTTTAAAGTCAGTTAGTAATATGAAAGTACCCAGATAGTAGTTTTCTAATTTCAAAGTCATATTTTACCAGTGTTCAGGTCAATTTGTGTTTTCTGAAAAGCCCAGGATTTGAACACAATGAGTAAGGTACTTGATGAAAGGAATGTTTAGATTTCAATTAGGCTGACCACATGTACCTTAAAAACTTTTTTTTCACTCTGTCCTCCACCAGTCACCAAGTGTTCTCTTCTCCATTGTCCAGTGGACTCTGCCACCATGTACCATTTTTTTAAAAGGAAGGTACAGAAAGTAATGAGGGCAAGCAGGGCAGGCAGGCAGGAAGAGAGAAAAGGAAGAAGCTCTTCATTCATTCCATTTAGTTGTTCATCCTGGTTGCTTCCACTTGCCCCGGGGAACCCTGGACCTTGGTATGTGGGTGGGATGCACCCAACTGCTTCTCCACCAGAGCACCAGAGCATATCTGTACATGTAAATGGGACAGTACTTTTTTCATTTTTCCAGACCATCTTGTTTTAACATAAATGTCAATTTTGTCTCATTTTTAATAAACCAGACTCATCTTTAACATGGGGCAAGAGAACACTTGAGTTGTCCTGGGACCAGTATGCCGAGGGGACCCCAGAACAGTTGCCATTGCCCCATGTCAAAGATGGCCTTTGCCTGCAGCTGCTGTAGCCGCTACTTTTGTTCCTGCCTGCTGAGAGAAGAGTAGTCCTGTGGAAGAGGATTCCTCTACCCAACAGGTACCTGTTTCTTTAAAGGGAGCAGAACACCACTGTGTGGTCGAGTGGCAGGTAAGTACTATGGGGGTTCTCTCTGGCAATGGGATGATTAAAGAGACATATGTTTTAGGCAGGACATGGAGAGAGGGGATTATAGGGGACCCACATATGGTTTTCACTAAGGTTCCAAAATTCCTTGCACGATCCTGGTGTTTGTATGAAGTCCTGCCAGACTACACGATATTAGTATGTGATAACTGAATGGCATCACATAGTATTTACGTGTCCCTGGTCTGGCTACTCCACTCCAGCTGGGATGCTCTACCCATTCCCCTCCTGTTAGTTACCAGTGCATAAACCTGTCCTGCTTTTGCTATCCAATGTCCCTTTTTAGTCTTAAGGAAATATGATCAGCCTATTTCTAATGAATTACAAATAATGAAATGAAAGATTTAGATCACTTGTCTTCAGGACATGTGTGGTTTGTCTACTTTTAGGCAACAGATTTATGAATATACAATTTTATGGTATTATAATTCCATCACGAGCTTTATTTAATAAGGGTGTGCCATAGATATTAAACTGTTGGTGAAGAACATATGGATTTAACAATTAAAAATAAACTGGCTGAGTTTTGGTTTTCTTTTGTTCTAACCTTTGAACTACTACAACATACAATAAAAAGACTGAGAAAAAAGGCTATTTTAACTTTTATGGCCATGTGCTCATGTGTTCAAGTCATTTAAAAAGATTAATGAGATAGAGCTCATTATGTAAAGCAAAACTGGCAAAAACAATGTAATAGTTTTTATTCTAAATATTTCTCATTGAACAGTAGAGTCATCACTTCTACATTTTGCAGTTCTAACTCAAAGTTGAAATAATTCTTAACATTAGTTAAAATGATAAAGTAGTATTTCAGTTGATAGAATACTACTTATTTTCCTCCTTAATTATTTAAGACTGGCTAAGATAATTTTACATGGAAAGTACCTCTGCTTAACCATCTTCCATGTGTGTTATCTTCATTCATAGACTTAACTGCTATTGCAACAAATATCTCCATCCCATAAACACCATATCTTGATTTATCAGACCAGAATTAAGAATTGGTAGAAGCATACTTTCCTATTTAAATATTCTGAGCTCTTTCTTTTTTTTTTCATTTTCTTCATAATGATGTCTTGAACTTTTATTCTACCATTTAAAGCTTTCATCACAGATTGAAAAAACTGAGCAAACTAAGTTGAATGAACATTTCCATAGCAATGTGTTGCCTCTGATTTGTTACATTTCAAAGCAGAACACCTGGTGATGCCTATAATAATCCCAAGGCTCTGGGAGGGCTCTAGGATCCACCTGACAAATTTTAGGAAAGCAGTAAACAGGAAACCTGAGGACACCTGCATAAGAAGGGAAGGAAAATGACTTCATTTTGTCTGTTTCACCCCATACTCCAAACTTCCTTGTTTTGCTCATCTCCAAGAGGTACTTCCCAGCTAGAGTTACTCTCACTAGGAAAAGAAGAGTGGGGTATCAGGGCACCAAATGAAGATTATTCTTTGATTTTATCCCATCCAAACGCACTGAGTTGAGTTGTATAGAGACAAGTAGAAATAAGTAAAAAACAACAACTCAAAATGAGCATATCCACAGCAAATGGACAGCAGGAGTAGTCATGGTTCTCAGGGTCCTGCTCTGCAGACAAACCCAGAAGATTTTGCCCCTGAAGAAATTAATGACTCACATAGTTGCCACAGAACCCATGCAGATTTCATTGACTTTCACCCCACAGGCATTCATGGTTGCTGGTACCAGTCACCAAATTTCCTTTTTATTTCACCTGAATCCCTTCAAATGCCTGTGAACCTCACAGCTCAGCTTTCTGCTACTATAGAAGTATACAACAACAATCTAGACACTTGTGACTGAATTTCTCCATCTTGTGTGTACTCAGGACTAGCTCCTCCATCTGTGCCCTTGCACACTGCAGGTCCAACACCTGTCTCTAGCTTCTGCTTCAGTGTGTATGCCTAATAGGGGGACTGTGCAACCATAGGATTTACTAAGCATTCTAAGCAGTTGCTATTGTGTATGTAGCTTACCCGGGTCCTTGCTACATGCCCCGACATCCACCACTATATATGTGTCTACAATGAGTCTTTACTACTTCATAGGCACCTGCGACTGTTCCCTGCAGATGAGAGTATACGCAACCACTGGTTCCAGCTCCCATTGCTTCTTGCCCCTCGTTCCTGGCCTCTGGATCTGAAGGTGCTTATCAGATTCCTAACAGCCTTTGTAACCACCATGATTCCCTGCACAACTCATCAAGGACCACACAGTTATCTGATGCTTTGAATCCACATACTCCTGTACTTGGCATCCTGTACCATTAGAAATGGGGTCACAGGATGCTTCAACATACCCTAATCTTCAGGTGAAAATTTTTCTTTATGAAAGTCAGTTCATAAAGTCTGTCTCTTTAAATGTGTAAACACACACACAAGGCTACAGGGATTATTAAAAATCAGGGAAACATTACGCCATCAAGGGGATACACTAACCTCCAGTAATTGTTTCTCCCCTCCCACCCATAAGGAAATCTAGGCAATCATCTGATGAAAAATTCAAAATAATTGTTCTACAAAGGTTTGGAACTACAAAAAGAAAAAAGATAAACCATTTAAATATAACATAAAAACACTACAGGAATAAATTCAGAAGTCCAACAAAGAGATAGAAAATAAAATAGTGACAAACAAATTTTGGAGCTGAGAGGTACAATGATGGAAATAAAGATACAATATAGAGCTTCAGCAGGAGATTTGTCTAAGCAGGAGAAAGAACCAGTGACATAGAAGACAAGTCAATAGAAATGATCCAATCAGAGGTCTTCTGGGACACCATCAAAAGAGAAAATACATACATAATTAGAGTTCTAGAAGGAGAAGAGGATGGAATATTTATGTCAATAAATGATAGTTAAGAATTTCCTAAGCCTGGGGTAAGATTTGTATATCCAAGACATAAAGTTAATAGGTCACCCCCAAATTTCAATCCAAAAATATCTCTTTAGTAGACATTATAATGGAATAATCTAAAATTAAAGATGAAGAGAGAATTTTAACCAAAGCAAGAATTTTTTTTTTCATATGAGGGAATTCTAATTAGGCTATCAGTGAGTTTTGCAGTCCAGGCGAGAACAGGATGACATTAAAAATGCTCAGTGACATTAATTATCAACCAAGAATGCTTTATTCAGTAAAAAGTATCTGACAGATTTAAAAAGTTGTCAACTCTATCTTGTGATCAATATATATTTTTAAAATTTGGTTATCCTATAAAATGAAAATACCTGAAATTTATCATCTTAGTCCAAGAGCCACCCATCTAGGACCCAAGCTATAGTAATGGTTACAGTTATTGCACCTGAGGCAGATAAATTTTCTCAGACAATCTTTCAAGACTCTACACTCCCTTTCCTCACAGCTGTGTCACTCACACCGGTTTTATAACCTCCCTCCATTACAGGTTTCCTTTCACATTTAAATATGTCCAAATTTCAGTCATTTATATAGTTTGCCTCCAACAGTTGCCTCATCTTCAGTCACAAATTTCCTTTACACACTTTAAACTTATGTTTGACTCCGACCATCGAAATCAGGGTCAACAGAGTTACCAATGGATATGTCTTTTTTCATCTTATTCAACCTCAAGGACCATTAATCACAGTTAAGTACCCTTTTCTGCTTGAATTGTGTTATTCCCTTTATTTGATAATTCTGTACTTATTGAATTTTGTCATGTGTTTCTACTCAGTATTCCTGAATACATGTGAATAAGGTAATATGCACTGATGTTTCTTCTTCTTCCTCCCTCTACAAATAATATGTCTTTCCTAATCTTTATTTTTAAAAGAAAGATGCAAGCAGGAATGAAGGTGAGCAGAGGCAGGAAGGAAGGTTCAGAGAGGAAGGAGCACTTAATTTATTTAGTTTCTTGTCCTGGTGGTTACCACACACTCTGGGATGTGAACCCATGACATTGTGTATGTAGATTGTGACACCACTACTCCACCAGGGTGTGCCATTTCCTAAGCTTTAAAATCAACTGCCTTTGAAAAAATATGCTCTGTCTAACTAAATCAAGCACTATGCTTACCTTTTTTTTTTTTTTTGATACATTCTATTAAGTTCTTGCACTCAGATTCTCTTTTATACCCAAGGTGAAAAACTTCCAATTTCAATGAAGGTAAAGTCACTTTACTTTGCCCAGTTTTATATCTCCGTGTAGTCATGGTGGTAGCATTCATGGAAAATGCCCTGCCCTGTCTTCAGTATCAGAGATTGCTTTGAGGGTTATCTGTGGATTATTAAAATGCCTAATTTAGAAAAGCCCTGTAAGAGTGAGGCAAATGTTTGGTGGAAATGAAAACAGGTATTCCTCAAAAAATTAAATGTAGAAATTTCATACATTTTAGTTTGAAATGGATCTAATTTCTGAGTTTATCTAAAAAATTAAAAAACACTAATTTGAGGAGATACATGTACTTCTGTGTTTATTTCTGCATTACTTATAAAAGACAAAAGTTGGAAAAAATGTAGGTGCCCACTGACAGATGATTGGTTAAAGAAGATGTGGTATATATACAAAATGGACTACAGCTCAGCCGTAAAAAAGACAAAATCCTGCCATTTGCAACAACATGGATGTACTTAGAGGGTATTATACTCAGTGAAATAAGACAGAGAAAAGCAAACAATGTACGATTTCACTCAAATGTGGTAGAGAAATGAATGAACTAAGTAAAACAAAAGTAAAATTTTAGTCTGTAAGAGCAAATTACTGGCCACCAGAAAGGAAGGGGAGAGAGGGTTGTAAATCAGATAAAAGGAGTTAATATTTTGGGGAGGGATAGAATTGGACTGTTATAATGCTACTTAATGTAGCATAGATAGATACTGATTATAATTACACCTGAAACTTATGTAATGCTATTTCAATAAAAAATTGGACAATAGAGTCAAAGACTCATGTTGCAAATGAAGAGACAAAACTAGGTAATTTAAAGACTCAATAGGGGACTTTATTTTATCTCATATATATGTATATATGTAATCTATATCAAGGCTTATTTTCTTGTGTATAAGGGAAAGGCTTTTAAAGAAGAAATTAATAAAAAATAAAAATTTACTAACTGTGTATTTTAGTTTATAGTCAGAAATTTTACTTAACACATACACACTTAGACACAACAAAATTATCTATGCCCCTACCTCCACTTCCTCCTAATATGAGGTTAGTTTTACCTTTAAGTGACAATACATTACACACAGAGAGAACATGTGACATTTAGCATGATCCAGTCTTTGCATAAAATTGTCAAAAAATTTCTTGAAATTATGGATAAAGTCTGTAAGAAAACTCTTTGTTAGTACTCACTGAACTCTTCAAGTTCTAGGGTATTACAAGTTCAGAAGTAGTTCTCAGTGAGCCAATACCAACAGCTGTGGTCAGTTAATGGGGTAGAAATTAAACAGAAGAATTAGAAAGTGATGATTATACAACTAAATAACTTCAGACTTGAATATTGGTCACATTTATTTCAATTAAAGATCTGTAAAATTTCCAGTTCTACATAATGTGGAAAAAGTCAGCCAAAATTGAAGGAAAAAAAGAAGAAACAAATCATATGTCAGTTTATGGATTTGTCTGAGCTATTTTGAAATTAAAAGTGTGAAACGGTTATTTTAGATGAATGACATTTCTTATTTAGGACCCAAAGCAGGAAAATGCTTAAATTAGATTGCTTTAGATTACTGTTAAGGATTGGAAATCTATGAGATATCCTTAAAGAATAAACACGTGTTTTGTTTCCTGTGTTTTTTGACAGCGTCTCCTCTTTGCCCTTATCAGAAAGGACAATTTACTATTTCTAGTCAAGGAATAATAAATCTATTAGTTTGATTGTGGGGTTCCAGGATTTTCCAGAGAACTGAGGTGCTTTGGCAAAGTTCTCTTTTTGTCATAGCAAATTTTCCTTTGTGTATTTTGGGGGTGTCAAATTCAACGACTTAGTCAACAAGCAAGTCTTTTGGGGATCTACATTAAGCTGCAATGAATCATAGAATTATAGAGTCTGAAGGGCATCCAAAAGTAATCTAATCCTGTCCTCTGATTCCAGGAAAGATATCAAAATCATGCTTCATCCTGTTTCTAAAATCTGAAAGAAGGACCTAGAATAATCTAGAATATATGAACAAAATACTGTAAGATTAATTGTTGAAATGGTTGCCTCTTTCATGAACATTTTACTGAATCAAGATCATAAGTAAAAACAGATGAGATTAAAAAGTTTACATAAATCTATTTAAGAAATAACATTCAACATTTAACTTGAGTATTTTTTATTAGTCCATTTTACAGTGTCCTAGTGTTATCCATAACTAGCATCCTGAAGAAATACAGTATCACTGCTATGTTTAAATAGTCCACATTCATGTATATATGTATGTATACAACTAGATATCTTTTAGATAATTTCGGGTTTCATTCATTCAGGTCCCGATACTATATACACACACTAATTTATACACCACTTGAAAAATAGACCAAAACTTTCTCCATTGATCCAGTCAATAGAGAATTTGCCATTTTATTTTCACATTCTCAAAACTGAAAAAATGTAGCAAAGAAACTATTCCCTTTGATACAATCCTTGGAAATTGAACATTTATGCAATAGATCAAAATACTTTATAGTCACCACAGATTATTAATTGAGACATCAAATCAGATACTGTTCTTAACTAAGCTCTCAGAGTTTTTTAATGTGGCATCTCAACATGAATGCCATGTTCACTCATATTTGAGTGAAACAGAGGTATTAGAAAATATTTAAAAAAGGGATTTTTAAGCCAGTTACCCTTTAGAGGAGATTTTGAAATTGAGATGCAAGAAAACTTCACATTTCAATTAAATATGCCCAACAAAACGGTAAACTGACATTCTGATTTAGAGGATTGAAATACTCCTCCTGCTGTTCCCAACCTGCACAACTCAGTTACTGTCAGTTTCTTTTTCCTTTATTCTTTAACACGCAAATAGCATGGAAAAAGCCTTCATCATAATTTCCTGGGGTAACATGATCAGCAGAGAACTAAAGCACTGGAAAAAAAATCCATCCATTTATTCCTCTATTGTGATGCACTTTTTGGCTCCTTGGAAAGTCTAGAGTTCTGGAATTTGTGATGTAGAAATGCTCAGCTCTCTGTGATGGGTGCTGGAGACCAGGCCAGAGAGCACGAACTATCAACTTGTTCAGCCCACAAAGCAGCATTTGAGAGAAACCATTAAGCAGAATCTTCTTTTAGAAATATTTTAGCTTGTAATTCAAATCTCTTGAAATTGAGGGTAAAAGCACCTGCTCTAAAGATCAGAGCAAAATTTTGCATTATTTAAGTCACAATTTTGGAAGAGACTTATGCTTTCTTGTGGTTAAAGAAAAAATGAAAACCAGTGTTTATTGAACAAATACTATGTGCAAGATTCACATAAATGAAATGGGTATATCTTTATGAGATATTATTCAGTCATGAAATGGAATAAAGTACTAATATATACCAAAACTTGAATGATCTTTGAAAGTGTTATGCTAAGTGAAATAAGTATGATTCAATTCAAATGAATTATCAAGAATTTACTAGGCTGTGGGGAGGAGAAATAGAGAGGGACTATTAATGACTACTGGAATAATCTGGCATTGATAGAGATGCTCTGGATAGTGGTGTTGGCAGCACAAACTTGTGAATATAATAAAACTCACTGACTTGTGTACTTAAAAATGTACATTTAAAATGTGACCTTTCTATATTGAGCTTCTTTTACCTTCCTAAACAAAATATTAGCTAGAATGGATTTAAAACATGCATCAAAGAGGAGTACTGTCTCAAAGAATTTAATTATCCCTTATAGGTCATTAAGGTATAAATTAATAACTTAAACACAAGCTAAGATGAAATAATTATCAAGGAGGTGAAACACACCAAAATTTCATAAAGATCTTTTTGACTTGTGTCTTCTGATTAGTCTTTTACTCAGTTAACTTTGTTTCAGGTGCTAATATGTTTTTCTCATTAAACACAGTTATCTCATGATATTAACATAAAATTTATAACTATTGAAATTGAGAAGTGGGTAAATGGAGTTTATTGCTTTCTTTTCAGATGAAAATTTCTATGAGAAAAAATTAAAGATACTACCTGTTTAAGGAACACATTATTTTCCTAATTTCTGACATTTGCAGGAATTATGCATTTTGTATAATGGCGATAAAATTTATGTCAGTGAAATTCACAGATCGTAAAAGTACAGTTCCATGAGTTTTGGTAAATGTAGCTACTACTTCAAGAAATAAAACTCTGTTTACCTCAGAAATTCCTCCATCAATCGTTACCACTCAAAGACAACCACTGTTTTGCTTTCTATCACTATAGATTTGCTTTGCCAGTTTACAAATTTCACAATTGGATGCATAGCATATTCTTTTATATCTAGTTTCTTTTTTTCCACGGAATAATTCTGAACTCTACCCATGTTGTTTTGTGTGTCAGTTCATTTTTTTAATTTCCAAGGAATATTTTATTATATGATTATGCCATAATTTGTTCATCTGTTCTCTTAAGGCATTTGGTCAAGTTTTGATTATTTTGAAAAAAAATTTTTTTTTTAAGGAAAGTTACAGGCAGGCATGAAGGCAAATAGGCAGTCAGGCAGCAAGAGAGAGGAGGTAGAAGCAATTTATTTTATTCAGTTAATCATTGGTTGTTTCCCAGGTCCCAGGGACCTTGGGATGTATATGTACTGCACCTGGTTTTAGTCTTTTTGTAAATATATGTTTTCATTTATCTTGGCATTTATAATAAAATGATCAATAATTTTCAGAGTGTTACATCCGTTTACAATCTGAATGAGTGTTCTAGTTGCTCTACATCTTCACTAACTTTTTGTTTTGTTTATGTTATTTATTTTAGCCAATCTAGTTGGTAGGAAATGGTAATTAATTATGGCTTCACTTGACATTTCCCTGATAACTAATGATGTTTCATGTCTTTTAAGTTACTTGAATATCTTATGTGAAGCAGCTTTTCATGTTCTTTGCTCATTTTAACAATTAAATTCTTTCATTATTTATTTGTAAGAGTTCTTTATATATTGAGGATGTAATTCCTTTGTCAGATATATGTACTGCCAATATTTGTTTTAGTGTGTTGTATATCTTTTGATACAATTAAATAGAAACCAATTTTGATAAAATTCAAAATTATTAATTAAAAAAGTTCAGTGCTAAGTAGTCTTTTCCTACCATATGGTGGCAAAGATTTCTTGCTTTGTTTACTTCTAGAAGCTTGTGTTAGATCTTACATTTGGGTTGAGGCCATTTAAGGTTAATTTTGTGTATGGTGTGATGGAGGAGATAGGTTAATTCTTACATCTGTTTACCCAGTATTTCATCATCATTTATTGAAAAGTCTTTCTTTTCCCACTGTATAGTTTTAACATCTCTGTGAAAAGTAAACTGACTATACACACACACACACACACACACACATATATATTTGGTGTGTGTTTCTCTTTCTGAACTATATTCTGTTTCATAGGTCTGTTTGACTATATTTCTGATCCTATCTTGAATATTATAGCTTTACAGTAACTCTTGAATTCAAACTTAAACCAACTTTGTTCTCTTTTTCATGATTGTTTTGCTATTCTAGCTTTGTTGAGTTTATATATAATTAGGTTGACCATATTTCCTTGAGACAAAACTGGGTCACTGGTATGGCAAAAATGAGATGGGGTTATGCACTGGTGACTAAGTGGAGGAGAGGAGGGGATCATTTTGAGCAGGAGAGAGTCCAGGCCAGCAACAAGTAAGCACTACACAATGCCAGTTGGCAATCGCATGGTAACAACGTGTGGTCCGGCGAGACTTCATATAATGGCCAGGATCAGTGCAAGGCATATTGGCACCTTAAGCGAAAACTAAATTTGATGCTCCTATAAACCCTGCTCTAAATGTCCTGCCTAAAACACATGCTGCTTTAACCACCCCAGTGCCAGTAATGCCCAATATCTGACCTGGTGCTAGAAATGCCCAATAATCCCCACAATGCCAGAGATAATCCCCATAGTGCTTATCTGTGTTTCAACCATGCTGCGGTGTTCTGCTGCATTTGAAGAAACAGGTGCACGTGCCTGTGTTGGGGGAATTGTCTTCCTGAAAGGCTTCTGTTTCCTCATAGTAGCAGTGACAGCAGCCCCCTGCAATGGCTGTCTTTAACTGGGGTGGGGTAGAGGGGGCAAAAAGGGCAGCTGCTTTTGGACCAACTCAACAGACTGGGTCTGGGGCAACTTAACTGCCCCTTTCCCCCCACATTAAAAATGGGACAAAAATGACATTTATATTAAAATGATGAGATGGTCAGGAAATATGAAAAAACAATGATACTGTCCCGTTTAAAAGAGTACATATGATCAGCTTGTATATAATTCTATTAACTTATATGAAAAAATCCTGCCGATTTTATGATTGGCATGCAGTGAATCTACAGTACAATTTGGGAAGAATTGTCTAAACTCTATTGACTTCAAATTCTTGAACATAATTTTTATCTCTACTAATTTAAGTCATCATATAGCTGTTGAAATGCCAACCCCATGAAGATTGTCTTCCATCTTATTTTTTTGAAAGCCTCTTATTTGTATTAACCCAGCAAATCCAGAGTAAAGGGTTCAATGCCCACGGGACATTAGTTTTTAAAATGTCGCTTGGTTGTGAAGTTAGGAGAGTGTAAATTGTAATTACTTCTAAAGGAAGAACTGAGAACAGAGCTTGTATAAAACATTGTTAATATCAGGGGACAAAAATGCTAAAGATTTGAAAAACTTGGCGGTGTACATGTGCAAATAAGAGTGTACCTCAAGTGGATATTTTATTGAAAAGTTTCAAAAAACAAGCGTCGTTTTGTATAGTCAATCCAGGACATATATCCACTCAGACTATGTGAAATTAAAAGATAATAGGTTTAAAGCAGTTACTATAGAGTTTAGCATACTGGAAGAATCCAACAAATGTTAACTATCATCATTCATTCAAGCACCAAAGATTTGTTAATTACTGATGGTATTCTAGCTGCTATGCTAGTCAGTCAGGATGCAGAGATTCTATTGATTTAAAGCAGTAGCTTTTGTGCTGAACATCAAATACATTTGTGTTGACTTTTCCATGTGATAGAAAGATTTCCTATTTATTTTCCCCTAGCAGGCCAAATTGGAGACAAGAAATATTTTAGTTCCAGGACTGTTATTTTCTCTTCTTATATTTTTTGGGACAAGCCATTTCCTCCCTATAGTTCTCAGTTCCTCAACTCTAAACTTAGTATAATAGACGAATGAAGTATGAGCTTTATCTAAAGTTGAAGAAGTCCCCCACAGTCTTACAAAGATGTTAATTAAAGAAGTTAGATGAAAAGTTCATCCTCTCGTAGACAGCTTCTTTTATCTTATTATATATTCATCTGAAAAAAACACATGCAAAAGAGTATTTTAAAAGCCTAAGGGAAAATTCTTTCTATGGCCAAACCTAGGAATTGAGATATTTATTAAGTACAGTATGTAAGAATTACTGGAGCTAATCAGAGAATTCTCTTTTTATTCTGCTATTGAACAAATATTTACTTGGTATTTGGGCCTGTGGTTGAACTTTTTTTCAAAAATAAGAATTGGACTAAGGAAATGCTTTGCAAAATATAAACTACAGGAATGAATCTAAACACATTCCAAATGTGCTCACCTGGGAGAAGGTCAGAATAGTGGAAAAGGAAGTAAGGCTAGGGCTCAGAAATGGAAGTATACTTTGTGGATCAGAAGAGTGCATAACTGGGGTTTGGCTTCCATTGGCAGTGGGAGAGAGGGGCCAGGTTGAGGAGAAGAGCCAGAGAGGACTTAAAGCCAGAAGCAAGCTAATTTTAGATGTAGACATTAGAGACCAAAAAGATCTCCAGGATACTATTACCAAACCCATTTCTCTGCCAACTCAAGATTGTTTGAACACAGAGAAGATCAGAGGGGAAACTGACCTCAACCAAAGGCCACTCAGTGCTCAACCATTGCTCTGGGCCTTAAAACTAGTGATGTGAATGAAGTTTAGTTGAAGTGGAAACTGTTAAGATCAAACTAAATGCTTCTTTCTCTTTTAAGAAGTTGATATAGAAATAAAAAAAAAATTGAAGTCTAGAGAAAAGCAATCTGGAAATATTTTCACATTCTCTAGATAATATGGCTGCCATGTTTTGCTTTGTTCCTTGTTGACAGGAATAGGCTATGGATGTTAGAATGTTTGTGCCACAGTATCTCAGAAGAGAGATTCCAAAAAACCAATCCACAGATTGATGTAAAACTACATAGTAAAGGGGAAATATGAAGACAGTAGTAACTTTTTGTAATTATGATTTTATTAAAAGTAAAGAATTTACATTAACTCTGAGATTAAGTTCTTCCTAGATTTTCACTTTTAGAATATCATTTTTGAAAAAGAAAAGATAGTAGCAATGCGCATATCTTTAATCCTCTTTCTTGGCAAAATTAAAATTGATAACTATATAAATTCCTCCATTTAAAAACAAGTCTGTCATTATAATTCAACAGAAAACCTGCAGGTGTTTCAGTAAATAAGATGCAAATGTACATCATCAAAGCTAAGGCTCTATCAATTGTTTTTGGTACAACTAAGGTACAAAACATACTACCAAGTAATCATCCTTGCCTTTAATAATAAGAAACATCTTGGTACCAGAATTGCTAATATGTGAAAAGTCATGACCCTAAGAATCTACAAAATAGAGTATATGAGTTCTGTAAAGACCATTCATTTATTTAACACATAATTAATGATTATTAGTATGTATTCTTCCTTTATTTATTGATACAATGTAGCCAAGCCCAGGTTTTAAAGAGTTTGAATGATTATAAAATTGCATCACATTCTTCATTCTTTTGTATCACATTCCCAGTATAAAATTTTTTCAAAATGTGGAAGGTTTGCAAATTTATCATTTTTAGACATTTCTCAATTTATTAATTGTATGTTTGGCTGTGTCAAGTGCTATAGCTATGCACACCATTCTATAGCTCAAATTTCACAACTCATGAAGGAACAGCAGATTAAGTAACATGTACAGTGCATTTCTCTAAGTTAAGAAGTGGGGGCCTGTGGGATGAAAATACATTCACAAAAGTTGTGTTCTTCCTAATGAGTTAAAGGAGCTATAGTTAGGGATCATAAATAGGAAAGATTAGTTAAAATTTCTTCTCATCCTAAATATCCCCCCAAGTATTTCTCAAAAAGCGTTGCTGAAGTTACTTGGTCATGTTCCTTAGAAAACAAAGAAATCATTTTATCAAGATCAGTTCTTCAGTTCATGAGTCTTTTACCCCAGGGACAACATTGATTCTCAAATTCCCCACTTAGTACAATTGCAATTTTTGGCATTGCAGAATAAAAACAAAGAAATTTGAAGTGCATTATAATTCTGTCATTGGGGGAAGAGTAAGTGGCACTCATTTATGAAGGGGCCATTTACCTTATACCTGAAAAGCCTGAAAATGCTAATAAATTTTGTTATAGTGAAGTTTCATTAAATTATGTCATTTACCTATCAGAAACATAGTATAACTTTCAAAATCAATTTCTCTATTTTCCCACTGCTTAGTGTCATTGTATACTTAGAGAATTAGTAAAGTTGAGAGTAAGAAAAATGAAGTCCTGAATTGAGAAAACTGGGTCATGACCTATGCTAGAAAAGTTCATTTTGGCCTTGACAGTTCTAAATGTCTTCTTTGGATGGTGCTGACACATTCTCAGAGATAGTAGAAACATTTATGATGTTTTGTGGAATTTTAATAGATGCCAACAGGAAACACAGCCTTTACTGTTTCTTGAAGACAGTTATAGTGAATAGTATATTTGTTCTCAACTGTACATATTGATACAGAAAAACAACTGATAGGAAAACCACAAGGCAATTAGAAAATAATCAAGATACTGAAATAGTAGTCTTGCTTGTGCCACTGGTTTGGGGGTAGGAAAGAATTTTAATATGATTAGGATAGGGGTTTGACCTAACATTCTCATGTGTGATGAAGTTGAAAATATGTAACTTGGGCTAAGAAAATGGTCTGTAAGAGAGGGAAAGGAAATTTGTGGCTTTTTTCCATTTGAAAATAATTATGGTTTCCTTTAGCCAGCACCAGGAGATTTAATAACTTTTTGTCTTAGAGAAGGGCAGCCTATGCCATATGGCTAAACCCGCCACCCCCATGTCTGTGTTCAAACTACAAATAGCACAATCTGGGAGCCCAGGACAATTTGTTCATTGTAAATCTATGCTGTAATTCTTCTCTATGTCTTAAAATTATATTCAAGACCCTTTCCTGGCTCTTGAATTATTGTTTAAAAAAATCAACTGGCAAGTGTCTGAGGGAATAATCTCTCTAAGTGAGTGACAAAAGACGGTGCCCATTCCACAGACCATATCAAAATAACCTTTGATGAGTCCACAATCCATTTTAATTACCTGAACAAATACCCCATGCTAATATTGTGAGCAATAGATGACTCGTAACTCTGTAATTGCTTGGCATATTTTTGCATGGACGGGACACCTATTCAACCACAAAATTAAAGGCCTGAGTATTTTGAATTTTGAACTAACATTCAGCCATATAACCTTGGCTAGCCCAGTTTTCCTTTTAAATTCTCTATTTGTGTATAAGAAGGAAAACATGATTTCAAAATGTTATATTGTTTCAAGCAATTTATCACATTATACAATTTGCTCATCCAGAATAATCACTGATTTCAACAGATGTAATAATCAAGGAAGTTGTTATAGTATTCTGCTTGATAGGAACAGGAAAATATATAAATACATGCTAACCATCTGTTTTTTCTTAAACAAAAAACATTTAAACAACTTTATAGAGATTTCTACCCTGCCCCTTTTTCAAAGTAGACTCAAGAAATTTACAGCTACTTGGCAATTGACAAAAATGTTTAGAAAATGACCACAGTTACTCAGATTCACACTGATTCTGAATAGCATTTTAGCTACAAGGCACTATAATTCAGTGATCAGAAACTAATATCTTAAGCTATCAGTCTCAATATTTTTCCAAATATGTAAGAATGATTACCACAAGATTATCTATAAACTCTTTTACAGTCTTTGGAAGTAGCATATTACTTATACTGAATTAAGTTAATTCATCAAATGATAGCATTCATTTTTCATTTATAAAAAGTAGCTGTTCAGTATCCTTAAATGAGCTGCTATCATAACCCCCTCAAATATAAGGCTATAAACTACAATTTTAGGGACTGTGAAAAATACATTGTGTGCCCCTCTTTTTCAAAAATAATTTGATTAATTCATTTCAAACTGTCTACTGAGATGGTAAATTCAAATGAGTAATTATACTTTAGTAATTTTATCAAAGCACAGGTTGTTATTTTTAATATTGAGATACTAGTTTTCCTTAAGAGGAAATGACCAGGACCAAATGATTCTGAGACCACGGAACTCAGTCTAACTTTGTGAGACCATTATGAGTGACACATGCAAAGTTAGGACAGTGTTTGGCCCCACAACTCAGTTACATATTTTGTCATTAGAGTAGAAGGCATGTCCCAGTTTGATCTGAGCCTGCTGGGATGGACAGGGTCTAAGTGAGGAAAAAAATGCAAGGTCCATCCATTATTTAAGGAGTTATTTTATAGAATTAGTGAAAAGAAGATAGTTTGATAAATTGAGTTAGATTTATTTTGAGTTTAATAGGTTAAGACATTTCAAAGACTATTTCTAAAGTAATAGAGAAACATTCGTTAAGAGGTGATGCATTATGTCAAATAGTATTCCCCCACAAACTCATGTCTATCTGGAACCTGTGAATATTGCTTCATTTGGAAAGAGGATTTTTGCAGATACAGCCCAACACAGATGGAGTCTTACTGGATTAGGATAGCTCTACATCCAATATGACTGATGTTCTCATAACAAGAGGGAAATTTGAATGCACACATGCAGAGACCATATGTTAAGATGGCAGTAGAGACTGAAGTGTTAGGAAGAGCATTTTAGCAAATTCTTCAGAGCCTCCAGACACCTTGCTTATACCTTGATTTCAAATTTTGGGCTTCTATTACTGGGAGAGAATACATTTTGGTTGTTTTAAGCCACCCAATTTGTGACAATTTGTTATGGTGATCAGAGGAAACTAATACAATTGGGTCTGAGAGTGAATTGGTACACTAACAGGGTAGCAAAATGTTGAGAGAAACAAAGGATTAAGACCAGAAATTTCTATGATAGTCCATTACTTAGGGAGTAGAAGTGCAAAAGAGGTAGGTGAAAAAGAAATCAGAAAGTACTAGAGACAACTCAAACAAGATCTACTTTTCAAGAGAAAGAGACCTTCAGAAGAATCAAATGTAATGGAAATGAAAAGGAAGAGGAGAATTCGAAAAATGGGATTGCTAAGAAGTTGGTTATTAGACATTTTGAAGAAAACATAAAGAGAAGCTTCTCTCAATCTTAAATATGCATGAGACTCACACACAGATATTGTCAAAAATGCAAGTCCTAGCCCTCCATTTACAGGTACTGACTTTGTAGCTGCAGATTGAGTCCAGGACTGCACTTTGACGAGCATCCTAGGTGACTGAGGCAGGAGTTTTTATAACTTCAATTTGTGAAATGCTGATATACAGATGAGTTCAGGGTAATTCCATATTTGTGAACCCTGAAACTAATATGATTTGGGGACTTGCTCTAAGAAAAAGAACACGAAATTATAAATGTAAAATTTAAAGGGAATAATTATTTAAAATGAGAAAAGAAATAAGTAACTTATAGATTATAACAGATACTGTAATTATGTAATTATTTCAAACTTTAAAGATACCTCGAAGCTCTACCAATTTCCTTCTTTCAGCCTACATGTTTGACTTTCAATAGGATACCTTTATTGGATTAATTTGATTTTTTTTTAAAGGAAAGGTGCAGGCAGGAGTAACTACAATCAAGTAGGCAGAGAGGAAGAGAGAAGAGGAAGAAGCACTTAATTTGCTTTATTTAGTTGTTCATCTTGGTTGTTCCACCTGACCCTAGGTCACTAAGTTGGTTCCTTGGGATGTATGTGGACTACACCATCAGCAGTGGTGGATTTATCTGCTAAGCCACCAGGGCATGCCAGAACATATTTGATTTTTAATATTACCGATAATCCTGAAAAACTTACAAAATTAACCTGAAATTAAGACTTGCTTGAGAGTTATTCAAATACATTTAATATAAGTACATTGTGATGAATCACACAAAATGAATGACTTCCTAATGAACATGTTTAGGAATTTTCTCATTGGAACACTGTTTCTTCCATCAGTTTCTCTGTTGATAATTTTATGTGTTTTGAGTTGACTAGCATTTTATGAGGAAAAGATGCATTAGATATGCTAAGATGCCATCTTATAAATTAGTATGCATACATCACGTCAATACAAGCAAGCATAGTAGCTATTTGCAGCCCTGCTATAGGTGTGTGCCCTACAAATAGGAATTGTGATCAATTTCTTTCATTATGATAGTCATTAAAAAGGAAAATGAAATAGTGACATCATAATTGCTTGTCTTACATTGATTAAGCACATTTATTGTTAGTTTTTTTCTTTTTAATTAAAATATTTTTCAGTATTTTATTGCAATGCTTATTTTACAAAAAAATAAAAATAAACTCTTAGTGTAGTGCCCCATATGTGCAATTTCCCCATTCATCACATATATACGTACACACACACACACACACACACATATATCTATCAACACACCCTTCCCTCCACCAAATTAGTGTTCTTCACTACTGTCCCATGGGCTCCTCCAGCACTTGTGCCTGCCCCCTCCCCTGCTCCATTCCTTATTGGCAACCTCAGTTCTAATGCCCAGTGTTTAAGGGCTGGTTTTGTTTTATATGCTTCTTTGTTTTGTTTATTCACTTTTAATTTTATAGTTATGCTATTTCTTTTGTTTACATTGCTGCATTCATTTTAATATTTCCATTGCATCTCAGTCTCTTAAGTATTTCATTCCACACCCACCACCAAAGTTCTAGTGCCCCTTACCACCAATGTATTCCCTCCTTCCTTTCCTCTCGTCTCCCTTCTGCCAGTAGCTACAGTCTTGCATTCTTTGAATTCAATTGAGATTTATCTGTTTGTTTGTTTCTTTATAGTCCACGTAAGAGTGAAACCATCCTCCACTTATTTTCTTTCTGGCTTATTTCACTGGGCATGATCCTCTCAAGTTCCATTCAGGTTGCTGCTAAGGGTACAATTTTATCTTTTTTAAAAGCTGCATAGAATTCCACTGAGTAGATATACCATAGCTTCTTTATCCAGTCATCTGCTGATGGCCATTTAGGTTGTTTCTATGTCTTGGTTATTGCTAATTGTGCTACTATGATCATAGGGGTGCAGATTATTTTCTGATTAGTGCTATTATATTCTCTGGGTATAGGCCTAAAAGTTAGATTGCTAGATCGAAGAGTGTATCTGTCTTTATTTTTTGAGGAATCTTTATTCTGCTTTTCAAAAAGGTTGCACTAATTTGCATTCCCACTAACAGAGTAGGAGGGTTTGTTCTTCTTCAACCACTCTGGTACATCTTGTTTTGAGTCTTTTTGATACAGACCATTTCCATTTTTCACATATAAAACACATATTGTGTTTTATATTTGCATTTCTCTGATGGTGGGTGATGTAGAGAATTTTTCATGTGTCTATTGACCATCTATGTATCTTCTCTAGAGAGGCATCTATTCTGCCTATTTTTTGAGTGGGTTGTTTGAGTTTTTGTTGCTGATGTATATGAGCTCTTTATGTAATTTGGATATTAAACTCTTGTCTGACATATGTTATGTGAGTATCTTCTCTCATTCACTGGGTTGCCTTTTTGTTTTAGCAGTGGTTTCTTTTGCTATGCAGAAACTTTTTATTTGACAAGAGAAAGCATTAGTTTGACAAAGCAACCATAAGAACTGAATCTTTAATTTGTAATTTCCACTATACCAGTTTTTAGTTATGTACCTTTTAAATCTTGATTCTTCTCCATATCAACATATTCCTTGTGTCATTTGCTATATTTTGATATAAACTTTTGTCCTGAAACTTCATGTATTGTTGCAAATTTTACCAAAACATATGTTGATAGAAACACATTGTTATGGCTACTCCCAGTTAAATAAGGGCCTTGAACTAGATGTTTAATGAAAAGAAATAACTGAACTTTAAACTTTGTTAGCTTAAAAAACTTTGAGGCTCTAACACTGAATATCAGGAGCAGAAAACAGCCTGTATAGACTAAGGAAAGAGTGTTTAGTGGACAGGCAGTGAGTGCTTTTCAGAGTCTGAGAGTTTAGAGAAATTAGCTGGGAGGAAAGAAGAGATAGAGTGGTAATCAGACAGAGGGGTAGAATAAACTGAAAATGTTCTATTGTGGAATTGTGGATTGTATTTTTAGATTTAGGGATAAGAAAAAGGGAAGAGGAGGGTAAAAGTAGGAGAAAGAGAAAGGAGTAGAGTAAAAGGAAGAGAATCAGCATAGCAGTTAACAAATTTACAGTCATAGATCAAATCTCTTCCTCAACTCTTCTTGGAATTCCCAGAGTCTATATATGAAGTCTTTGTATTGGGAGATAGTAGCCTCCATTCTCTTGTTCTTCTTCTAAGGAGAATCTTTTGCTATTACTTAGTTTTCAATTTTGTTCCCTCTGCATTTGGGGCAGTTGTCAAAACTTTGTCTTATTTTGACCTCTGGGCATCAGACCCTCACTTTCTTCAGTTTTCTGCTCCCAGTCACAAAGTATCTTCCTGTCCCACATTCTTATCAGAGAAACCTCCCCACAGCAAGGGAAACAGAGGAGAGGCATAACAACATTATGAATTAGAATGGGGTACACAGGAAACTTAAGACAGATAATCTTAAACTGGTATTTCTGGAAATCAGAACATTAAGATCTGCTTGCTAAAATCGAATGAATGAACACAACCATTCCCTTAAATGTCCCTGATTTTTTCCATGATAAGTGTTTAATATCAATTATTTATCAAAATGAATCAAGAAAGACCACATTTTAAATAGGTTTTTCCTTGGATATTTTTGAAACTAATGTTTGAAAGTAATAACACAACCAAAAGTGCCACTTTTGGCTGTGTTCATACTCTTACAAAAAAATTAGAAGAAAAGTGAAAAATTCACTCATTCATTTGGAAGTTTCCAAACATCCAGATGTTTGGCATCATGTAGACTAACTGCTAGGTGACTAATTGATTGGGTTGTTCACATTCCACATGTTTGGCATTGTGTAGATAGACTGTGGTTATGTTTTCAGATAGGGAAGTACAATGTGTTTTATGTGCTCACTTGGGACCCTAATGCTAATGGTGTCAAATGGATTTTTCCCATTTGACCCCCATGAACACAGTTCAGTTTCACTCATGTTTTTCAGTCCCACAAAATGCAGGTGGAGATATTTTATTGCTTTTAAAATCTCATAAAGTACCAAAAGATCTGAATAATAAAAATAATCCTGTTCCAGCAGAAAGCATTTTATCCCAAGGAATAAGATTTTCCTCTCTATATTCCAGCAAATTAACAATAAAAAATACATGAAATCATTGTATTACCAAATCTAAGTATAAACATCAAACTAGACTGTTTTCTTTCTTTTAAGCTGGAGAGTGAGATGAAAAAAAAAAAAGATGTTCAGTTAAACTGCATCTAATACTTTATCATATCAAGATTTAGAAGAGTTAGAAGAGTGGCTAGGTAATTTTCACTACATATAGTGATTCCTTGAATTCTGCTTAAAGAGTTACTTTTGGGTCAAGTACTTACTTCCTTGTGGGGCTATGCTATTTATTTTAAATTGATTTTATGTATTAGATGGAGCTATAATAGAAAACTGGAAGAACTGATCAATTTAGGGACCAGAGAGGTACCACAGAAGAGATATTCACATTAATTTAAGAGACTAGTGGGTGTAAGCCTTTTCTTTAATATGTCTAATAACTTAATTCAACAAGTTGAGTTGTTTCCACTGGAAGAGAATTTGCCTATGTATGATGGGACAAAGTGAATAGGGCAAAACTCTTCTATTTCGATTAACTCTAAATTAGAGAATATTGGGCTGAAACAAGACCGTTTATAAAAATATACTGAAGGATGAAATGGTATCTGCCAAGGAGAAACAAATTATCAGTTATCAGTATTTTGAGACTAAGACTTAAAATAGCTGCTAACATATTCTTAAGGGAAAGAAATAAAAACTAAGAGTGACTTGAGGAAATTTAATTTTTCTTGCTTCTATTTAACAAAAAATGCTGAGGATAACATAGAACAAAAATGTAGGGAATGAAGATTATAGAATTTCTTTTATACTTGAATGATTTCAAAGTATATGTCCACATTAAAAGAAGTCTTCAAGAATTCTACTAAATTAGTAAGCATTTGAATGCTAAAAGTATAATAAATGTAAATTCATAGAAATGATAAAATCTGAATGATTGGTTTATTCAGAAGAGATAAAATTATTGAAATATCAAGTGCACAAGGGAAAAAATCCATAAATATTGAGGTTTCCAGATACATCGAAGAAAAGAATAGCACAATAAAATGTGACAGCTCAGTTGGTAAATAACTAGTTGTTGCAACAAGTATGAAATTAAGGCAATAAATTGTAGAAAATAAGTAAAGCAATTTCTTCCACTGATCCTCAGTTGAAGGGTAAAACAAATTAACACAGTTCACTAAACATGACTTACGGCTATTTTGAAAAAGAACTGCTACTCCATGTTCTAGGATGCACCCATTGTATATCTAAGTATTCTTATAGGGAAGTAAGTTCTGGTATGGAATAGTTTTAATAAGGCAGTGAAAGTTTTTTTTCTTTCTATTTAATATAAATAAGTATAAGGGAAATGTAACTCTGGCTAAAGGACTAAAATGTGCAAAAATGACCATCAACATTAAAGTGATTATTATCACCATTACAAGAAACTACTTCAGTAATGGTGATAATAATCAAAATCTTTCAATGTTTTATTCATCTATGCAAATAGCCTTGGATGTGTATAAATGCAAAGCAATACAAATGACCAAATGTGGCAAATTTGATTGTATCAGCAGAGATGAAATCATTGAAAGATTGAGTGCAAAGGGAAACTAAATCCCTAAGTATGTATGTATCCTATTACAGCATGAGAGACATAACAAAACACCTAAAGGCAATATGAAAAAATATTCAGTTCTAGTGTGGAGTTTAACTAGAACAATCTCAAGGGAGCATAGATTAAAGGGGAAACTGAGTTAAATTTAGAGTTAACCAAGGTGGTGTTTTGTTTTTGTTTTTTCAAATTATGGGGAAGAAAGAGAGGGGAGATTGAGGGTTTATTTATGTCAGCAATTATAATGATTGATCCTAGATCTTAGATCCTAGAATGCTTAAGCTAGTTAAAGGGAGAGTAAAGCTATAAATACTGGGGAAGTGAGGCTCACTGAAAAGATGGTAGAACCGATAGTTTGCAGAATCTGGTGGATTTAAAGGATTGTTAGAATAAGAACACTAGAGTTAGAGCCAATCAAAGAGTCCTTGTAATTGAGATTATGCCAGGCTGCTATTACTGGAAATTACAAGGTAGAGATATAAGGTACATGTTTGAGATCTTATTTTTTCCATATGTGTAGTTATTTGTCCTTACAGAATTTATTGAACAGTTTATGTTTTTTATCATTGATTTGAGATAATACATTTCATTACAAATCAAAAGCACATTAGTATTTGGGACTGCTTTTGGATTCACTATTCTATTTTTTCCTATTTACATTCTATGTCATACCAGCATATAAATTACGAGGAATTATAGTTTAATATCTATTGAAACTAACCTCTCATTGTTTTTCTGCAGAGATTTCTTGCATATTCTTACATATTACATATAACCTATATTTCAAATACTTTATAGCTTATTAAACTAGTATTTTAATTACAATTGTGCAATGCTTATAAATTAATGATAATCGGCATCTTTATAATTTTGAATTTTCTCATTCAAGACATTTATTTGTGTCCCTTAGAGGTGCATTAGTTTTAGGTCCAATAGTATTAGATACTAGCAATTATTATTAGGTCTAATAATCTTTTAGTAAAATTTATATTAAATTTTTAATATATTTTTGTTGCTAATGTGAATATTGTCTTTTTCCAGTTATATTTTTAATTGGTAGGCTTTAATATATGTGAAAACCTCTGTTATCTGTACACTAATTTTACTCTGCAAATTTATTCAATTTGCCTGTATAACTGAAGTTGATTTCTATGTATTTCATGGTATACAATCATAAATGTTTTTAAAAATTGAAAATTTATCTCCTTTACAGATTTGCTATCTTTAATTTTTTTCTTATGTCTATCTAATTGCATTGACTGCTAATTTGGGTACAGTGTTAAAAATGGTAGAAAAGCAAAAAATTTTTCTTGCTCTTATTTTTAATGGGAATTTCTTAGCTAAGAGTATTGTTGGTTTTAGGCAAATGATGTATTTTCATCTGTATTTGTGCATTTGCTATTAAAATCAAGAACAGTTTTGATTTCCTTTTGTTTTTGGATTGTTAAGGAGATTATATATTTTTCTTTCATTGGATGTATTACTATGAAAAATTATATTAGACTAATTATATTAACAGATTCTAAATATTCTAAATATTCCAAATATCCTCTCATTATTGGAATGAGTCTTACTTGGTATTAGCGGATCATTCATTCTTTTAATGTACTGCTAATATGTTACACAGGTAATTTTATTATATTCACAAGGGAGATTGGTCTGTAGGGTTTGTGTGTGTGTGTGTGTGTGTGTGTGTGTGTGTGTGTTTGTATTTACAGGTCATAGTATTCAGGCTACATTTGCTTCATAAAAATTTGGAATTTTCATTCTTTCGAACAGTTTATTTGTCATAGTTATTTGGTCTTTAATGATTTGTTAGAAGTTCCTTGGGAAACCTTCTAAGTCTGGAGTTTTATTTTGGGGTATTTGTGAGTTAGCCCTTTCTTTATTTCTTTATAGACATTACTCTGTTACGGTTTTTTCTTCAGCTGTGAGTAATCATATTTTCCTAGAAAATTATTCTTCATCCAAATTTTCAAATTTATTTGCTTAGTGTTGAGCAAATAAATTTCTTATTCTTTTTTTTAATGGCTTTCCTCTTTATAATTTTATTTAAGAATGTCTTCAGTCCATTTTTCCTGATTAGTTTTGCTAGTAGTTTATATTAATTTTATTAGTATTAAAATATAAATCGACTACTTTTAAAGTTGTTTTCCAACTCAGGGTGATTTTTCTTTTTTATTAATTCATTCTTATTTCTGTTGAATTATTTGATATTCATTTAAATTTTTTTGTCATATTTAAAATTTATTTTTCACTGCCATGAATTCTTAATTCAAAACTTTTATCTAAACAGTGTTTGAACTTTATTTTATAGACTTGATTTGTAACATTTTTATTATTACTGCTTTCTAGAAATTCTGAATAAAGCTCTAAATTTCCCAGGTAGAAAAAAACCTTGATATTTTATTTTGGATTTAATTTCAACTGTTATTGAATTTGAAAAAAAGGTCTATTCTCTTTTTTAAGATGCAAAGTTCAATGAATATTAATCAAGTCTGTATTATAATTATGTCATTTAGATATTTTGTATCCTTATTTTTAACCACTTAGTTTTAATGGGCTGAGAGGGGGAAATTAAAATCTCCTATTTATTAATTAATTTTGCTTGTCTTTGTATTCTTTATAATTTCTCATTTACAAATGCTGCTTCTATGTTAATTGATAATTATTATCTGCATCTTTTTAAAGCTTTAAGTGGAAATCCTATCTGTGATGCTTTAGTAAACCACCTTAAAAATTAATGACTTAAAATTCTGGTCAAGATGGCAACCTGGTAGAAGGAGTGAGACTCAGGTCCTCCCAACAGAAGAACTAAGAATTCACTTATTCTCCAGAAATAAACTCAGAAAAAGCAGGCACAGAAGCTATAGAGAAGCCTCAATGGTCACAACCACAAAAGGTCAGCTAAAATGTCAGTGCTCAGAGCTACACTGAATTTGGGCTTTGGTAGAGCGGGTGAGCTATAAGAACCACACTTTCCAGGAGCTTAGAAAATAGCAGAAAGCCTGCCCAGCAGTACCAGAAACAGAGACTGGAGAGGGGTCTCAGGGCAGGGAGGAAGGAGGACCAGTGTCCCAGTGGTGTGAATGGTAGGCTGGGGAAGAAAATTACACAGGGTGCTGCCATAACCAGCAGGAAGTGAGATTTCCCCCAACCCCGCCACCTCTGATCATACTGCACTGGAGACACAGGACACACTACAAAATATCCTGACCCCTGCTTAAAGGAAGAAGAGTCTTTCAGGGGGAGAAACCAACAACACTGCCCCTAACATCACCTTGTGGGTGGAGGCAAAAACTGCAGCCTGGTTATGAATATGTGTCAATAAGGGAGTCATTGTTGTTCAGAGCTGGAATGATGGGGTAAACATGCATACCCCACAAAAACTCCAACGCTATAGGCTGAATTCTCAGACCCCAACAGAAAGGCCACATAAGAACTTCAACAAATCCAACCAGTGGTGATGACACAAAACTTCAGAAACCCTAGTATTCAAACCAAAATCCAGGCTTACTCTATGCAATTGATACCCTATGCAAGGCCATCACTGCAGGGAAACCTAATGCACAGAAACATAAACAGAATGCCAAACAGAACAAAAACACAGAAATTATGCAAAATGATGGCACCATAAGAAACCCAGGGTAAAATCTGAATACAACAGATGTACGTAAAATACCTGAGGATGAATTTAGGACAGCAGTGAAAAACATACTCATAGTTGGAAGACAATTCTACAGTCAAATGGAAAACCCAAAAAAGAAGGAACAACCATGCTTATGTCACATAAAACAGACTTTCAACTAAAAAGCATAAAAACCTAGATGGATATTATATAGTGATTAAGGGATCAATCCAACAAGAAGACTAAACACATTAACACATATGTACCAAATGAAGGATCATGAAAATATATTAAGCAAGTATTATTAGAACTGACAAGAGATATCGACAGCAACACAATCACAGTAGGAGACGTCAAAACCCCATTTATAGCAATGGCAGAAAATTAACAGGGAAACAGTAGCTTTAAATGATCATTTGCAACACTTAGGTCTAATAACACTTTACTCAACAACTATAAATTTTACTTTCTTCTCATGTGTGCATGGAACATTTTCAAGGATAGAGTATATATTGGGACACAATACATGTGTCAACAAATTTACAAAGATTGAAATCATACCAAGCATCTTCTCTGACCACAATGGCTTAAAATTAGAAATCAACCACAAAAATAATGTTGGAAGACACCAAATTTATCAGAGACTAACAACATGCTTTGGAATGACTCTTGGGTAAAAGAGGAAGTTGAAAAATACTTAGAGAAAAATGGGAATTAAGACATGAGCTACCAGAATCTATGGGATGCAGCAAAAGCAATACTAAGAGAAAGTTCATGGCAATCCAGGTCTACCTCAAGAAATAAGAAAAATTACACATAAAGAATCTAACTCTACATTTAAAACAACTATAGAAAGAAGAACAATTAAAGATAAAAATCAGTGCAAAGATATAAATAAAAAACATTCTAGCATAAACAAATGAAGTAGAAGACAGAAAGACAATCCAGAAGATAAATGAAACCAAAACTTGGCTCTTCGAAAAAATAAATATAATGGACAAACCATTGGTTAGATTCAGAAAGATGAAAAGAGAGAAAACTCTCATAATTAGAATCAGAAATGAATGGGTAGAAGTTACGACAGATACCACAGAAATACAAAACATGCTAAGAGTGTACTATGAATAGCTTTATACAACAAAGGAGACAACCTTGAGAACATGCACAGATTTCTAGAAATATACAGTCTACCAAGAATAAACTTGGAAGAATTGGAAACTTGAACAGCACAAACAGAAGCAATGAAATTGAAAGGGTAATCAAAAGTCTACCCCCCCCCCAAAAGCCCAGGATCAGATGGCTTTTCAAATGAGTTTTACCAGACTTCAGAGCAGAATCAATACCTAGTCTTCTCAAACTCTTCCAAAATATTGGAGAACAGGGAATACTCCCAAATAATTTCTGTGAGGATAACATCACACTAATACCAAAAGCTGATAGAGATGTCACCAAGGAAGAAAATTACAGACCAATATCTCCAATGAACACAGATGCAAAAATTCTCATCAAATTATTAGCAAATTGATTTCAATAGTGCATCAAAAAAATCATCCACCGTGACTAAGTGGGGTTTATCCCAGGGATGCAAGGATGGCTCAACACATGTAAATCTGCTAATCTAATACACCACATCAATAATATCAAGGAGAAAAACCAAATGGCCATATCGGCAGATTCAGAGAAACTTTTGACAAGACCAAACAACTACTTATGGTTAAAAAAATGTATGACATGGAGATAGAAAGTACATACCTCAACAATATAAATGCCATATACAACAAACACAGAACCAAAAACATGATCAATGATGAAAAAAATTGAAGGAATTTCCTGTAAGATCTGAACAAGGCAAGACTGTCCATTCTCACCACTGGTATTTGACATTACAGTGGAGTTCTTAGCCAGTACAATTAGGCAAGAAAAATAAATAAAACAAATCCAAATTAGAAAGGTGGAAGTAAAGCTATCATTATTTCAGATGACATGATTACATTGAATTCCTTAAAAACTCTGCAAGAAAATGACTAGAACTAATCAACGAATACAGTAAAGTGGCAACTTGCAGAGTCAATGCATAAAAAATACATTGCATTCTTACATGCAAATAGCACAGTGGGAAAAAATGAAATCACGAAAGCCATTTAAAATAGAAGTAAAAAAATCAAATATTTTGGAAAACAATTAACAAAGAAGGTTAAACCTGTATAATGAAAGCTATAAGTTCTTCTTAAAAGAAATAGAAAGGGATACAAAGAGATGGAAAGACATATCCTGCTCATGATTGGGAGAAATCAACGTTATTAAAATGGTCATCTTACCTAAGGCAATATACAGATTTAGTGCAATCACCATTAATTACCATTGACTTATTTCCAGGAAATGGAAAAAAACTCTTAAAATCTGTATGGAACAACAAAAGACATCAAATAGCTAAAATGATTATGAGGAAAAAGAATGGATCCTGACAGATTACACTCCTAGACATTGAGCTATACTGCAAAGCTTTAGTGGTCAAAACAGTATGGTACTGGAATAATAATAGAGGCATAGATTAGTGGCATAGAATTCAATCACCAAAAATTGACCCACTCAGTCAGCTAATCTACAAGAAAGTAACCAAAAACATACAGTGGAGAAAGGAAAATCTTTTCATGAATGGTGTTAGATAACTGGACAGTCACATGAAAAAGAATGAAGCTAGATTTCTCTTAGCACCATTTACAAAAATTAGCTCAAACTGAACTAGAGACTTGGACATAGGATGGCAAATCATAAAATTCTTGGAAGACAACATAAGAAAGACATTGCATGACATCAATCTTAGGTTTTTGGATACTCAACTTCTTCATTAAGTGAAACAAAAAGAAAAATAAACAAATAAGACTACATCAAACTGAAAACTTCTTCACAGTGAAAGAAACATCACCAAACAAATAGATGACGTACTAACTGGGAGAAGATATTTTCATTTTATGTTTCTGACCAGTGCTTAGTATTAAAATATACAATGAACTCATAAATTCGAAAACAAAAAATACAGGTAATCAAATCATAAAATGGGAAGAGGAATTGGGGAGACTTTTTTTCTGAAGATGATATACAGATGGCTAACAGACACTTGAAAAGGTGTTCTTACTCACTGTCTACTAGGAAAATACAAATCAAAGCACCTTATACCTGAGAGGCTGGTTGTTATCCAAAAATCTGGAAACAATATTGTCGACTATGCAAAGAAAAGGGAATACTTTTATACAGTTGTTGTGAGTGCAAATTGCTATAAACCCTGTGGAAAACAGAGTGGAATTTCCTCAAAAGTTGAATGGAAATCCTGTATGATCCCACCATCCCTCTTCTGGGTGTTTAGCCCAAAGATACAAAAACACTAATTCACAGAGACTTATGCACTTCTATGTTTATTGCAACTAACATAGTTAAAATGGCCATTTACCTAACACAATATATAGATAGAATGACATTCCCATAAAAATCCCTAAGACACTCTTCATGAATATAGAACAAATAATCATGAAGTTATTTCGAAATATCGAGAGACCAAGGATAGCATAAACAATCCTAGAATAAAAAGAAATACAGATCAATGGAACAATTGAGAGCCCAGAAATAAATCCACATGTATATGTATAGTTAATTTTTGACAAAGTGATTAATAGCTTACAATGGCCAAGTAAATGGGAAAATTGCACAACCACATGCAAAAGGTTGAAAGTAATTGCTACCTAACAACATGCACAATATTAATTCAAAATGGATTAAATCTTAGAAGTAATGCTTAGAAGCAATACTTAGAAGAAAACAGGCAAAACACTACAGGACATTGATTTAAGAGATGTCTTCAGGATCTCGACTCCAAGAACAAAAGCAATAAAATCCAAAATAAACAAGTGGGATTACACCAAGCTAAAAACCTCTGCACAGCTAAAAAAATATCTTGCTTTAAAATCAAAAGACATCCTACTGAATGGGAGAAGATATTTGCACATTCACCCCTTTGACAAGGGGTTAATATAAAAATATATCAATAACTCATAATACTCAACAACAAGAAAACTTACATTCCAATTAAAAATGGACAGATGACTCAATGGACACTTCTTTAGAGAGGACATGCAAATGGCCAAGAGGCACCTGAAAAGATGTTCTACTTCTCTTGTCAATAAGGAAATGAAAATAAAAACAATGAGATATCATCTGACCCCTGTGAGAATGGCTATCCAAAACAATGAAACAAGCTGTTGAGGATGTGGAGAAAAAGAAACTCATATGTGCTATTGATGGGAGTGTAAAATGGTGCAACCATTTGGAAAGTAGAATGGAGATTATTCAAAGAACTGAGAATTGAAAATATATATGATCCAGTTATTTCTCTACTGGATAATTACCCTAAATATACAATAACACTTAGTTGCCGAGATAGATGCATTCCCATGTTCACTGCAATGTTATTTACAATCGTCAAGAACTGTGAACAGCCTAAATGACCATTAATAGATGAGTGGATAAAGAAGATGGAATTCCATGCAGCTATCACAAAAGGTAAAATTCTACCATTCGTAGCAACATGGTTAGACCAAGAGGAAATTATGCTTAGTAAGATAAGCCAGAAAGTAGACAGACATCATATGATATCACTCATATATAATTAATAGAAATATCAAGAAAACTAAATTAAGCAATAATAGACTGCAGAAAATGAACTATAGCAAACAACAATAGACTTTCAGGGAAGAAAGCAAACCAAGTCATGTAGGATCAGATGGGACAGGGTGGGAGCTAACAGGGTAGAGAGGATTACTTGTATAGTGAAGGAATAAAGGGAATAGTGGTTAACTTATAGTAAGATATAAATTTGCTATCATGCATTCCTTAACCTAATTAATGTTTAAATGAAATATTTCTTCAATAAAATCAAATAAAAAGATAAAACTACTAATTAAAATTAAAATTTGATATGGGACATTTTTAGAGAAACTGAAAAAGCTGGAAGATTCTAAAATGTGAAGTTTGGTGGGCCAAAATTATACCATAAGCTAAGTATAGCTACTTAAAATTCAGGTTGGAGTTTGGATAGCATTTCTCACCTGGAAATATTGGCATTTTGTATCACCAGAAGTCAGTTTATGTATACACTTAAATTGCTTTTCCAACATTCTTTTTGTTGCTGATTTCTAATTTCAAGCCACTGGGGTCAGAGAAGATGCTTGGTATGATTTCAATCTTTGTAAATTTGTTGAGACATGTTTTGTGTCCCAACATGTAATCTATTCTTGAGAATTTTCCATTAGCATTTGAGAATAAAGGAAAATCTGTAGTCATTGGATGAATGGTCACTATATGTCTACCAGACCTAACTGTTACAAATGGTTATTTAAAGCTGTTAATTCTCTGACTGGTTGATCTGTCCATTGTTATAAGTGGGGTGTTGAATTCTCCTACTATTTTTGTGTTGCTGTAGATACCTCTCATCAATTCTAATAATGCTTGCTTAATATATTATGATGCTCCTTCATTTGGTGCATATAAGTCAATAAGTGTTACATCTTCTTGCTGGATTATTCCTTAATGCATAATGTCCACCTCTGTCTTTTGTTATGATCTTAGTTGGAAGTGTGTTTTATCTGATATAATTATGGCCATTCCTGTTTTTTTTTTTTTTTTTGTGGTTGCCATTTGACTGTATGATTGGCTTCCAACTATTGGCTTTCAGTCCTTATTTATATTTTAAAAGGTTTATGTTTTAGAAGGTTGGATTATGCTCTTTAATCCATTTGGCCACTTTGAGTTATTTTTTGGTGAATTCAGTCCATTAATGTTCATGGTGACTACTGACATGTAGCAGTTTATTGTCATTTTGTAATTTTTCTTCTGTATGTTTGTCCATACAATGCCTTTGATCTTCTCTTCTTAAGGGGCTGGGTGTAGTTATGTTTTGATTTATTTCCCTTTTTTGTTTTCTTCTTTGCTTTTTTCCTTGGAGATGTGTTTTGAGATTATCCTGAAGTTAGCATTAAGAATTGTATTGTAGAAGAAGAAAGCTGCACCCCCAGTTTCTAGCCACCATGGGCCAGCTGTGAAGGCCACCAAGTCATCAGGAGCCTTTCAGTCTGGACTGGCTGGAAGCTACTGATCAGATGAAATGACTTTTCTTTATTACCTGAAAATGGAGCCCTATGTGCATTTTTGCAATTATCTGAATCCTATGTGTTGCCCATGTGAGGAATTCACATATGACTAGCGTGGGTTCCGTTTGTAATTCCTATTCTAATTTACACCTCCCTCTCTCCCTCACTCTATAAAAGAGTACCCCCAAATTTGCTTGTCTATTTAGATTATGAAATCTGGGCCCACACGATATAAAGCTGCCTTCACTACTTCTAAAAGAGCACACGCTTGGCTTTGTAAGTAGAGAGAGAGCAGCAACATTTGGTTCTCTGAACCGGGAAACACCGAACGCGTTGGCTTTTGGGGATCAATGGCTTTGGGATCCGTCTCAAGGTTGGCAAGATGCAAGAAGACTTGAGGGGAGGCGTGCCCTGCTACAGTTTTTGGCAGCCCCACGGATCGGATAACCAGCTGGCCCTGAGTGGTGCACCCTGCTGGGCTCTCAAAAGGAAGTGAAGAAGGCACTACAGCTGCTGGATCAGGTAACATCCCAGGATCTAAGACCCAGTTCAGGACTGCCCTACCAGGCAGAAGGAATGTCTAATCAACTTTCATGATATTACCAGCGGATTACTGGGATCTCTCAGTTAGGGAAGTACGGGGGGGGGGGAATGTGATAACTTCTGTGTGATTCGAGTATGTATAATTTGTTTGTCCCACAGTGCGAGCCACAGGATTTGAGTGGGCCAAACCCTGCATTTCCTTTGTCATAAAGCATAATGGTGACTCTCGTGGGTACCATGCAACCAGGTCTGGGGCTTATAAGGACGCACCTATAGTTAAGACAACTTTGTTCTTGCAAGAGAAACGGCCAGACTGGCATCTGCATGAGCAGCTTTAAATAGCGACTATCCCTCTTTTGTCTGTTACACGCCATTGTTCAGGGGCAGGGATGGGAGGGAATCAGAGTAAGCCGACAGTTTTGAGATGTATGTTGAGAAAATTTAAGAAGGGCTTTTCTGAGGATTATGGTATAAAATTGACCCCAGAAAAGTTAAAAACCCTATGTGAAGTTGATTGGCCTGCCTTTGGAACCGGCTGGCCAATAGAGGGTATTTTAGAAATCCCAGCAGTCCAAGATGTTTGGAGCATAGTGGCTGGCAACTCTGGTCACCCAGACCAATTCCCGGACAGACTCTTGGTTAAGAGTCACCCAAGCACTACCCTCGTGGGTATGATTCAGCTCAGTTAGAAAGGGTGAGGCTAGGATTCTTTTGGCATCATCATCAAGAGGCCCCCAAGAGCCACAGAAAACCCCGAAACACTCCCTGAAGAGCACACTAGAGCCCCTGGAAGACCCTAAGCCCATTCTCCAGGGCGACCTTAGAGAGGAGCTACCACCTCCCCCGTATGTTTCTCCAGCACAGCCCACAGCCCCACTAGGAGGAGGTCCAAATACTTCACTGTCGTCTGTCTCCCCACCAAGGCCAACTCAAGATCCCCACTCTCCCGATCAGGGCAGAAGCCTATAACCTAGAAATCAGAACCTTGCCCTCCAGATGCCCCTTTGAAAGACATGGGACCAGACAAAATAGAGGGAGATGGCACTGTCCATCCTGGACGGCCCATGATTTATTATCAGTCTTTTTCAACCACAAGCCTTTTAAATTGGAAACATACTCTTTCCTGCTCAGAAAAACCCCAGGCTATGATAGATCTCCTAGAGACTATTTTCCAAACATATCGTCCCACTTGGCAGGACTGCCAGCAGTTACTTTGCAGGATCTCTAACACAGAAGAAAGACAGCACATAATGGAAGAAGCTTGTTCTTACCTAGAATCCAATGCTCCTGCTGGAGTGGTTAACATAGTCACCTGGGCTGGAATAGCTCTGGAGGGACGACTCAACTGGGACTTTAATACGGAGGAGGGACGGCCAATATCCAACAATACCAGGAAGACACCTTGCAGGGGATGCAAGCTGGGGGTCAAAAACCCACTAACATGCAAAATCACCGCCATTACCCAGCAGCCCGACGAGCCACTGGGAGACTATTACAAACGGTTAGGTGAGGCATTCCAAATTTACACCCCGTTTGACCCAGAGGCCCCAGATAATCAGAGGATAATAAATGCCGCCTTTTTTGGACCAATCAGCCACAGACATCCATAGGAACCTCCAAAAGATGGAAGATTTCACTGGAATGAATATCAGCTGCTCTGAGAAGCAGCCAACAAGGTCTTTATGAATTAGGATGTAGTAGCCAGGAGGGAGGCTGATAGCAGAATGAAAGAGAAAGCCACTCGATTGGCTGTGGCCCTCCAAGAATAATGGCTTCAGGAAAGTTGAAGCGGGTGGAGACTGCAAAGACTGAAGGAAGGTGGGCCCTGGCTGAGGGAGGACCAATATGCTTACTGCAAAGAGTTTGGTCATTGGAAGAACGCATGCTTGGGAAAGCAGACTGCCAATAGGCTGGACCCACATGAAAGAGAAGGGCAGGGCTTGAGCTTCTTTGGAATGATGGAGGCCGACATGGACTGAGACAGACTGGGATTCCTGAATTTAGGTCCCCTGGAGCCTATGGACAGATTAAAAGAAGGGGGTCAATCAATAGAATTTACGTAGATACCAGAGCAGAGCATTCAGTTGTAATGACCCCAGTGGGCCCGTTCACAACAAAGATGGCCACCATTAAAGGGTCATGGGGGATCAGGCAACTTGCCAGCCTTTCTTCAAAGTCCAAACTTGCGAGCTCGGAGACCACACAGTAAAACATGAGTTCCTGACCATGCCAGACTGTCCCATACCCCTGCTTGGGTGGGACCTGCTGGCCAAACTTGGGGCACAAATTTCATTTAGTCACAAGGGAACAGCCCCCCTGCGTCTGAAACCTGAAACCACAGGGATTGTTCTCACAGTCACCACGCCCTGAGAAGAGGAATGGCATATTTACAGCTCTCAGGGAATGGAGGAAAAAAACAGGCCAAAGTGTCTCTCCACTTTTTCATTGGCTTGGGCAGAAGGCAAACCACTGGGACTGGCAAAAGGAAGGGCTCCTGTTATAGTTGAATTAAAGCTGGGAACCCAGCCCCAATGCCTGTATTAATATCCTATCCCCCGAGAAGCTAGGATAGGGCTACAAGAACATTGAGAACAATTGAAAGAAGCGGGTATTCTCAAAGAGTGTCAATCGCCCTGGAATACACCACTGTTGCCAGTTAAAAAATCAAATGGGGGAGGCTACCAGCCAGTACAGGACCTAAGAGCCATTAACCAAGTAACCATTTCACTGCATCCTGTGGTCCCAAATCCATATACTCTGCTGAGTCAATTATCCCCCAATCTGGCTTGGTTTATCTGCCTAGATCTAAAAGATGCATTCCTTTGCATCAGACTAACCCCTCAGAGTCAGTCCTTGTTTGCATTCGAATGGACTGATCCAAATACAATCGGGCAAATGCAGATGACTTGGACTAGATTACTCCAGGGATTCAAAAACTCTCTGACATTGTTTGTAGAAGCCTTGGCTGCAGACTTAGCAACTTTTTCCCATGAAAAATTTTGTTGTACTCTCCTCTAATATGTGGACGATCTACTCCTAGCTTGTACAACCGAGGAAAACTGCCTTACAGGTACCCGTGCCCTTCTTGAGCATCTCGCCGAATTGGGGTACTGAGCCTCATGGAAAAAGGCCCAGATCTGTAGAAAGAAAGTACATTATCTGGGTTTTGACATTTTCCAAGGGCATCAGGCACTCATAGTCAAGAGAAAACAAGTTATTTTAGCTCTACCCTGGCCTAAGACCAGGAGGAAACGTTGCGAATTCTTAAAAGCAGTGGAGTTTTGCCAAATCTGGATTCCCATCTTCTCAGCCTTGACAAAGCCCCTGTACAAAGCTCTGATTGGTCTGGAACAAGATTCTCTCATCTGGGGGGAGGAGCAAGAGAGGGTGTTCCAGGGAATTAAGCAATTGCTTGGACAGGCCCTGGCAGTAGGGCTCCTGGATGTAGAAAAGCCCTTAAACTTTTTGTCCATGAGAAAGATGGAATGGCATTGGGAGTACTTACTCAGGCAGTTGGTTCATGGCAAAGACCAGTGTCCTACCTGGTCTTTGGTTGAATCTAGAAATGTATGGCCTCTAAACCCCACCACATTTCTACCTTCAGAGGAAGGCAATCTGGTGTACGACTGTGCTGAGTGCTAGATGAGGTGTATGCCAGCTGCCTGGAACTGTGAGACTCCCCATTGCAGAACCCTGAGCTCACTCTCTTCATGGATGGAAGCCTCTATATGAAGGAAGGGGAGAGGCAGGCTGGCTACGCTGTAACCACGGTAACTTCTGTAATTAAAGCCAAAGCGCTCCCACAGGGCTGGTCAGCACAGTGGGCTGAACTTCAAGATTTTATCAGAACACTAACACCAACAAAAGGAAAAAGAGTTAATATTTATACTGAATCCCACTACACATTTACTACTGTGCATATACACCAAGCCATTTACAAAGAAAGGGGACTATTAACTGCTGGGGGCAAAGACATTAAAAACAAAGAGGAGATTCTGAAACTACTAGAGGCTGTTTGGCTTCCAGTAGAAGTCACAATCCTGCATTGCCATGGACACCAAAAGAGTATAATTCAATATCAACTGGTAATAAATTAGCAGATAAAACTGCAAAATTAGCAGCAGAAGGGAGAGCTGGAGAATCAGTCTGCCTCCTGGTCTCAGTCCAAAGACCAACAAAACCGCAATAATGCCCGTCAAGAAGAATGGGCCAAACTAGGAGGAGCCATCAAGATGCCAGGGAAGTCGTGGCAGCTTCCAGATGGCAGAATATATGTTCCCCGCACACTTGGGATCCAGCTTGACATGGACTATCACCAGCTAACTCATCTTGGGAAGACATCTCTGGAAATGTTTCTTTGAAAGCAGTTTTACATCAGTAAGCTCTATGCCCTCTGCAGGACAATCACAGAAGGGTGCACCACATGTGCTAAAAATAATGCCAGCACTGCCCCAGGTCCACCCCCAGGATTACAGCGGATGGGCAGCGCCCCCTTCGAGGACAAGGTAGATGTCACTGAGCTTCCCCAGGCTCAAGGGTACCAGCACCTTCTAGTATTGATCTGCACCCATTCAAACTGTATAGAAGCAGTTGCTACCAAAACTGAAAAAAGTAGGGAAGTCGCAAAAGTCCTCCTCAGAGAAATAGTTCCCAGGTATGGCATACCCCTAAACATCCATAGCGACAATGGGCCAGCGTTTGTAGTTGATATAATCCAGACAGTTACAAAGGGACTAGGGGTGACTTGCAGACAACACACTGCCTACTGGCCACAGAGATCATGGAAAATTGAGCGAATGAATTGTACCTCAAGGGTACTTTGGGAAAACTAGTTCAAGAAACAGGTCATACTTGGGTGGATCTCCTGCCCTTAGCTCTTCTCCAAGTAAGATACACCCCAGGAAAACATGGCTTCTCTCCATTTAAAATTCTGTACAGAAGGCCCCCTATGATCCTGGGTAACATCCCCAGAAGCCTTCCTCAATTGGGAGATAGACATCTGTGGGAACAATCCAGGCTAAAAACGCCACCTTTCAGACTACAAACAAATAAGTACCAGAGAGAGCCCCAGTGTCATTGGGAGCCCCAGTTCAGCCATATGAACCTGGGGATCAGGTTTGGGTCAAAGAATGGAAGAAGGAACCACTGAGACCTCAATGGACAGGTCCACATACCATTCTGCTTATTACTCCAACTGCTCTTAAAGTTTCAGGTCTAGCTCCATGGGTTCACTACTCATGAATGAAAATAGCTCATCAGAGCAGAGAATCACCCAGCCAAGAGGGAGGCCCCGCTGACCAGAGCTCCTTCTATACTGCCCAGCAACTGTCTCCCATCCGTCTCAAGCTGACCCGCGACCCACCAGAGACTTAAAGGAGCTGATGACTCGCAAGGAGACTCCGTGTTTATCTCTGTTCATTGCTCTTTTCCTACTCTGGGCTTTACTTCTTCCAGTTGCCCTTACCAGTCAGTCCTGCAGACCTCTTCCGTGGATTGCTGCCTGTCAGCATATGCAGATAATTGGCAAGGTGAGCCTTTCTTGAATTCCACTCTGGAATTTTGCTCCAGCTTTATTATATCCCTTAAACCATGAACCTAGTATACACTCTGTTCACAGTGTTGATTCACCCATTACGGGCAGCCCCAATAGTGGATCAACATATACCTAACCGCTTCTTGCAGCTCGCCCAGGCTGTAACAGTATTTTTAATTTATCCAGCTGCTGGGTGTGTGGTGGCCAGGATCAGAAACAAACTGGCCCTGGGTAGCTGCCCCACTTCTCCTTGAGTGCATTCTGAGTAACTTCTCTGAATTCCATCATGGGACATGTTGGTGGACTCAGAGACAAGCCATGATTGGCCATCGGTAGAAACTCCCGCCCCCCACCTCTGGAATATCTTGCCGAAAACAGACCACTGCAAAGTCAGGAGTCTTCCTTGACCATAGTCATTGCATTTGGAAATATGACAGGAAGACATTTTCCCTCGACTGTGCACCTGCGAAAGGGAAATGGGACAAATCCAGCATCCCAATTAGCGGCATCCGAACCCCATGTCAGATGACAGATGCTAAAGATAAGGAAACTTTTTGTAGCGAGATAGTTAGGAGGGAACCCTCATAACACCAGTGCTCAAATATTTTTTCTTGAAACAGTATTACCCTGTAAATGGTGCAGTTAGACAGGCCTCAGCCCTTGTGTATCTTACCAATGGTCTTGGAGCGACTCTAATGGTGAGGATAGTCCTGAACTCACTTGGTATTGAAGTCTAACCTGCCAGTATAAGAACTGTACTTGGTATCCTAGCTCTAACCCATGGAACTGTTCATATGGCATCTATAGGGGCTCACTGATCCTGGGATCACCCCTGAAAAGCCTAGACAAGTACTGTTATCCAAATCTGACTCTCCATAACCAGGAGCAGATCTTTGAAACCACTACTTGTGCACTAAAGGATCACTATTGGCTCTGTGGTGAAACGACATCTACCTGCCTACCCCAAGGTTGGACAGGCACTTGTTACATTGGCATAATTAGGCCTCAGTTCTTCCTCCTAGGATACTCCATAGGGGAAACATTGGGAATTAGAGTTTATGGTGAGTTATACAGAACAAAGTATAGATACTGGCCTTACTTTGATTGGTGATGCCAATGGACGGGGCAATGAATGGCCTCATGAAAGATAATTCAAGTCTATGGCTCTGCCACTTAGGCACAAGATGAAAGTTGGGGGTACCGAACTCCCATTTATCTCCTGAATCAATTGGTAAGATTACAAGCAGTAGTAGAGATAATTACCAAACAGCTGCTGCACTAGACTTATTGGTAGGTGAGGCTACCCAAATGAGAGTTGCCATCCTCCAGAACTGACTAGCCTTAGATTACTTATTAGCAGAGGAGGGAGGAATTTGCGCTAAGTTCAATTTAACTAACTGCTGCTTGCAAGTAGATGACAATGGAAAGATAGTTAAGGATATTGCCAGAGGTATGCAGAAAATAGCCCATGTCCCAATTCAGAAGTGGGAATCACTCTTCAACTCTAAATGCCTCTCTTGGTTCTCTTGGGCTGGAGGATTCAAAATTTTATTTGGAATGATGGGACTCATTTTGGGAGTTTGTCTATTGCTTCCTTGTCTTCTGCCTGTAATAATCAGCTCGATTTGGTATACCACAAACACAGTTGTTCAACAGGTCACAATGAAGCATATCTTGCTGGCCCAGAAGTATAACCCCATACCCCCTGATGATGAACAAGAAAGCTAACTATGTTCTGTTCTATATTCAGATGGTCCAAGATGCCACACCCCCACTACAATCCTGTTCAGCAGGAAGCAGCAAGATCAAGTCTGCACCTCAATTACCCATATGTGGACTTTCAAAGTTGACTGTCATCAGTTTGAGAAATAAGAACAGGGGAATGCATGTAGAAGAATAAAGCTGTATCCCCAGTTTCTTGCTACAGTGGGCCAGCTGTGAAGGCCATCAAGCCATGGGGAGCCTTGCAGTCTGGGCTGGCTGGAAGCTACTGGCCAGATAAAAGGACTTTTCTTTGTCACCTGAAAATGGAGCTCTATGTGCATTTTTCCAATTATGTGAATCCTGTATGTTGCCAATGTTAGGAATTCACAAATGGCTCACTCATGTTCCATTTGTAATTCCTATTCTAATTTACACCTCCCCATCTCCCTCACTTTATAAGGGTGTACCCCCAAATTTGCTTGTTTGCTCAGATTTTGAAATCTGGGCCCACATGAAATAAAGCTGCCTTCACTATTTCTAAAAGAGCACACACTTGACTTTGATGGAAGAGAGAGAACTGTAACAATATGTTTATTTTTTGTTTATATTTGAAAGCAGATTAGTTTTACATTTGTAATCATACACATTTTTAATCTCTTCTCCTCCTTCCTACTTTTATTTTTGCTACCTTACTTTTATTAAGTGCAATCTTACACTTTATAGAGCATTATTTAGTATTTTTTTTTATAGATCTGGTATTGTGATGAATTACTTTAACTTGCTTTTTGTGAGACATTTTTATCAATCATTCAGTTTTGAATGATAATCTCACAGGGAATAGCACACTATGTTGAAAATTATTTTCTTATAGTACTTTGAATATTTCATGCCATTCCTTCTGGCCACCAGAGTTTCAGTTGAGAAATCCATGACGATCTGTGGGCACTCCTTTGTATGTGACTAATTTTTTCTCTGATTGCTTTCAAGATTCTTTATCTTGTATTTTTGACATTTTGTTGACAATGTGTCTTGGTTCAGGTGTCTTTAGGTTTCTTTTATTAGGATCTCTTTGAACTTCCTGGGTCTGAAGTATGGATTCGTTTTTCAGATTAGGGAAATTTTCAGCTATTATTTTTTAAATACAGTGTATGTCCCCTTTTCTCTCTCTTCTCCTTCTGTTTCTCCTATGATATGAATTTTTTTGGATGTTATTCTATAGGTCTCAGATGCTCTCTTCATTGCTTTGCATTATTTTATATCTTTGCTGTCTTGCTTGAGTGTATTTCTCTGTCCTGTCTTCTAGCTCGCTGATTCTGTTGGAGGCTTCATCCATCCTATACTTGAGTCCCTCTATTGAGTTCTTTAGTTCAGCTACTGAATTCTTCATTTATTTGCTATCTTGCTTTATTTCTTCTCTCTTTTTCTTATTGTTAGCGTTTTCTTGATTTCCATGAGTATGTTCATCACTGTTGTCCTAACTTCATCCTCATGCAGTTTACATACATCTGTTGTATTCGGATTTCTGTCATTTTGCATATGACATTATGTTTGCTGTTTGGCATTCTCCTTATATTTTTGTGGATTAGGTTTCCCTGCATTGATGGTCTTATGTATGGTATCGACTTGCACTGGGTAAGCCTGGATCTTGGTTTGAACACTGGAACTTCTTGAGTCTTGTGGCAGCAACACTGGTTGGATATTGAAGTTCTTATGTGAAACTTCTTTTATGGCATGAGTTCAGTCTATGGCGTTGGAGTTTGTATTGGCAATGCAGAATCTTCCCTCAGCATGCTAGCTCTGAACTGTGACAACTACCTTATTGCTGGCCCATAATTAGCAATCGGGCTTCAGTTTTGCCTCCATCCACAAGATAGTAGTAGTGGGACACATTAGTGCTTTCTCCCTCTTGAATATTCTTTTCTTCTTTTGAGCAGGGCCATGATTTCCAGTGGGCATGTCCCATAGCTCTAGTGAAATATGGTGGGAGGTACTGGGTTATGGGAATACCCCTAGCTTCTTTCTGGTTAGGATAGCACCCAGTATAATTTTCTTGCCAGACCTCCTATTAAGACCTCCGAGTTCCTCGTCCTCCTTTCACCTGTTTCCAACCCACCCCCTCCACTCCAGCTCACTCCCTGGTACTGCTGGGCAGATTCTCTGCTGCTTTCTTGGCTCCTGGGCAACCTGGTTCTTCCCTCAGTTCCACCTCCTACTCATTGCTCCCAATTCTGAATCTGCAATTAGATGTGAACACTGATGTTTTTGCCTACCCTTTGAGGTTGTGATTGCTTCTGTGCCTTTATAGCATCTGTGCCTGCTTTTTGTCAGTGTTTATTTCTGAAGACTAGGTATATTCCTAGTTGCTCTGTGGGAAGCAATGGGTCTTACTCCTACCATGTCATAATATTGATCAGAATCCCTTGATATTCCTTTTAAAACAGTCTCGCTCCTTGCTGATGGTGCAGTAGCTTTCCAGAAACATGCCAGCTTCCCACCGCTGGGAATCCCTGCTGTGAATATAATAAAGGCTGTGTCCCTGCCACCTTCATCTTCCTGTAATTTCCTCAGATTATCTGCTAGGCAGGGCATTACTCTGCTGGGACTTGACCACCTACATAACCATATATGTGTATATAATATGTAGCTATACTTAAAAGTTAATAAGAGAGTAAATTTTGAAAGTTCCCAACACACACACATCTAGCAACTTTGTGAGGTGTTGGATATTTTAACCAACCTATTGTGGTAATCATATATATACATATATATGTATATATATATACACACACATACACGTATATGTACACACATATTTATTTGTACAGCTTAAACTTACAAAGGCATGTGTCAATTATTTGAGTAAAACTTGAATAAGAGTATGCTATACCATGTGTCTTGCACATGGCACATTTTCATTTAATATTAGCTATATTAGTAATTGATATGAAACCAGGCTCTTGTCAGAAGATACCTTTTAATTGTCCTTGAAGTAATAGATTTGATATTTGGTAGTAGAAATAAAGGGAACTATTTAAGCAAAAATATATCTTAAGGAAGATGGATGTAAAGTCAAAAGTGAGGTGAAATAATAAAATTATAATGCAATATGTTCTTATTTTCTAAAACATCAATGCCCATCTTTTCTTTTTCATCCTGCTTTCTAATATTTCATGGGTCAGGATACACAGCTTCTTTAAAAGGAATTAGAAATCTTTGTATAGATTGGCAAATGTGGGCAAGTCCTTTTTATCTAATAATAACTAGACCTAGACAGTTGCCTGTTTTAATGCAAATGAAAAAAAAGAAAATTTTGAATACTTAACTCATCCAAAATGATAGTTTTGTCAGAAACATATCTGAATGGCTGAAGCCGACCATGAGTTCCATGTGTTTCATTGGTTCTTTATGCTTTTCTAGTAGGATGAGGAATTTCTGCGGTTATTAACAATTTTATAGGGAATTCAAGTGGCAGAGAGGTAAAGTAGGTCATTTTGGGTAAAGGATCTGCATTAGATTTTTCTCTGACTTAATCTTAGGGTCTAAATATCAGGTCTGGACTGAACTCAAGATGAACTAAGAGGAAAGACTTGTCATCTTCTACTGAAGGACATGGGCTAAACTGGGAGGCATTGTTGAAGGACATTTTTTTAAGACATTTCTTAGAAGTTACATCTTGATCCAAACTTTGGGGTCTTAGACAAGAATGGAGATTTGTATGTCAAATAGCACATTCAAACTCAAGGATCTTGAAAGTAGGTCATTTTTCACTTAAGTCAGTCACTTTTCAATAGTGATATTGAGAGAGTAAACTTTCAAAGCATACTGCTTTTGCTGCAGATTTTCAACTTAATTTTATTATTGTGATTATATTGATAAAATATTAGAAGAAAATCATCTATAATCTAATGTTACATTTAAAAATTCTTAACTCACTCATTAATTTATTCATTTCTATCTTGATAAGCATTTGGAATAATAAATAATCAGATTTAACCTTTTTCTATGGAAATTTTTGGTAAATAATATATACTTTTAACTCAAAATATCTGTGAAAGGTAAATAGATCATCGTTGAATTTTTTTCAAGTTCTTAAGAAGTACAATTCCTAGGATTTTTTTCTCTCCACTAGAATTTGGTATGTGTCCTGTATTCAACTAAGTATGGCAATAGAATTTAACGACATACTTGAGAATTGAATGAGTTAGCTGTTACTGACATAAGTATGCTTTCATATGCATTGAGACTTATTTTAGTTAATGTGCTCTTATAAATTATTTAATTAGATGTTTGAAGACCATGATTTATCTTGATATAATTATCCAACTGATTTATTTGCTTTCTATTTCTAGCTTCCTACATCCAGGATACTGACATAAGGGCACCTCACCTGGTGCCAAAGATAACAGAGAACTCAGCAAAGCTGGCTGCCTTGGCAGTGTCTCATCAGAACTGATCTGGTACTTGACAATTGGGTTCATTTCAGCAAATCCATTATTAAAATATTAGTGGCCCGTGATGAATAAATAGGTTTTGAGCTTTCCTCTCCTCCTCGTTGTCTTATTTTATATAAGCAACATTGTGTGGAAAGTTTCCTGTCTTTCTGGTTCTACATTAATCTTTTCAAAGTAAAGTAATCAATAAATCTTTAAAATGGACTCAAACTCTACGATGAATACAGGCCAAACAGAGGGTTATGGATGAGAAAAGTTGTACAAGGAGCCAAAAAGCTCAAGCATGAAAAAAACCTTAGTTTTAGGACTTATCAAATATATGATGAATTTAAACTGAAGCAACTTGTTCCTAGAGAAATGATGGTATATGTGTAACTTGAAAGATATTAACCAGATAGATTGCATTTGAATGAAGACCTACATATACTCAGCAATGTGTTATTCTGGAATATTTATGCATATGCAGTCACAGAGGCTTTGGATCTATAGGAAGTTATACCATGCCAAGATTCTTGCTTGATTACAGACCAATGTTTCGGGTTGAGGAACAGTTAGGGTCTCAACATCTCATGTGTTAGATAATCACACAATTGTTTATTATGTGTAACTGACTAGAGAAATAAATCTCCCCATATAAGAAGGATTTCAGATGTCAGTGTGCTACTGAGTTCAAGACGTTAGAAAACAAAATGTTTCAGTGGTAAGAAAGACCGCTATTGCTGAATCCAGTCCAGTTTTTATTTACTGAAACTATAGTTCCAATAGTGATAGAGTTGAGATAAGAGCAGCACACACAAAGGTAAATTATAATATAAGATCTTCCTATCTTCTCTGATAATAACCCTGCTAGGACTCTAAACAAAACATCTTTTTATTGATTAATTTGACAGTGCAGAAATATACACAGTCATTATTTGTATTACTTTTTATCATTTATATCATTTGCTTCTTGTAGACATCCTATATTGTTAATATATGCCTGTCTCATGTATTGTTATTTGCTCCATTCTAAAGATTGGGAAATGAGACTAAGAAAGATTAAATGACTTGCCCAAAGTTACTCAGTCACTGCTAGGTGTAGTACTGAATGTGAAACCAACTTCTTTTTAATTGAACTGTTATGATCTTTCCACTTTATAGTTCTGTCTATTTATAATAATTATTTTCTCTATTTACTGACAGCTCCATAAATGCTGGTTAAATAGTACATTATTGCCGACAAATTGATACAGGTTTTGAATCAATATTGCAACTTTTCTCCATATAGAAACCTCATATCCATTTAGAATTCCTCACATATATTCTAGTTTACAAAGAGAGTTCTTGGAAAAGAATATAGCTTTTCATTCAAATCTGTATTATTATGTCAATCATCAGACTTTCTGAGTTCATGAAATGATTTTCTTTAACATTCTTCAAAGCATTTTTATAACAAGAAAATTTTAGAAAATGATCTAGGATACTTTTACATTTGACCAAATTCATGAAGTGTTCTAAATTTGTTTTGCTTAGTATTAACTTCTTCATCAGTTCCTCTAGCAAGGTTGTCTACTCTTTACTAACTTATTTAAGAAGATCTCTCAAAGGGAAAGTATTTCCCTACAAGAAGACTGTTCTAACATATCCTTATCAATTCAGGAAATCACATACAATGTAAATAGAAAAAAGCAGATTTTACCAACTTATTTTACTTCTCAAAGGGTTCCTGCATCAAATAAAAAGGCAAATTTTTAATTCTATTCTCTTTTACCTTCCTTTCACTACCTCCTTTCATTTGCTTACTTGCACACTTTTTTTCTTTTTCAAAATAGAAATAATGATGACCTAATGTGGTACACAAAATACAATGAAGTGATATAGTGAGAAAAGGGTGAAGAATAAAGGCTATTCATAATAAGAAGAATGGAACATATTCTGAATTAAATATTTCAGAGAAGAAATAATCAAGTAAATTTCTTGATAATAATTAATACTACCTTTGATTTCAGCCTGATTATTTTTAAATGAATACAGAATATTGACACAAAAATTAAGAAAACTTAATTTCCAAATGCACGTGTAAGCATAATTATTCATATTGCATTGTGTTTATATTTAGTTTCTTACTAAACTGAGTTATGATAGGGTAGGACTTCAATTTATTTATTATTGGAACAATGTTGGTTTTCCATCCATGCTCTGAAGACTTACTACTTCATTGCATGTCAACTGACCTTAATATCTTACCCTAAAAATTATTTTTAAGTTGAGGAAATCCACTTTGCTCAGTGAATGTGCAGGAAATTAACAGAACTCATATTCCGAGCACCCCTCCACCAAAGGTAACAATAGTTGGTGTATAAATACCTGGGTCCCCTTTCCCACAGACAGCATGACTGCATGTTGCATGTTCCTCAGAGTCTCCTGTGGAATTAAATCCCAGTCACCCACAGTGGCAGCTAACTTGTTTTTATTGATTCCTTGCTTCTCTTACTTTTCCATTTTCATCCAAATAAGTTACTTGAGTATGAAACCTTGTTTTGTCATCTGCTTTTGGGGGAACCCAAATGAAAAGAATAATTATATCCCCAGAGTCTATTTCAGATCTTAGCATAAATGGATTGATTTAATGATACAGTTTAAGACAAATTTACTACTTTAAATTATAAAATACTGTTTGCTGTTATCCCATAAAATATTTTTGATGGAAGGAATTAGGGTACTGAGTCCCTAAACTTATTTACAAACCACGTCTTCGGGGAAAGGGACTGAGGTGGTGGTGGTTTGAAGACTTAGGCGATGAGGAAGATGCACTCCAGCTTCTGAAGTAGAAAGGGCACCATGTTCACACTCTTTCACTTTTTGTCTTTGCTCGTAAGAAAGGCCACAAAGCCTTGCATCTTAGAAGCTGTCTCTATAATTGGGTTTGGACAATTATTGAGTTAAGGGATGCATTCCAGCTGGTTGGATCCCTATTTAGCATTTCAATTACCTTCTTTTTTTTTTTCAAGGTACTTTATATGAGGAGAGTTCAGTTGCACATTCTTTAGAGTTTTTGCCTTCTTTTGTCCCGGAGACTTGCAGTAAATAGCCAAGTTAACAGTGTAGGATATTTTATTCTCCCATACCTCTTCTACCTTGGAGATTAAACTAAATTCTCAGAAACCTGCTGCCTGCTTCCTTTCTCTGTGTTACACCTGACTATTTAGATCCCCAGTGGTCTCAGGCATACCAAAATGCAGATTTTTGGTTTCCCTTGAAAATAATCAGAAGATTCTGTAATTCTGACTCTTGTGCCTACATAACACTAATTGACTGGTACTGTGAAAATACAAACTTGTTTAGACAGAGTTGTTATTCTTCAGTTTCCTAATTTGCCTAGTTCCTTGATTTATGTCATCTGTTGTTTGAATTTATGATTCCTGGTGGTTACTTAAAGCTCTCTTGCTGTTGCTTTGTATTCATAGGGCTGAAGCCTATGGCAACTGTGAGAAAGGATGAGCCAGCCCTTCCCTGCTGCCTTCCCTCTCTCTGATAAATTCACTCTCTGTCATCAAACATTATCTAAAGTCATAAAGACCTATGCCAATGCTTAGAGTTTCAAGCTACAAAGGTAGAAAGGTTCATAGAAGTCATTGAAAAATTAGACAGGGCAACATTAATGCTGATTTGTCATAATGTGGTCTGCATATTGCTGAGGTCCTTGCTTGTGATTTATGCATCATGTTCTGTAAAAAAATTTGGTAGTTTTAGAGAAAAGGGTGATTGCATAATTTTGATTATATATATATGTATGTACATATGAGAATTGAGAAACCCTTAGTCTTTTTGAACATTTTGTTTTGAAGATGTCTTTCTACTACAAAGATTATTTTGGTATTTTGCCTAAAATTTTCATGCAACAATCATTTATGCTAGTTACATTTACATTTATATTGTAAATATAACGATAGTTTTCATAATAGTTTTCATAATAGTCTTTATCCACAAAAATGAATTGGTGGTTCAAAAGCTGTTCATTAAGGTATAAAATAATAAAACTGGCAAACTCAGGAATAGTGGAAGATAGAAGCGGCTGAGGTCAATTCCTAAGGCTGTCTAGGGAAGGAATGGGAGTTGTCCAAAGGTTGCTGTGTAGAAGAGAGGAAGCCGCACCCCAGTTTCTAGCCCCTGAGGACCAACAGTGGCCACCCAGCCACCAGGCACCTGACAGTCTAGACTGGCTGGAAGCTACAGACTAGACAAAAAGGACCCTTTTCTGAGAACAAAACCTTATGTGCATTTTACAATTATGTGAATTTACAAATATGTGTGTTATCCATGTGAGGAATTCACAAATGAATTACTGAATTCCATTTGTAATTCCTGTTCTAATTCACACCTTCCCCTCTCCCTCATCAATAAAAGTGTATCCCAAAAGTATTTCGGGGCTCAGATTCTATATCTGGCCTGCATGTAATAAAGCTATCTTCACTGCTTCTAAAAGAGCACCATTTGGATTTGTCGGTTAAGAGAGAGAGTTATAGCTGGAGTGGAGGAATCTGGCGCAGTTTGCCAGGAGTGGTTAAAGCACTGGAAGAGTTTACAGAGGAGCAGCAGGTTCTGAAGACAGGAAGGTAGGTGAGGTAAGTGTGGGGAAGTTTTACAGAGGCAGCAGCAGCAGTGGTCAGAGTGACCTTTGGTTCTGATGGTGGGTGGCTTAAGACACAACTGGTGGGATGGCGAGGCAGCAAGCCCATGTTGAGTTAAGCAAAGGAAGAAGGAGCCTTGGTTAGGAAAAAAAAAGCTCTTGAAGAGAGGTTTCAGGGCAGCAAAATGAGGCGCACAGAGAAGGAAATGGCATTGGTATGCCTCCCTTCCTTCATCTTGGGACTGGGCTCTAGAGGAGGGGCACTCTAAGTAGTACAATCTGTGGACTGCTGGACCTAATTCTGGTGGCTGGGAGGGCACAGCAGACCCAAATGTGGCCAGCATAAACAAGATCCCAACCCCAGCCAGCCACTTAGCACCAGCTGCCCTACTCAACAGTGCAAGCCCCTCCCCTACCCAGCAGTGGTCCTCATGCCCTGAAACAACAAAAAGGCACTACAGAAGCCTATTAGCATAGAAAACAGTTGAAAAAAATCTAGGGTGCCCCTCACAGAAAGATAAAACACTAGTAGCTAATCAGCATGAAACCATACCATGGGCTGAAAAAGAGCACAACATACTTTCAAACTTCAAGACATGGAAACAACAAAATGATAGCTCTGTAGAAATCAACTTCAACCTTTTGTATGTGGTTGAAAATAGATTTCTACCTAACACCATGCACAAATATTAATTCAAAATGGATTAAATACATTGCTCTAAGTGATGTCTTCAGGATCTCAACTCCAATAGCAAGGGAAATAAAATCCAAAATAAGCAAATGAGATTATATCAAACTAAAAAGTTTCTGCACCTCAAAGAATCTTACATTAAAACCAAAAGACGTACTACTGAATGGGAGAAGATATTTGTACATTCACCCCTCTGACAAGGGGTTAATATAAAAAAATACATCAAGAACTCACTATACTCAACAATGATGAAACTAACAATCCAATTAAAAATAGGCAGATGATCTAAATAGGACATGCAATAATACACTAAAAAGGACATGCGAATGGCCAAGAGGCACCTGAAAAGATGTTTTACTTCCTTTGTCATTAGGGAAATGCAAATCAAAACAACAATGAAATATCATCTGATACCTATGACAATGGCTTTCATCCAAAATAATGGAAATTACAGGTACTAGAGAAGATGAGGAGAAAAAGGAACTCATATACACTGTTGGTGGGAGTGTAAAATGATGCAACCATTTTGGAAAGTTAGTATGATGATTCCTCAAAGAATTGAGAATTGAAATCCTATATGACCTACTTATTCTTCTATTGGGTATTTACCCTAAAAATACAGCAACATTTATTTGCAAAGATGTATGCATTTCATGTTCACAATGTGTTTATAATAGCCAATACTTGGAAACTACCTAACTGCCCATCAACAGATGATTGGACAAAGATGTGGTATGAATACTAAGTGGCTATCAAAAAAGGAGAAATCCTATAATTTGTGGAAGTATGGATAGATGGAATTATGCTTAATGAGATAAGTCAGAGGGAGAAAGACAGACTTTGTATGATGTCACTCATATGTGGTGAATAAAAATAGCAACTGAACAAATAAACCAAACGATAATCGACTTCAAAAAATTCAAATCAAGAAACAATAGACTTTTATGGAAAAAAGGCAAATTAATGGGTGCAGGAAGAGATAGGGAAGGGATGGAGGGATAACTGGAGAAAGGATTAATTTTATATTAAAGGAAAAAAGGAAATAGTGTTAAACTTGTGTTATATACAGGCATAAATTTGATATCATGTATACCTTAAGCCTAGTTAATGTTGAAATGCAGTATTCAATAAAATCAATTTTAAAAATTAAGATAATAGTAAAGTTGATTATTAATAGTTTTTTTAAAAAAGAAACTGTCACCAATATTCATTTTATTTTTTAATCATAGCAAAATTGATGCTACATAAAATTTGCCAGCATGACTTTTAGCATATTACAATGTTCTACAGCCATTGTGCTGTCTAGTTAGAGAATATTTTCATCATTCCCCTCCCCGACCCATTATTTCTAAGCAGGCAATCCATATTTGTTTACTTCTCTAATCCTAGCAACTATCAATATATTTTATGCTTCTATTTATTTGACATTATTGGATATATCATATAAAGGAAATGAGTAATAACTTTTAAACAAATAGTAAATATGTTTTACTATCAATATTGAATATGAATATTTATGGATGAGTTAATCTGAAAGCACTGTTTTAGATAAGAAAAAAATGTTAATGGGTACATGATAAATGTCTAATCATGGGTTATTATTGTGGTAGTAGCCTACTTGTCCTTTGTTCACCGAGTGGTGTTATAAACTTCTGTCAAATACAGGAATAAAGATTGGAAGCTTTTGACATAACTGTAAACCAAGGTAGAATGAATTCCATGGTTCAAAACAACTATAATGCATTTGTTTTCAGTATGTATGTATGTATTTTATTGCTAAAAGTAGTGTTAAGCCGCAAGCTTCCAATAGCCATAGTTGCTTTTACCATCACAAGTCAAACATAAACACACACTATTACTTCTGAGAAATATTGAAAGCTTGCTGAAAAGTTAGTGCCAGTTTCTATCTTTGGGGGCAGAGCATAAAAGCAATGAGAAAAATCTCTTTATTATATGACACAGTAAGACATTGTATAATAGCCATGGCATGCAAATTGGAAAGCTACATGTGAGCTAATAATGCAGGAACATGGTACCATGAGTGTGAAGAGTATGAAACATCACTTGCATGTATACAGAAAATTGCTTGAATAATTTTTCTGATTCTTCCAAAAAATCTCTCACCCAGTTGAGATTTTCTAAGTTAATGCTAGAGCCTAGACATGGAAAAATATCTACAGGAAAGTGTCATAATTTCTTGAATTCTTAACTGGATCTTGTATGAGTTTTCATAAAAATTCTAATTGGTTCTATTCCCATGTCGTTAGTATAAATTGAACCCACCATTAAAGCATGGAGCCATTTGGGAGCTCTAGCTTTTTGCCAGTTGTTCTTTTTTCTGCCTAGAACACTAGCAGATGACAAGCAGTTATGCTACTTCCTGCTTAGCAAGTCAGCGTTCAGAGAGCACAGTGATTCTATTTCTGTTCATGAAGAGGACACATCTATGAGGCTCTTCACATAACCTGTAGTACAATGTTCTAAAACATGTAACCTTGAGATTCCACCTCCTACGTCCAGAGGGTATTTAATAATCCAACCCACTAGCACCTAATATTTATTATACTCACACGCTTTGCTTTTTGAGAATGTGATTTTACAAAGAATGTTTTGTGAATCCTACCCAGCAATTCTGTGTCACTGGAGTAAGAAGTCACTTTTTTCTTCTTAACTTCTAGTTTTCCAACTATTCACTGAAAAAGCCAATTGAATTTTTCCTTAATTACCTATTTTCGTAGAGTTATACCTAATCAAAGTTTAGAAAATCAAGTAAAATACAAAGCAAATGATTATAAAAAATGCTAGTGAAAGTTCATTAGGTCTGAGGCTCCATTAATGACTATTTTCCTAGTCGTCAAGGGTTTAATTGGGAATGACATGCTGGCAATTGGCATAGTCCTCCTATTGGGTCTTCATCTCAGGGCTTAGATCTATTAAGGTAAAGAAAAGCCTCCAAAACTAACCCCCTAACAGGGTCAAGGTAGTAAATTGTTATATTACATCTCAGGGTGGAGGAATGGCAGATATTAGTGCTAGCTTAAGGATTTGAGGCAGGGGTTGGGAAACTACAGACCACGGACAAAATCTGGTGCTGGGCTAATAAAATTGTGGAAAAATAAATATATGCCACAGAGACCATATGTGGCTTGCAAAATCTACAGTATTAATCATCTGAGTCTTTACAGAAAGAGTTGTTGCCTCCCTAGAGGATACTGGGATAGTACGTCCTTCAGTGTTCACTGAACTATCACATTTATTTCATTCACCTGCTGGGTCTGTGAAGAAAAACAGTAGATCCTGTGGGTTCGAACAAGTTATAGTCTTGATCAAAGTTCTTTATACAATATATGTATGGTGGCTTTGCTAGAATTGATTAATATGATTTCAGTTAGTGGTATGTATCCACTGATTTGGAAAATGCCTGATATTTTATTTGCTAAATCATGATCAGAAAACAGTATTCACATAGAATGAATGATGGTATGTATTTATACTTTTGCCTCAGTGCTATCGTTCTGCCCTCTGTCATAATATAGTACAAACACATTTGAAGCACCCCGCCATTCTGAAGATCATCATATCCTTTCATTACAGTGATGACAGTATGTTGATTAGTAAGATGAACAAAACATAGCTACATAAAGGCATAAAGTCTAGAATGTGGGAGAGAAACTGGATTCAAAGATTCAGGGTCCATCCAGATCTGAAAGACATTTAGAGGTAGGGGTTCATGAAAGGAAACTTCCTCTTAAATAAAAGGCAAATTAGTGTATCTTGATGCTCTTAACAACTTCGTTGGTTCAGATGACATAAAGCACACTCCATGAACATGTAACCCACAGGTCTTTCACTATGATTGCACCAGTCCCCCTTTTCCAGCTTGTACCTATCGTCATGTGGAGAGTGCTGTATGGTCAGCTGCTGTAGGAGTAAAGTCTGAGGTTAATTTTACTGATGAGTTGCCTTGGTATGAGAGTACAGGCTGAAAATGGACATCAGCTTGCACTAAGGCATTGGAGGTGTCTTGAAAGACAGTGGTTAGGGCAAATTCTCTTGGAGAGCCATGTGGAGGCTGCAGCAGTGGCTTGGGCTAAAAGAGATAAAAGGGATGCTATCCCAGCCAGTTACCTTGGGAGGGAAGAAGAAAAACAGGTTGTTGGCTCATTCCCTTGTCTTCAGTGAAGCCCAAACTGGCGGACCTGGGTGCTCACAAGTTGAGACCCTGGCAAGGACGGTGCAACAGTGTACTTTGGATTGCACCCCATCCCTCTCACCTCTATCGAGTGGAACTAAAGCACTGAAGTAAGTCGAGAGTGGATAGACGATGGAATCGCAGATCTGTGATCCCACACTTGGGAACTAGGTATCCCGTACCTTAACAGTTCAAAACAAAATCTGGTCCTCTCCCACCCACCTCCTACTCTGGTGACACAGCAACTGCTATCAGTTTAAGATTTTCTGAAGCATTTATTTTATTCAGTTGTTCACCTTTGGTTGTTCCCATTTGCCCTGATTCCTAAACTTGGATCCTTGGTATGTATGTGGAGTACATCTGCTGTACTTACCTACTAGAACAGCAGGGTATGCCCAGAAATTGCTATTTATTAGGGAAGCCTGCAAGGGTCAAAATTTAAAAAAGTTTATTTCTAAACTTTAAATAAAGTTTGTTTCTAAGCTGCCGATTCAGACTCCAAATGGGAAGGTAAAAGAAGACAAGATAGGATCGTCTGAGACCTAAAAGAATTATGGCATCACCAGGGGATACCACCACTCCCTCAGAAAGCAGATACAAATGAAATATCCTTCTGATAGGTCATGGACTTCATGAACCTCTTTGTGAGGAAAGATAAATGGTTAAATTAGAAGTTATATAGACCTCTGATTAGGGGTTGGGAAAGAAAGTTAAAAGGAAGATTAGGGCCAAGGTTTTCTTAAGCAAAGAAAAAATAGTAGGTTAAGACAAGGGAGTAGGCACAAACAGAGGAGATCTTTGCACATCAACTAGAAAATCTCTCTCTCTTTTTTTTTTTTTTTTTAAGAGATCGTAAACAAATAGAAAATAATCATCTGACTGATTGATGTTTGCAATCCTTTATCACTGGTCACCTTAGTGGTGGCATAATGGACTCATGAAAGAAGAGGCTAACATGGCAGAGATAAAGCCTGCATAGGCCTATCAGCATGCATTTCCATGTACCAAGGTGCATATTACCATTGTCATTGTCAAATAGTCAGACTGTCAGCAACAAAGTTCTTTCTCAACCTCAACATGACAGCATTCCTTGAAGTGACCAACCAGCAACTGATGACAACTTGACTACAATGGAACATTTCATCCTGCAAGGATCAGTGATTTGTTCTCACTTGAATAAATACAAATTTAGGTGTGTAGTTCTCTTTCCTCACCATTAACTAAGAGTGTTTGATCCACTAACATGGGATTCTATATCACATTGCTAGAACCAGGGAACCCCCTTTACAGATAAGTAGATGCAGGATTAGATTCATGACCATGAGATTTATTGGTTACATCACATACCACCCAGAAGTTGTCATCGTTATAGAAATTTGAAATGGTTTGTTGAAAGCACAGCTGCAACACTAGCTTGGAAGCATATTATGTGAGAAAGGGGACACATCTTTCAGAATGCCAGATATATGCTGGTACCTATAAAGTGATTAAGAAAAGATTCTGATTTGAATGTATAATTCTAGTATTCCTTTTCATTTCTGGGTTTTCAGGAAGGTTACAGATTAACTTAATAGTATACCTTACAGGAAAGTGCAGAGTTATGCCAAAAATAACTACAAGTGGAACAGTTTAAATCTATAAATCAATTCATTCACTGGAAATTCATTTTCTATTTTGTTTTACTTTATAAAAAGAAGAGTTGGAAAAGGATGCAGCTCTAGACAGTATAACTGTGGACAAAATAATTATTCTATCAACTCATTGCTCTTGTTGATTCAATGGTAGCTTGTAGAATTTGAAGCACATGGATTCATAAAGGTTTCTGTTGCTCCCTGGCCTTTGGATGATTTCCAGATGACATATTCTAGACGCTTGCTAATAGTTTGAATGTGTCTACTGTGCAATTTATTAGTTGGATCAAAAATAATAAAGGTGTTTTGTGTTAAGATTTAAAGTTTTGTTTGGAAACAATAAATCATCTTGTCTTTTACTGCTGATTAGGACTGAGCTAAAAATACATTCTTTTTGCCAAATCTTCTTTAAACAAAGGAAAGCTCTCCATTCACTAATTTTATTACATTTGCTTAAATTCAAGTTTCTGTCAAAAATATCCTGTCTGTAAAATTCATTATTTAATGTAGCATTTACATTGGGAAATTCACTTTCTCTATAAAACTGCTCTGTAAAATGCTTCTTTGTCATTTCAAGATGAAATCCAAGTTTTCACCATGTGAACAGTCTTGTTACCTAAAACTTCACTTCAGAGTGATGAGGACAATGTACTCTAAGGGCTATATTTCATATAAGACTATATACTCTGAACTTTTTTTTGATATTCATATACAAACTCTTCCCATACACTATTGGCTATCTGTGTGTAGTAGAATTAAATAACGAATTACTGCACTATTTAGAATATTTACATTAAATATTTGATTAAAAGCTCAGACATTTTGATCTGACTAAAATACAAGAATTTCCTAGAGTAAGGTTTTCATTTTCCATATGATAGAGGTAAAACTTCTAATATTATAGATCAAGATATTTAGAGATGGGCATAATTGATATTTCAACTGGTCGAAAATCAGAATGTACTTTGTTTTGCATACAGTCCAAGTCATATCCTGAAGTTGACCTCCTGACTTCTTATTCCTTTCTTCAGGCCCGGAGCAACTGCTTGTTTCCTTTTTTTCTTGTGCTTCACAATGCTATGTACTTCTTGGAATTCTTTTCCCTCAAATCTTGATTGATATTTTCTCTATTTCTTTCTTTTCTTCCTTTTACCAAAGAGTGTCAGATGGATCTTCCATTTTTCAGTGTGCCATTGATAATAAGCTCAGAGGTCTTAATCAAGACAATCTTTCTGAAGTTCATTTGTTTCATAGTAAAGAATTACTACTTCAAGTCATTGTTGTGAATATTAAATGAGCTTCCTTGCGGTGCAGTTTTTGTAGGTATGTAGTAATTCTCTCCAATTTTTTCTTATTTTGTTCCTTTATATAATTTGTAATATACAGAATTAAAAATTGTTAATAAAATATCTGTGTCTGATAAATATGGTTTACAAAATGTTTTCATATATCTCAACCGTATTTGTTGTATTAGTTAAGTAAGATAGTTATTTATTATTATTACTTTTAGATAATGAAGCTGAAGCTTAGGAATATTAAGAGAAGTATTCAGATCATAATGCCTTTAACAATAGGATAGAAATGGGAGGCAGTTAGCAACACTTATTTTCTGGATTATTGTGTTTGTTCCGCCTTCTAACAGGTTGTGGTCCTGAAAGTCAAAAAGCAAATCTTGGAAAAAAACGTCTTCAACTACTGGTGGATCAAAGCCAGGGAAAACAATCAGAAATCATATTGTCATTCTAAATGAACTAAATAGATAAAGAAATCATGGCCTAGAGGAATTCCCTAGGAAGAGCCTAGGTCCCCTGTGGACATATAATCAGAAAAGAATAATACTGAATGCAAACAACCATTAAAATGTTTCTACTTGAACTAATTACTTCCTTTGTCAAATTAACCAAAGTTGGTTATATGTGAGGATACTGTCTCAATAAATGTTTTTCTGATTAATATAAAGATCTACTAAAAAGACTAATGTTTAATATACATGCATACATAAAAACATTATTTGAATTTGTGAATGAAATACCTATGATGCATAATATTACCTTATTCCTTGTCATCCATTTAAAACATCTTTGTTACATACTTGGTATTTCTCCAGCAGCAATACTGCCACAGAGCTTAAACCAGTGGAGGAGGTATTTTTAGCTTAGTAATAGTACAAATGAAATATATAAATAGAAATTAAAAAGAATGAAAATTATAAAGAGGAAATGATAACTGTGCTTGGTTTAAGCAATTTGTTTCTGAAGTCTTAAATCTGATATTATTTTGTTAATTATTTTTATTCTAAAACTTTAGTATCAAATAGAAACGAATTCATTTTCTGGTGATAGTAGCATTTGTATCAAGTGTATGTATTTTAATGTCTAAAATATACACTATCACTTCTTCACTAGTATTTGACTGTGGTACTGAGCATACATACTAATATATTAATATCTCAATATCTGACTCGGAATTCTATAAGCAAATATTTATTGCATACCACTGAACATTTTCACTGACAGTATCCACATATGCTTCTTAAATTTACAGTTTTTCTAATGTTATGGGGTAGGAAATATTATATTATTAATTCATTAAAGAAAATAAAGAGGGCAATTTACTTGATCAAAGTCACACAGTTCAGACCTAATGGGATCAGGATTCAAACTGAGTTCTCTCTGATTTCAGAGTGATTTTCTTTTAAATACCATGTGTTTTCATGTCTATAATAACTCTATGAGCACTATTTACATTTATTATTCTTATTTTATTTATCATCTTTTTGAAAAAAATAGTTTTACTTTATGAGGATATGTTTACATAATGCATTCACATTTTATTGCTAGATTTGTGATTTAAAATTACTATTCAGACTTGTATTCAATTACAGGAAAATTCATTCAGAACCAATCAATCAATATTTGTTAAGGATCTTTTATGCAATAGAGAATGACTTATAGTCTGAACATTTGAAAAAAATATAAAACAATTTGGCTTTTAATTTTATAGTAGAAAATATTCAGATCTAAAACTTCTGTCCAAAGAATAGAAGATACACAGATGGCCAAGAGGCATGTGAAAAAATGCTCTATGTCACTTATACCTGGGAGGTGCAAATCAAAATCATAATGAGCTATTGCCTCACGTGTGAAAATGACCCAAATCAAAAAACTAGAAACTAGTGTTGGTGAGGGTATGGAGAAAAAGGAACTCTCTTAAACTGTTGATAAGAATGTAAATTAGTGCAACCTCTTTGGAAAATAATATGGAGATTCCTCAAGAAAAATGGAAATACTCTTTGATTTAGAAATCCCATTCCTGGATTTGTATCCAAAGAACACAAAAACACTAATTAGAAAAGACATTTGTTCTCCTATGTTCATAGCAGCACAATTTATAATAGCCAAGACATGCAATCAACCTAAATGTCCATCGACAGATGACTGGATAAAGAAACTGTGTTATTTATATTCAATGGAATTCTACCTAGTCATTAAAAAAGATGCAAGTGTGCTTTTTCAACAAACAGGATGGAACTTGAGGTGATTATATTGTGAAATAAGCCAGAAAGAAAAATAAAATTATCATAGTTTCACTCATATGTGAGATATAAAGAAGCAATATAAATGAACCAACAAAACACAACAAAACTCACAGGATACTAGACTATGGTAACTAGAATAGAGGGGAGAGTAGGGGGAGGGAGGAAACCTGGAGTTTAAAAGTAAAAACGATAGACATATTGGACACTGAAGGTCTGATTGTGAGTGTGGTATGATATACTCACAGACTAAAGTGAAAATCCACTATACTGAAAATCACATAGTAATGTAAATTTAAAAAAGAATCTGCCCAGTACACTCTGCTTATCTTATGTTCTAATTTTCCATGCTTTACTCAGCTGAAATAGCTAGAAATAAAATATTTAAATTATTATAAATAAGACTAGGATTATCCATGATAAAGAAAAATAATAATTAAAAGTAATGACTAATCAACTAATTTCGTGTAAACATTCACTGTTAGGAAAAGATGAAATTCTTCTTTAATACAAACATTCCATTTGTCACTGTTAATTTGCATGCACAACAGAGGGAACTATCAACAAAATAAAAATGTAAACTACCAAATGGCAGAAAATATTTGCAAATAATGTATTTGATGAGGGATTTATATCCAGAATATGTAAAAAACTCATACAACTCAATAATAAAAACAAACAATAAAAATTAATGTGCTAAAATATTTGCGATTAATTTTCTTAACTAGGTTAAATATTCTCCCAGCAATTACGTTGTATCATTAATATTCTAAACAATTTTTTTCTTTTAATATGGAGTCAATTCCAATTTTCCAGTCAAATTTTCAACTAAGTTCGGTTAGCTGATATTCTATGTATATACACCTCTCTGTGCAAAGTTAATTTTTAATTATTTTCCTTAGGACTTAAAGTGTATGTGTATGGACTTAATGGAATCAATTGCTGGTCACTGTACTTTCTTTGGGGTAGAGAAAGAACTAGGGAGATTTAATCTGTGTTTTATAGTTAGTGATCTACTTTGGTTTTGCTTTATTCTGAACAAGCCATGTGGAGAGGTGGCAGTATTGAAGCAATTAAGAAAAAAAAAAAAAACATTGCAGGATTCATGCTTTATTATTGGAATATTTGAGCAAAATAGAGATTAATGAGCCTGTATAAGCATATTATACAAGGTATTTTCTAACATATGGAAAGGAAGGAATTTCAGAATTTTAAGTGTATGAAGATGGTTAATAAAATTTAACATAATAAATGTTTGTGACTGGGAAATAATAAATATGTAGCCTGAGCTTATTTCTTGCAGTCACGAAATGTTAGAATTAGAAAGGACTTTGGAGAACCTGAAATTTGACTGAATAAGCAGAAGTCTGGAGGGAATAATGTCTGTTCAAGATCACTGTGATGTTGGTAAGGGAGCAAGGAGCCAACTCTAGATTTCCAGAATCCCTTTCACAATCTCTTTCAATGATTGGGTTTCTCTGGAATGTAAGCCAAATCACTAAGGACCTTTAGAAACATGGCTTACTCTTCTACTGCAAGAGCAAACTAAACTTTTAAATCGGTAAACTAGCTAATTAGATCATCTTTGCTTTCAACTCTTCAAAGCATAATCTAGGAGCCCATGGGAAATACAACTAGATTTTGAGACTCTTAAATATTTGTTATGAATCCCAACATGAAAGCATACACTTCTTTTTCCCTATGGGGAGACACTTAAGATTCTCATTCAGATAATCTTTTAAAAATCACATACAGTTATTAGTAAGCTAGTTAGTGGTAGTCATTTATAGGAGATAGAGACAGAACCAATATAGTAAGATCTGATGCCTAATGGAGAAATGGCAAATCAAATTAATGTGCATTTGATTTATATGACTTGTAATACTGAATTTGATTCATCCCCAAAGGCACAGAGTATGCTCAGTATATTCTGTTAAATAAATTGAGGAAGTATAATACATTTTACCTTGGTGATTCTCAAAAATTTTAATAATGTTTTTTGAAGTTATATAAGTCACATTTTTGGAAAATATATATCTGTTGAATACCTAAACCCTTAAGAATGCTAGATACTTAGATTTATATTGGTTACAAATAGCACTATACATATTTTAAAGAAAAAACCAACTAGTTTAACTTTGCATGCACTAAATAGCTGAATTACAAATTGGGGCTTTCCTGTAAGTTGAATGAGGTTAGATATTGGTGAGAAACAAGTCAATAATGGTGAAATAGCAATGACTGCCACTGTGTGTGATCTGTATTCAATTTTTGTTTCAGAAAACAGGTTCTCTTTAAACAGTAGCAGTGTAATTTTATTCAGTTATATATCCTGCTACCCTGAAACAGATGCCAAATATCTTGTCTTTCTCTGTCATTACCAGGTGTTCTATAATGAACTGTTTTTCATGTCATAATTTAGAAGATTTTTGAAGTTCTATCTGGAATTGCTGGGGAAAGCAATTGTAAAATTGTAAATAATTAGATATGTCTGAAGAAGGCAATGAAGAGGTGGAATATTTGTGCTATTTATTTGCAATCTATAGCTTAATTCAATCATGAACTATGTCATTATCATTTCAATTTTTATGTTATTACAACCAACAAGTCTCTCTTTGTGCCTGAAATATAGTGGATATTAATATTATTCTGTACTGTAGAGGGAAGAACAAATTGACTGGATTTGAATCTTAGTTTCCCTAAGGACAAGTATTAACCTGAGCAAGTTAAGTAATTTCCACAAGTTGCAACTTAATCATCTATAAAGTGGGCACAATAATACTCATATGGATTCGCGAGAATTAAATAGAAAATTATAAGCAACATTCTATGACTTTAGGTTATTTATCTTCCTTGTTACCCAGAAGTGCCTTTGTGTGCCTGGGTAATATAATGACATTTTGATACTTGGTTTTGAATGGAATTCTACTGAGAACATATTTCACACATTCTAAAGAATAGTAATGCATGAGGTTTGTCAGCTCAAGTCTTTATTACATCAACATAGACAACTGAGAATTGTCTGACTGATATGCAATACTTATGCAACTTTATAAAACTGATGGACAAAGATATTTTATATATTCACTAATATTATAAAAATGACCAGAGAAATTAGATACAGTCTAAATCAGTTAAATGAACATAAACTGTATACTAGGTAAGCATATATCATAGATTATTTTAGTAATTCCATTTACTATGAATTGAATAAGTCTATGTACATCTGATCTTTGTCCCAAACTTAACTTTCTCTTTTGCCAGACAAAATAGTTTTGTTTTGATAACTGCAGCCTGTCCTAAGTCGCCCTCTACTGGTCTACATCTTTGATACACCAACGGTTAGGCCCTAGAGGAGACCCAACAACGTAGGTCAGAGTATCATTAGAAGGAAAGCCTATAAACAAACTTACAGATTATATTTAAGATGTCTGATATCTCGTCTATTATAAACAAGATTTTCTCTGTGAATTTATTGTTTTAGAATTATGTGCCACATCTTAAGGCTTACAGCCAGAGTATCCTTATTCTCACATTTAGCGTGCAAATGCGTGGAGTTCAAGCCATGCTTAGGTATAGCTTGAGAAAAGGAAGATAGATAAACTCTATGCCCTCACTGAGGTTATATTCTGTTTGTGGAATTCAATAATAAACAGGTGAGTTTAATTTCAGATAGAGACACGCATTCTTCAAAAGAACATTTTTGAGATAGCTCTGTGTGTGTACGTGCATGCGTGTGTGCGTGTGTGAGCGGGAGAGAGAGAGAGAGAGAGAGAGAGAGAGAGAGAGAGAGAGAGAGAGAGAGAGAGAGAGAGAGAGAGAGAGAGAGAGAGAGAGAGAGAGAGAGAGAGAGAGAGAGAGAGAGAGAGAGAGAGAGAGAGAGAGAGAGAGAGAGAGATCTGGGCGTTGTGATTGGCTGGTCAAGGAAGATATCTCAAAAGTGTAGCACCTAAGGGATAAGAAGGAACCAGGCAAGCCCAAATCCAAGTGCACAAGATACCAAAGGAAGCGTCTAGCAAAAGGATAGAACGTGATGTGGTTAATGAAATGAAGAAAGGCCAGGGTCACTGGAACATATGGAACGAGCAAGAAAAAGCTGAAATTAAGTGTAAGAGGTGGGTGGTGAGGATTGGGTTGTGGGAGGTGGTTCTGATAACTGCAGAACCTGGAGATTATTATGAAGAAATTTTTTTGTTAAATGCATTGGGAAGTCATGTGAAGCTTTAAATGATGTCATTTTAATTTATATTTTAAAAAAATGTGACTCTGGGTGTTCTGTGGAAAACAGATTTCTAGGGGAACAAGAGAGTCCAGCTGTTGTAGGGATCCAGGCTGGAGATGAAAAGCGTCTGACTGGGCAGGCAGTAGCAGAAATGTGAAGAAAGGTTATTATACAAGAAGATTTTTTTCCCCCTTCAGAAGTTTGGGGAAGCTTATAAAACCCTTTTAGAATAATTGTTTAAAATGCACATGAAATGAGTAGGATCACAACAGAAACCAATTGTATTCAAATGTAGTTGTGAAAATTTAAGAACAAATCTGTGAAATATTAATGTATGTGCACTATTAGTCATAGATTAAATAATAAGAATTAGTGGGTCTGATAAAGTAAATTCAAAGTAGTGATGTGGTACGTCCTGGTGGAGCATTGGTTAGATCAACAGCCTCTGAAGGAGCAGAAGGAGCTCAGGTCACATACCCCTCAGTTTGAGTCCCAGGCCTTGGGGGAAGCCACCAGTGTGAACTTCTTCCTCCTCTCTCTTCCTGCCTGACCGCCTACTCACCTTCACTCCTGATGCAAAAAAACAAACAAACAAAAAACCCCAAAATAAACAACTATTCACACATAGCTGAAATAACAGTAAAATTATATGAAAATATCTGTGATTTATATTGATAATGAAGTCAAAGACCCGATCCTATGTTAACTACATTCATTATGGGAGAAAATGTTATATTTCAGTGAGAAGCCTTTGGATATAATGATGCATTCTTTTTGTTGTTATTGTTTTTCCTTCGTATTTACTGACTTTCTGCTTTAATTGTATACTTGTCAGTGAATTGACTTGGGATAATAAAGCGGTGAGGAAAAGAAAGGTTCTAGGGGTAAATGATGACAATTCAAGTGTGTCAATTCTGTGCTGACATGATTGAAGTAGTCACGGCTCTCAGATCCAGGGCAGAAGCTTTCATTTGTCCAATAGTTACGCTGAGTATGTAGGAATTCTATTTCTGCAGCTGAACATAAGTGGCAAATTTAAAAAAGGCAGTGCTTTTTAAAATGTGTTTCATCTGCAATCCCTTTGATCTTGATGGCTGTCAGGCTGGTTCTAGCGGGGAGGGAAGAAAAGAAGGGAAGGGCTGGTGGTGAAGGACACTGGAACTCTGGTTGGGTGTGGTGTGAAATACAGTCTGAGATGCAATTTTAATATCCTAAAATGCATATGGCATGGTGAACAAAGGAGATAATAGCTATTACTTAAAAATGTATTTCAGCCATACCATAATAGGTCTTTCTGTATGGAACAGGATAATTTTTGTAGAAAATTTAATTTCTAAAGAATATTATTCCAATTGGAAAGGTATGAAATAACATTATGTAGTTTCCTAAGTAGGTTTTTTTTAACAACTGATTTTAAAAAGACTATCAAGAAATTGAAACACAGGAAGCCATTAAGGAAAATAAAGAACAATGACAAAAATAAACAAATTCAGTCTTTTGTTATTCATTTTTAATCGCAGAGCCTTAAAGGGCTAGAGAAGATATAACAAAGTTCATATTTATAGGAATTAAAGTGGTAGGTGTCACTTTTGCAGTTCAGAAAATTCCATTTAGTCAGTGTTCTTGTATGTGGGGCTGCCTCATTTTAAGACATAGCCAGCTTATAGTAAATTTTATTTTTATTTCTTAAATACTAATTTTATGATGTTTTTTGCTTATAAAGTTATATTCATTTAAGATACTGAAATTGCTTTTTGGTCTATGGGTATTATACATTGCACCCACCACCAGATTTCTGGTGCCCTTTACCATTACCTTATTCCCTCTCTCTTTCCCTCATACCTCTAACCCGCTGGAAGCCATTATCTTGTGTCCTTTGAATTTTGCTGGGCTTTGCAACAATCTGGATGGAATTGGAGGGAATCAGGTTAAGTTAGATAAGTCATAAAAAAAAAGAGAAATTCAGAATGGTTTTTCTCACGTGGTTCAAATTACTTCTTCCATCTCAAGGTAGAAATTAAAGAATGTCATTAGAAAATAGACATGTTTCCATGATCAATGTGACTAGGAAGGCTAAATAATTAAAAAACTGAAGAACAGAGTTAATTTTTCTGGAAAAATGAACTACTGTTTTTCACAATAGTGGAGATTGTTCTTACTTTTAGGAATTATGCTGGCAAAATTAGTGACTAGAAAAAAATTTAAGCTAAATCTTTGCTATCTAAATTAATCGTGAATTGGAATTTCACATAGGTTGAAAGTTTCTGGTTTAATATAATTAAAAGATAACATTACATCTGATGTGAAAATTACTCCACATGGCCTCCATTTAAAAGTTACTCTGCTGCCTTTGTGGTAGGATGGAAATTTATTGTAGCAGAAATGATATATGATGAGCCAAAAGCAATATACTCTTACTGTCTTTAGAGCCCAGTAACTTCAAAACATATAAAGTTGGAACTACAGTGAAGTACCTATATGGTAAGCAGGCTTAAGATTAATGTTTTTGAGTCATAGTTTAAATTTCTGTTTTGATATCCAGATATTGTTTTTTATTTCATAGAGACACTGTAGAACATTAAAGTATTACAAAACAAGTAAGAAAGTCATTTGATATCTTCTAGCTTTTTGAAGATAAGATTTTACAGTCTTTCCTTCTTTGTATAAAATGTTATGCCTAATCAACTTATGAATACATAATACTACATGGTGATTGTGTCTTCTATATCTAATGAGAATTCTATTGAAAAGTTTTTGTTACTCAATGAACTATACCTTTTCAATGAGATGTTTTTCCTCTGTCCTTTAAATATATTGTCTGTAAACACAAAGCCATAGATCACCTTACCACATAAAATGCTTACAATGATTGCTACTAAGAATGATGTTTAATCTTTAGAGAATCAAAATAAAATTCTGATTTTTAGGTTGTCAAAACAACAAAAATTAGTATTGGATCTATATATAGGAATATTAAGTCTGCCATGTCTGTAAACATGCCAGGAGCCCAGTGTCTTCTAGTTGTTTAATCTAAGTCTCAATTCTTCTTCTTTACTCTTCTGAAATTTAACTGTGTTTTATTTTCTTTAAGTATTAGAGGTAAATATTTGAGTATGTATCTGATAAGCACCATATTTAGATTTAGACTTAGTTTAAATTTTAGTCTCATTTAATAGCTCCATGTCATTTCTCTTCTCTAATTCTCAATTTGTTTACCTGCGAATTTGAGACTAAATTAACATATTGGGGTTTTTTGAGGAATAAATATATATAGCAGGAATTAATAGTGTCTAATGCTTAACAAATAATAAATGTCAGATTGTATTAATTTCCCAGTGAGTATTCCTGAGGTTAATATGTTCAATGAAACTTACTACTCCTATATGGTTCAATTAAGAAAGTCCTGAGCTTTGGATTCTTCTCAACAGGTAGTATTTATAACATATGTAGCATTTTACATTCAGCTGTTCTGTTCTCTATATTCTCTCATTTGATCTTGTTTAAAACATATGCGCTCCCATGGCATTGGAAGTTAAATCACAGGCTCAAGAGTAACATTTCAGGGTCTGGTTATTTATCTCATTTTTTTTTCCTAAGAAATCAGAAATAGTAAAGGAAATTTCAAAAAGGAACAGACATTACGTAATAGTTGTAGGTAAAAAAGAAAATATTGCATACCATATGAGGGACTGCTTACTAGCCAAACAAGATTAGGAATAGGTTCAGATGAGATGAGGCAGATGTCAGGAATGAAGTAAATGATGTAAACTTTAGGAGGAGAGCAATGAATGTTGCATATGGAAAACAAAATTCTGGAAAAGAATTAAGAACAGATGGTTTACTTTGAGGAAAGCGTACCTCTTTATAGGCCAAGGGAGGGAATTGTTCCACATCCAGAAATTCAATGGCTGCTTGAGATCGCTTAGTTATAAGAAGAATTCTGTGTTACAATTTAGTTGAGTAATATATTGGCAAATTTTAGGTGTGAAGGTAAATGTGAGAGAGTTAGAGGAACTAGGTCCAAATCTTTTGTTGTTGTCTAGAATACTTTACTTGGGCAGTAGAGGCAGTCAGATACCTGACTCATTATGAATGAGAATATATTATTCATTTGACAAATATTTATCTTATACCTAAAATTTGTAATATGTTGGCTCCAGAAAACATCTAGTGAGACATTCATTTGTAGAATTTAAATATATTGAGACATTTTGTAAAAGAGGCAATATCTTCTCTAATTGCCCAGATTTAGAACTAGAGAAATAGGAGAAAAGAAGGTTCAGGAAGCAGAAGTAATCATTCTCTGTATAAAGTCTTTACAAAGAGGTACAGTTAAAGGACTTCTATAGTCAATAGGTGAAAAGATTCATCACATTTATTAAGAATGAGTGTGTGAATTTACAAGAATGAATGTATGAGATGGAAGAAGAGACAATGTGAAAATAATTCAAAATGGTAGCTGGAGAAGTGGAGCATAGGACAGAATTTTAATGCAGGAGGAGGGAGAAGAGAAAGAGGAGGCACACATGAGAACAGGTCAGACTGTCCCTTATTTTATAAATGAATGTAAAGAACTTCAGGGGGAAAATCTTATAGCCCAGGCTGTTTGTCTAGATGCTAAAAGTCTAAGTGGTTCGTTTCACTCTCTTCACAATGAGGACTATGTGTATAAAAGACTGAAGGAAATGTGAATCCCTACACATAGAAAATCTGCTTTCTTATGGTAGGGAGTTTGCAGATATAGAACAAAATTGGAATGAAAAAAGTAAGGGGAAGTTTGGTGTCAGAGATTAAATAAAAAGAAAACAAATGAGGTACAAGAGGACTATTTTACAAAGAATTTTGCCATTAAAAGTGGATTGATATGTCATGGTTATTGAACTTGATAGTAAGTGATAGTTCCTATTTATAGTTGATTGTGTTCTTTTATTTTTTCTTAGGAATTTTCAAAATTAAAAGTTTAATAGTTCAAAGGTGAGAGGTAAGTGATTATAGGAAATCAGATTAGGTGCTATGAGGCAGACTAGCAATAGTCCTATTGCACTTAAGAGGAAATTATTAAGAACAATTAAAATTTCTTATCTTGAAGTGAAAATCTATCTTAGCACTAATTCTAGGCCTTTTTCTGTTTACCACAATGTTAGAGCTATTTATTTGTGTATCTTAAGAAAAGAATTGTGGGGTAGAGTCTAAAATTAAAAAAAAAAAAAAGAGAACTATCATTGGGAAACATATATAAAAGTGGCAAATAATGCTAATGTAAAATCCATAAAATACATAGAAAGTGTCATTTAAAAAGTGTTTTACCTCTACTGGGTTGATTATATGCACTGTTTTAAATAAGGCAGTCCTGTTTTTTTTTTTTCAAATTTCCAGAACTTCCCACCATTTTAATATAAATGCTAATTTTGTCCCATTTTCATAAACCAGGAATGTCCTTAATGTGGGGCAAAAAAGGCAGTTAGTTGTCCTGGGGTCCACTCTGTTGAGGGGGCCCCAAAGCAGCTGCCCGCTATGCTCCATGTTAGGATCAATCCTTGTTGGTGTTGCTGTTCCCACCCACTTTGAGGAAACAGGAGCTGAGGGGAAATAAGGTTACCCCTCCCCCACCCACTGTGTCCTGCAGGTAAGTACTCTGCAGGTTATTTCTAACACTGTGGAGGTTACTGGGTATCTCTGGCACTGGGCTAGTTATTGGGAATTTCTGGCACTTGGATGGTAAAAGCAGTGTATGCTTTAGACAGAACATTTAGAGTGGGGCTTATTGGGTAGCAGTTTTTGTTTTTGTTTTTCGTAAATTTCCCAGATTCTTTGCACTGACCTTGATCGTTTGTATGAAGTCCGGCTGGACCACATCCTACTGTGCACTGAGTGATTGGCATTACATAGTACTTACTTGTTGCTGGCTTGGCTACTCTGGTCCTTCTATTTCTCTCTTCTTAGTCACCCGCTCATAACCCAGTTCCATTTTTGACATCCCAAAGTCCTATTTTTGTCTCAACAAAATATAGTCAGTTTACCTTCAACTCCTTGATTATTGGCAGGAAGACCATAAATCAGAGAGGGTACATGCAATAGATAAACTAGATAAATTCTGTTTACTTTCATAGACTTTCGTTCAGACTAATCGGATGGAGAAATTATCTAAGGTATGCTCTGAAATGCAAAAGATTCATCTCTTTTAAAGGGAAATTTTTGCTATAAATAAAACCATATTAGCTTAAAGATCGTTTATAGAGATTCAGACGCAGCTCAATTCAGAAGTTGAAGTGACCATGTTATCATGTAAAGATACAAGATATAATTAAAAAACTAAGAAGAATAACTCCTCATAATAAACAGGTTAACAGGACAAACGATTTATAGCAGAACTGGACTTTGAAATGACTAGGCTACTGTTCAAGAAATTAAAAACAAAATTGGAAATTTTAGCAAAATAGTCAGAAGTATTAAAAAAAATGAATGAAAACACCAGAATCAAAAAATTTGATAACTGCAGCTAAGACCTTAAAGTATTGGGAGTAACAGCATATTAGAGACAGTATCTTCTGATACCATTAGGGATGATGTCAGAAGACCAGAAGAAAATGTTTAGACTGAAGCAGAGAGAAAAAAGGGTGGAAAGCAAAAAAAAAAAAAAAAAAACAACAAAAAACGAGCATTAAATACAAAAGGGATATTAAGAAAAATTCTTAGATGAAATGGAAAATGAGCTAAAATGAGAGAAAAAAGTGGGGGCAGATACATTATTTGAAGAAGTAATGAATAGGAATTTTCCAAAATTAGTCAAAAACACCAAGTTACAAATTTAAGAATAATTAGGAGGCAGTATAAGGATAGATTAAAAAAAAATCATATCTTAGGATAGTATGCTAAAATATCAAAAAATACAAAAAAGAATAGCATAAAGGTAGACATAGACAAAGACATACTATCTTCAAAGTAAAAATAAGACAGAAAGCTGACTTCAGCAGGAAAAAATGGAAGTCAAATGATAATAGAATCTTTAAAGAATGGAAAGAAAATAAACACCAGCTTTCAATTCTATGCCCTGCAAAAATAGCACTCAAACAGTTTCAATAAAGACAGTTTTAGGCAACAGAGCTAAGAGAATTTTTTAGCAACACGCCTACAAAGTAAATGAAAGGTTTTTTCTCTGGTCTCTGCGAGCAAAGAAAGCCAATCAAACAAAAAGTCGAATAGCCAGGGCTTTATTGGGGTTTGCGCACTGGGGCGAGGTTCTCCGGTCCGCAGAACAGGGGCCAGGGAAGTCGTGCCGGAATAAAGGGAAGCGTGCTCTTTAAGCAAAAGAATTTCGCGGGCTTCACACGTCGCGATTGGGGATTGGTCCTGTGATTCCAGATGTGGGCTTCAATCCCTCAGTCTGACATCAGCCACCTTTTTCCCCGGTATGGCCGCTGTTTTGTCCCTCTGGGCCAGCCTAACAGTAAACAGGGTAGAAAGAAAATACATAAAAGCTCAGAAATAGTGAAAAGAAAATGCAATGGAAAAGGTAGATATACAATCAAATTTAAGGAATACTGACTGTATAAAGTGATAATAACATAGGAACTTAAAATATAAAATTTAAATGTATAGCGATAATAGAAAATAATTTAGGAGAATAGTAACTGGAATAATGTGAAGTGATAAAAGCACTAATTTGTCTTAGTCAGGAATGAATGTGATCTCTGCAGTGCTGCAAGTAGAGCTTTCTTAAATTAAAATTTAAATAGCTACACATCGTTCGTGACGATTATTTGACAGGACAATTTAAGAGTAATCATATACACGACAAAGTGTAAAGTAACTAGTAACCTAACAGAAGACATATTAAAAGTAATTAAAATAAGGAAAGAAACAAAACAGTAAAATATTGTAAATTAACAAAATGTAAAGCAAGAAACAAAGGAACCTGGAAAGGAGGGACAAATACAAATAGTAGTAAGATATTTATAAAACACAATATACCAGTAATTATACTAAAGGAACTAATTGAAGATAATTAATTTGGATTAAAACCTATTCATAAACACAGTTGCATACCATTAAACATAAGAATATAGAAAAATGTAAGAGAATGGCAAAAACACTGATAATGCAAAGGTTAACTTAAAGATGACAGCTAAATTTATACTAGGCAATTAGACATTAAAAAATATCGGAGATAATGAAAAGCATTACATAATGATAAAATGTTTACTCTATTAAAAAGGTAACAGAATTCTAAATTTGCATGCACATAATTATATAGCTTCAGAATATAAGTAGCAGAAACTGATCGAATTAAAAGTTAGCCATCTACAATCATAGCAGCTGATTTAAACATCTCTTTCACTAATGGTGCAACAGACAGAAAAGTACTGACCATTTAATTACTTCTGGTGATAAGATTAGCTTAGAAATCTTCCCTTTTTCTCCTTGTTCCCAGAAGGGAAATGTTAAGAGGCACTTCTCATTTGTTACTGTGAGAGAAGTAACTGCTAGGTCATGCTTATCAGGCCTGAGAGTTAATAATGGCTGCTGTTAAATGTTCATAGCAGTTTACTTTTTTCCCAAAATTCTCATACCTGTACTAGTTATCTTTGTTTTATATACTGGGAAATGTCAACTTAGATAAACTAAATTATTATCTGTTCTACAAATAATGTGTTTGTGGTAATGTTAAGACCAAGTCTTCTAACTACTAATCTGTTCTTTTTATGTGGACATTGTGTAAAAGATGGTTTGTTAAGAACATTTAATTAGGAACTGTGTTCAGTAAGGCATCTGTTGCTCTTTATTGAGTACCTGATCCATGCTTTCTCCTGCATAACTGTCATATAATGGAATGAAATGGATGTGGGGTCTGCAGACCAGGGTCAGAGAACTGCATAGTTGGTATGGTTAAAATACACAAATCTCCCTGATTCTCAGTGTCCTCCTCATTAATGTAGAGGTGACATTGCATACTTTATATGGAGTTATTAAGAGTCTTGAGGAGATGACTATGCATTTTCCAGGTTGCACAAAGGGATGGTAAGGATAGTACCCCAAATTCACATTTCTTTGGCTCCATCTTGACGTGTTTTGTGAGAATCCCAGCGTGTTCATTGTTGGAAGCAGTCAGCAATGTCTCAGACAATTTGCTACTTAGTCCTTTTGATAAAAGGTAGTAAGTACCAAAAAAGGGAAGTAACCTAGGAAGGGATATAAAATAACATAAAAATTTAAAAGGACATCACATATAAAAATAATTTGTGAATTCTAAGGCAGTGCTGGGTTCCTCTTTAGTGTCTAAATGCCAGAAGAATATAAAGATAAATAATATCTGGGTTATGACTCTAAGAATACCATTACGATCTTGTTTACTTTTTTGAGAACTCTTGGTGTGATATTAAGCTGAAATCCTTTTTTTTTTGAGGCAGTAACAACCAAAGGAGTGATAATCTAAAATCTAGTGTGTGTGCCATACCAACTCACTTGTGGTGTAAGACAAAGTTTCTCTATTGCCATATGAGCATTTCTAAGCTTGGTGCAAATAAATATAAATTGTGGAGGTTATACAAGATTTGATATGCTGTGCTTTTCTTATTCGAAACAGATTTTACACAAAAAGAAAAAAATTCAGTGTGTGGGCATAGTTTTATGCTTTGTTTGAGCATTATAATAGGTTAATGCTTCTCAAACAGCATTCCATCCAGGATCCTGTTACAAATGCAGATTCTTATTCAGCAGGTCTTGGGTGGGGCCTGACAGTCTGCATTTCTAACAGGTTCCCGGTGATACAAATGCTGCTGGTTCAAGGACCACACGTTAAAAAGCAAGAGCCTGCATAGTAGCTTTTTAAAAAAGTAATTTGTTTTGGTAATGAGTCTATTTATTCTGGTTAGAGTGCTCCATTAAAACAATGTCAATTTAACTATGGCGATGTTAAGTGCAAAAAATTTATTAGAAGGATCTCAGATGGTGCATCAACTTTAACAGCATTAACATAGATGCTGTGGGAATAATGTTCAAGAAAGTGGACAGGATAGAAGAGAAACCATGTGTTTTGTGAAAATCACTAAGATCACTGAGCTACAGTCTGCTTAGGTCTATATTATTAGCACCAGTTTTGTTAGACCCTCCCCACAGTAGAATTGGATCTTGACTACTGTCAATGTGGCAAACAATTTTTGGCTTTGAGTCTTTACCTCATTCTTTAAACATGTTCAAAGTTGTAGTCTTGAGACACTGATTGATTACGCTGGAATACAATCCTTCCCCTAACTGCTGGCAATGCCCTTCTTTCCAGATAGTACTATGCCTCCTACCTGTCTTGGAATTCTCCCAAAATAGGAGGGGTATATTGGTATATTCTTATTGGTATTGACCAGCCCCAAATGTCAAATGTCATTACACTTTTCAACAAAAGACTGTGCTGTTCAAATACATTCTCTTGATAAAAAAAAAAAAAAAGTGATTTCCTGAGATGTTATGAAAGATGCTAGAATTTTTATACAAATTGGTGGGGAGAGATAAGATAGAATTTTTAAATAATTTTCAATTATCACCCTGCTCCATTTCCTGAATCTCTTGAGGACTCTTCCTTCATTGACTGGAATTCATACCTTTTACAGATGTTTTAGAGAAAAAAATGAAAACATGGTAGATGTCAGAAGTCAATGCCATTTCATGGTCTGTGTTGTGCAAACTGTATGATAAAAAGCTTGTGTTACACAAAATATGGATACGCTGTGATGAAAGTATAACAAAACAAGATATAACTACACGTAATTAGCAATCTCTTTAAAAGTGCATTTATTAAGAGGCTAGAAAAAATACAAACGGGGAAGGAGAAAGCTTTCTGTGGCATTGAATAGTATGTCAAATGAATTCATTTTTAATGGTGTACAGATGAAGTTTTGAGTTAAAAATGATAAATCCAAGGACAAATATTTTACAATGCCTCTTTAAGAATTGTCAAGTGAATTTTTTTTAAAGGTACATAAACACACACTCACGCACAACTATTTCCTTCACGGCTGAGCCTTAGAGATTCCAAGTTATTTTTGGTGCCAGATTCTAACCCAGAGGAAGTTTTATGGCTGAGTTAAAACCCCCTGAAAGCAAAGGTTACAATGGAAATGCTGACAGAGTTCATGCCATGGCAACATTTGTGAGTGTAGTTTTATTAAAACAATAAACAACTTTTGTTCAAGTGCAAGTGAATGTAAAAACAACAGAAAAAAGGCCCCTTCCTGTGTTTAATGTCTAATCTCTTTTCTGTTGTTTCCATGCTGAGGTTCTGATCTTGAGTTTGCTGGATCACACATATAGCTATTGGTCTGAAAACAACCCTTGCACCTAAGGTCCCCATAAAAAAGGTCAATAAAACACCAAGAGAGGGAGCACATCTCTGTACTGGTTAAAGTAGGTACCAAGTGTGGATGCAAAGAGGCGAGCAGGTCTATTTAAAACTGACCCTGGAATACAAGTTTTTAATTTCTTTTTTTTAAATAGTACTATTTATTATTTCTTTTGATATATGCTATATGTTATATGCTACATTTTGTTATGTGCTATATTCATTTTAGGATATTGAAATACCTCTCAATCTATATTTTACACCATACTCACCACCAGAGTTCAGAGTCCTTTACCACTTACCTTTTCCCCTTTCCTTCCCTCCCCACTCCTGCCCCCTTGAAGGCTAACAGCTCCAAGTTTTTAATTTCCTAATTGACTTGTACGTACTTCTGTACTAGATTATTATCTAACAAATTATATGTGTTTTCTCCTTTATTGCCAAGTAACACACTAAAGTCTAATTAATGCCTTATGTAGTACACACTGTGCATGTTCAGTGATAGATGGCAGAAAACAGGGAGACCAGAAGGTTCACCTCTTTCTTCAATGCAGTTAGAAGACCAGGCAGAGATGTTTAATGCTATTCACATTTGGAGTCTATAAAGAGAATATAAGTGACCCTAGGAAGTGTGGGACTGTGTGGGAAAATAAGAATTCGCTACCCCTTCTCCCAAAGGAATACTGTGCAGTGTTTGTACAGAGAGTACATCTAGAAGGAGAATAAGGTGAATCTAAGAAACACCTTTCAAAGAACAAATATTAACAAAGTCTAAATAAAATGTGAAGTAAATCAGATCAAATATGAGGAAATGGCTCCTGATAAACTTTAAAAGAGAAATTTTACATTTACAGATAGCTTCCAAAACCAACAAAAGGAATGAGATGTTTGAAAAGTAATGGTGTGCTGGAGGCAAAGGGGCAGTGACTTGGTGAGAAATTTTCCATTGCCTAGAGAACTGCCTGAACTTAGCAGAACAAATGAGTCCAAATTTGCTCTGCTAATTAAGTTATACTGGGAGGCTCCATGCTCACAGTCTTCCAGCTACTAAAGTCCTCTATCAGCTTATAGCAGTCATTTGCAAGACAGACTGAAGATCTGAATCACCTGGGGTTGAGGAGGGGTGGTTAAAATTACAATGGCTAGTGCACATCCCAGGACAATTCAATATGACTTTTCTGGGTATCAGGATTGAGATGTACAGTCACTTTTTTTTTCTGTTTGTTTCGAAGCTCCCAGTCGATTCCAGAGTTCAGCTGAGCCTGTGAACCACTGACTTAGGAGGGACCTGTAATTCCAGCAACAATGAACTATCGGTTGAAAAAAAAGTACAGATGTTTGTGGCAGGATACTTGCTCTAGGCAATTTATCTAGCTCCTTTACTACTACCAGCATTTGCAGTTCAGTTCTCTGGCTCACAGTCCCCTTGGTAGAATGTCTATAGCAGATGTTTGAATGATGTTAACAAATAGAAGCTTCCAAACCTTGTGTAACAAGTAACTTTGTTTGGATGCACAAAGCCACAGTGTAGACAGCAGAAAATTGGCGTTCGGATGAACTCGCAGTCAATCAAATTGCCATGTGCTCTATTTCATTTAGCTGAAAGAATAAATTTGTGGAAAGTGATTGATTATTCTAGCCATCTGAAGGACTGTTCTGAATTCAATCAATTATTTTTTCTTCATGTTCATGAGCCAAAATGCTGAAGAGAGCAGATAACATTTTGAATGTGTAAAGGTCAAAGTTGAGCCCAACTGGGACTCAGCAAAGCCTGTGGAAATGTTCCTTTTCCTCATGTGCTTTTACTGTTTGTTTCACGTTTTAGTCATATTTCCATGATTATAAACTGTTACTTTGGGCAAAAAGTTGTTTCTAAGTAGCCAATGGATTGTTTATATATAAACAGGCTGGGTTACTTATTCATTGATAAGAAACATCTTTCAACCCTCTTACCTCTTATCACCCCGCCCCACTGCACACATCCGCAGGAGACACACTGGTGGTGACCACTCTGAGCCTGGGCTGCACCCTTGTTTGCAGTGTTTTACCCCATCTTGGAAGAAGCTGATGCAGAACCAAAAGCTCTTGAGGAGTGTAAGTGAACCTTGATCAGCAAACGCTAGTATCTGGAGGTGAAATTGCCTCCCCAAGATACAACACTAATGAAGCAGGATGAAGAACACTTGCAATTTTCATTCTTTCTTGGAGACATCTCAAAGAATTTCATAAATAGCTTATTATTCTCTTCCTCTCCCTTCAATCCCTTTGGGAGCAACCCCTTTAGCAATCAGTGGTTTTCAGGAGCAGAATTTCTTTAAAAGTGAAAATCACGTGCTCCCTTTGAACTACTTTAATCCTTGAAGAATAAGTGAAGTGAGGTGGTGGGTGTAACATCTGTGTTTATCATGATTTATTATTCACAAAAAGTTTTGATATATGTAATCTCATTTATTTCTTGCAATTTCATGACAAAGTGTTTGGAGTGATGGATATTGCCAGGTCTTCTAGATAGGGAAACTGAGACTTCACTGATATTGTGACTTTCCCTCAGCAGTCAAATGTACTTCAAATGTGTTTTAGCAAAAATTTTTGTTATGTTTTATTTTTAGTAATAGGAAAGGGTTAGTCACTAAGGATATCAGGTCGCATGATTTTGACTTGTTTAAACAAGAAATGAAAATTTTAGGGAAAGTGTACTTGTTCAAAAAAGCTAAGATATGACCTCATGACATTTGCACTTTTTATATAAAAGAACTCAAAGATGAATTGAGACTCTGTGTTCAGAAGCCCTATTGTAGCTCCTTGGACAGCCCCTTAGTCTCCAAAGTTGTTCTGGTTATAAACCTCATGCTTCTTTACAACAACCAATCAACTACTTTAGGCAAATATTCAACAGCCTAATTCACGTGAGGAACCTAAGTGGCTTCTTTCTTTTAAGCAACGGGAAAGCCAAGATGACAACAAAATAGGTGCCATATATTGACGGGTGAGTGAGTAGTGACCAGTGACTAGGAATTTTCCCAGAAGTGTACAGTCATGGAGAAAGAAGCAGGGAAACAGCTTTAAATATGATGGAAAGAAAAGGGTCAAGTCAGGGTACTGGAAAGGATTTTCTTCTTGTCTATAAATTCTCCATCTGTATGAGTTTATCCTGGGAACAAGTAGCATCTATTCATCACAAAATATGCACGCACCATGTGTCTTAGAAGGAAGAAAGTGAACTGAAAAGGAATTCTGGAAAAAAGTGTGATGTAAGCAGTGGGTACTAGGTCTCACATGTCACCTGGAAAATGCATAGTTTCTGTGACTGGAACTAAGTGGGCATCTAAAAGGTCAAGACTTCTCAGGTCTCCTCAGGCTGTTTGAAGCTATTTCAATTTTTTTGTAACATGTTTCTAAAAATGTTTCATATTAATTAAATTTATCCTCAGAATTCTTAGAAAAGGGGTGAAAAAGCACTTTTCCCTATTATCTGGAAAGTTATGTACAATGTGTTGTTGGAGGTGATGTGCCAAGGACACAAAACATAGTATTTGGAGTAATTATGATTAAAAACAAAGGATGATAAACATACTTTATGAGAAATATTTTTGTGTGGTTATGACATTAAAAAGAGTTTACTTTGTATATATGGTGATGAATGTCAACTAGATTTATTGTCATCATTTTGCAATATACACAGTGGAATCATTGTTGTATACTGGAACCTAATGCTATATGTCAATTATATTTAAAAGAAAAATAGCTTTATTCTGAGGAGTTCTGGGCCTCCTATGTCTTTTATTTATTATAGTACTTTCATTTTTTATTCTAATTCTTTCATACCTTCTTCCTATTTAAATGAGTGATGACTGGACATTAGAACTAGGAGGGACATGCTAATTTAGCTAAAATTCCTGTTTTCCAGAGAGAAAACTGAGGTTCAGAATAGTTACACATCTAATCATACATCTAGTTAGATTCAGACCTAGGACTAAAACCAAGGAAACTATGCAGCGGGTACTTCTTTTTAAAATTTTCCCTTGAGCCTTTCCTAATAAGTATGTTGAATGGAATCCATTCACAAAGCAGGCAACAAAGTGGACAGCAAAGGATGTTTGAAGTAAATGATTCTCTCAAATGCCACAGACATTCAAAATCAGCAGTGATCACCTTTAACTGGCTTGGGACTTTTCCAAAATTTTGGACCTCTTTTAATCCTAGATGTCATTTCCTCTGATTTTTTTGTATGTGCAACTTTATGATTAATGTAGAAATTATGGAGTACCAGTATTTAATCACTCATCCTTTTTCAGTAAAAATAAAAGTGTCCCCACTATTCTGAAAAAACTTCATGAAGACGAGTGAATTATCTGTCCACTGTTATTTTCCTGGTGTTTGGCATATGGCAGAAGCTCAATAAAAATGGTGTATTTTCCAGGCCTTTCTTTAATTACCTTCCCTGAAAGCTGGCAAATTCTTGGGCATGTATTTAAAGTATCTGACATTATAAATATTTTTTAGATGTGGGATAAATACACTTTTAAGAATCCTTTTAAATGTGTAAATTTACAGGTTTCATGCAAAATAGAATGGAGATTCTTCAAAAAATTAAAACTCTATGCAACCCAGTTTTCTCACTTCAAGGTATTTATCCAATGAATATAAAAACATGATTTGAAGAGGTATTGGAACCCCCATGTTTATCACATTATTGTTCACAAGAGACAAGTGTTGAAAACAACCCAAGTGCCCATCAGCCGATGATTAAACAATAGAGTACTATTCAGCTTTAATAAAAGATGAGATTTTCCATTTGCAACAACATGGATAGGCATAGAGATTATTATGCTGAGTTAAGTCAGTTAGAGAAATAGAAAAAAACATATTATTTCACTTATATATGGAAGATAAAGGAACAAAACTAATGAGCAAAACAAACTCTTAAAACTATAGCATACCAGAAGAGAAGGTAGGGAGTGGGTAAATTGAATAATAGGGGTCAATTGTGTCAAGATGAATTGAGGCTATATTTTTGGTAGTGAACATAATGTAGTATACACAGATATTGATTTATAAATCTGTAAGAGACTGAAGCCTATATAGTGATATAAATCAATATTACTTCAGTTAAAATGGTTAAAAAATTTGCAGACAAGTTTTAAGAAAAAAAAAGCCTTAAAAAGGCAGCAAAAGTATTTCCCTTTGTACATTTGTGTTTCCAATTTGAGAACAACTTTTCTTGTAGTGAGAAAATTTTCACTCATAGGAATTATTTCACTCAAGAATTGCTTTTATGCCAGTCATTAAACTTATTGGTTATGTTATACAAAATGATTTTTCATGAAACCTCATTTCATTTTTATAAAATTCCAATAGAAAAGATGAGACTGGTAGCATTGTCATCATCTTTAGTTTATTTAGGTGGAAGGTGCAGTGACTTAGACCATTTTCTGCCAAAGAGAATTCTAACAAAACAAAATAATTCCAAAATCATTGAGAATATGAACTCAGAAATTCTGATTCTGAATTCCATATAATTATCCAAATTCTAGGTTTCCTTTCAGATGGAAAATATAAACTTGGTAAGTTACTCATAATAAATTGCTCCCTTTTAAATGCATTGAAGATTATGGTCTGCTTCTGTCACTCCAAAACACTTGAGAGGTTACTCAATCGGGAAGATCAAGCTGTTATAATTTCATGGGAGTTTATGTGCAGTTTTCACCTTTAATAAAAAATTTGATGGCTTCTATTATATGCTTTGACATAAAATCAACTTATTAAATTTACTTATTCAAAATTTCCCAATCCTAAATATCTCTAGATCACCTTAAGATATACATGGATCTTGGAAAAAAACTATTATAACCAAATACTGAGATAAGTCATATTTGGATCTTTGAGTAATAAGGTTTCAAGTCAATTTAGCAAATAATTGGTTACTGTCTGTGATTAAGGTAGACCTGTGTTTACAAACATGTTAGGCGAGCTACTGATCTTTAGGAAATACGGAGCTTTATGGAAGAGCCTGACTTAATGAACCATTCAGTGTGACACTTGCTAAATAGCCACTTTAACCAAATTACTATGCAGTACAAAGAAGGAACTGAATATATTTTGTCATCTGTAAGATCAGGGTTATTTTATAGATGACACATAATCTAGATTTTAATAGATGAGTTGGATTTTGTCAACCAGTGACTCTCAATGGAAGTGAAAGATGTAGTATGAGTAGAGACCTAGTGGAATAATATAAGGCTTTGGAAAGAAATGGGAGAAAGCTGTTGTGTGTGGTTGGATGAAAAAACTTGTAGAAAAAAACTATGGAAAATGAACATGGGAAAACATATTGAATCAGAGTTTTGAGTCCTTTAATTTTAGATCCTATTCGTGCTTTTGGCACTTTTAAATGGGAAATCTGGTGGACAGAAGTAAATGGTAGGACTTACACATCTCAACCAATGACTATAAACTGAGGTCTCAGAGACTTGTGGATCATTTATAATGATGATGCACCAAAATAATGCTGATTATGCAATTTTAGCAGATTTTACAGGAGAGCAATCTATGACATATGGACCAACAAACCTTTCCTAACACCGTATTTAGTAAGATATGATCGAATAAGTGACTAACTGCAAGGCATCTTAACTTAATATGCATGTAAAAACCTGGGAAGCTTGGTAAAATTCAGAGTTGGTTCAGTAAGTCTGAACTTGAACCTGAGTTATGCATTTCTAGTAAGTTCCCAAATCAAGCTTTGGTCCATGGACTGTGCTTTGAATTGCAAAGGAGTTTTGCACAGAACAAAGGTCCGATTTTTAAAATCTATATTTGAGAGCTACTGTGATACACAGAAATTTGTTTAGCTTTGAAGAATATATGGGCTCTCAGATAATTGTCATTTAATGACTGTTGACATTAATAAAAAATTTGCTTAACCTCTGATGATTATGGAAATTAATTCCACCAAGATTTTCAGCAAATGACTCTAAAATTTCTAGACTAACTGTAAGAAAAGTGACATAATTTAAAATGTGATGTTTTCTTTGGAAGTAAATTTTCAGGCACTAAAATAATGGAGGTATTTTGTCCTATGTAGACTGAGGCACTTGCTGAGGTCTCAAAAAAGTCAGAAAATGGACACTTTCAGTCTAAGAGACTTAGAATTTTTCCCTGGGAAGCCAGAGTTTTAATTTTATAATAACTTTGTGTCATCATTGGAAAAAAGATATGGAACATCCCAATCTTATTTCATCACTTTAGTCTCTATAAACACCTGAAGTACTCAAGAGTCAAACAAAAACAAAATCAAAGACCCAAAACGAAACTTCTAGATCACTGAGAATTGGGTCTTAAAGGAATTTAGGAATTTGAAAAAATAAAAAAGACTTAATTTTTTTCTAAAGAAAAGTGTGTGAGGGGTGTGTGTGTGTGTGTGTGTGCCAGAGATAGATTAGGATACAGTTCATATGGTTAAGACAGTAAGTATGAGATTATTTGTGGGTCAAGTAATCATATCATACAAGTTTAGAGCTTGTTTTAATCTTTCACAAAATAAATAAAAATATTTATTCATATTAATAAATATCAATTTCCATTTTTTAATTTATAAACACATCAGATGTATACCAAGTACTTTATTCTCATTAAAAATTAGTCAGAAATAAAATGACTACAAGCTTTTACAACAACAACAAAAGATGTGGAAGGATATAATTTCAAACCATTGAATGCTTATTCCTAATTCCAGTAATTTAATTTTTCAGGACATTGGCAGATTTCATAAACGGTTTTAAGATATTTTACAAAAAAGTGTCCATGTCTCGGTCATTTAAGTGCTGGTTACATAGGATATGGACATATTTTAAATTTTCCTAAAGAAAACAAGTGTATGATTTAGTAAAGCCTCACTGAGAAGTCAGAAGATTAGAATTAGATTTCAAGTATCTATGACCAACTCTCTACCTACCCACTTTTCTATTTATGGGAGTAAACTTGGTTAAGCTATTCATCTTCTCTGAGCTTCAGTTTTTCTTATTCAATATGGGAGTGATACTGCTTGACTTTTTCAAAGGTTGTTATAGAGAGACCGTGACAGAACAGGAATGTGAAAATGATTTGTGGATGTTGGAGGATTCTGCAAAATAAGTAAGAGACAGTGTCTGTGTTACTATTGTGCAATCTAGGGAATATGCAGTAGTTTTCTATTTGGAAAAGTTACTGAAATTATTTTGAGAGTTGTGAGTTGGGCTCCATGAAGAACTGATTCTGAGATAAAGATTAGCATGCAGGAAGTTTATTAGGAAGAGGAGTTGGGATTCAGACCTTGGAAAGCAAGGAAGTAGCACTGATTTTAGGAGTGGAGCTGAGAAGCAATTTTAACCGAAGCCTCATTTAACACTTAAGGTTCTCTGAAACTGGGTTGATCCTTTGAAGTTGTCTAGGCGGGTGGCAAGAGACTCAGTGTCAATAAACCATTGGATGTGGTCTTCCTTGGGAATGTGCATGGTCTTGAATAAGGTGGATTGAAATTGGAAGACCATCCGCTAGTAACATTTCCAGGGAGGATGTATATTCATCATTCCCAACAGGGATTCTGGGTGTGAAATGTTCTTTATTTAAAATACCAAGGTAGTCAAATATCCCTTTAAACTGCAGTCATATCAATTGTCTCATAGTGTTTTGCCCAGTTTCTATTTAAATAATAAGTCATTCAATTTTTTTCTCACAAATATGGTTAAACTGGTATTTCCTGAGACTTCAACATCACAGTTTAGAAAAACATATTTCAGTCTAAATTTCATAAAAATTTACAAATTATTTTTACACTTCTAGCATTCGCCTGGCATATTTAGTAGAAATATTTGAACTAATCATTTAAGAATGCTGCAGGATCCACAGATTTCTTTCTGAGGAAAGGATGAGCATGCAAGTTTCTGTGCTCTGTATCTCATTACGATGTTGACAGACACAAAACCTCTCACCTGACATTAAGCATAAACCTTGAGGTACTCAGGGTGTTATTGTTCCTCCCATGTTATAGAAGATGAAAATAAGCCTCACAGAACTGATATGATTTGAAAAGAGGAGTTTTCTCTCCATTAAGCTATAAAGGAAAGGTTATGTTTATATATGTATGTGTGTATTTTGAAATCTCAGATATTCTTTAAGAATTGTATTGACGCAAAGGATACAAACTATTAAAGTTGCACAGAGGCACGAATGGGGTGCCCAATTTTGCCTGGCTCTCATAGGAGGGGAGGTGGCAGACAGGAAAACATATAGATTTCTTGAGTGTTCTACTATTTTTCTGAAAATTAAGCAAAATTCTCAAGTAGCTAGCTGCTTAATGGTTACAAGAGTTCTCTTTAGAATCAAATTTATTTTCCTATTTTTGACATGGATAATTCAGATCTTAGACTAGTAAGTTTATACGGATGTGACTATTTTGGTGCACAAATATCCACTGTAGATGGAGGGGGAAATAAAATGTTTCTATTAAAAAGCATTATTTATTAGTGAAAAATATTTTAGATTTTGAGTTTAGATTCTAGATTATGGTCATATTCCACATTTGCTGGTGGTGAGATAGTTAATATTTTAAATATTTAGAAAATACATTAAGGAGAATTATAAAAAAGGTATCTTTCTTTTCATTGCAAGTAAACCCTTTGGAAGTTATTACTAGTGAACTCATGCAGAAATTAGGTCATTTTTGGCATATTTGGCTGTGTTAAGAGAATATTCTAATTTTTTTCTTCAAGGGCTATATTTTCTCTAAAGAACCTATACGCTGTAAACATAAAACATAATTCTCATTTTTAAACTAGCTTCAGATATATGGAAAGATGATGTGGCAAGAATTTTTAGAATTATTTTGAAATTATTGTTTAATCACCAACTTTTAAAGTCGTTTTATATTTTTACCATATCCCCACTAAAATAGTCTAAATTATACAACAGTTTAAAAGTTAATTGCTTATCTGATTAATAATTAAATAATGAACAAATAATTTATTTTTAGAGACAAGAGAAACATTTTGAGTTTCAACTTAAGTAGATTAAACATCTATACTTCCCTTCTTGTCTCAATCCCAAGTCCCTAACAAGTATTTGTGTATTTATTTATCAGAATGAGATAATGGTAGATAATAGCACTGGCTAAAAGATAACAACAGTATGCCTGATATAACTACCAACCAATTCGTAATTGTAGATTGAACACAGGATGGTGGGTGGCGTTTAGACCACTGGATATGAGATCTTATGTTACCTTATTGTCATTATCTACTAGACTGACAGAAGGTTTGGGAAGTTTTCACTGAAGTATGCTAATTAATTTTATTTAAGTAAAATGCTTGTGTAACATTTTTGGGTTATGTATGTATGGTGGAGGTAGGTAGGAAGAAAGGATGCAGTACTATCATCTTAAATCAAGAATAAGGTGGGGTGATATTTTATAATGTTAGTTTGAACTCATAAAACCGTAACTCCAAGAGGTCAGCCTTAAATTTTTTTCTTTTTTACAGCCCATCAATTAATATGACTCCTGACTCTTAGGTGTTCAATAAATATTTTTTGAATATATATATACACATATATACATATATATATGTATATATGTGTATATATATAAAGAGAGAAGGCGATTAACAAGATAGAAAGGGAAGGAAATGAACAAAATATATTCTGAAGAAGATAAAACTCTGTAATCTTCAAGTGTTTCCTCTTTGTGACACGATTCTTTCCTCTTTGTGAATTTGTTTGCTCGGCTGACAAATGTAGATGATATGATAACATATTTGATAGGACAGTTATCTGGAACAATGAGATAATCATAAGAAATAATTATTACTTTCCTTGTAAAACAGAAAGTGTTATTAAGATGTAAGATGTAATTGGTGTTATCAAGTAATAGCAGTTGGGAAACTCTTGGTAGTTGCGTCCTTTAATAATGTTTTGGAGAATTGTCTTCTTAAGGTATCATTTAATGTAAGTTATGCCAGATCAGATCGATTTTTTGAATCTAGTTCTCATAAGAAGAGATGTGCTCTTTATAGATTATCTAACCTACCTAGGCAAGTTTAGGTAGATAAGGTTCTGCTGTATATTGAAAATTTTTTGGTGTGATGCCTATGTAGTTTAAATTTGTTATATTCAGCTTCATTTTGATGTATACCAATCCCTAAATAATTGTGGGGTCTAAATCTGACTTATATAAAAGTTTACTAGTGTGAGATAATTACTTATATTTTTATTTTCAGCAGGGTGTCGGGAATCCCGAAGAGAATAAACTGTAGATCATTTGAGTTAGTGGGGAATTTATAAGCAGACTAATTTATTTGCTTTTACATATGAGACAGCTAATTGTGGAAAGTTCAAATTACTTACACAGTTCATATAGTTACTTGATAGAGATTGGAACAGAATCCTGTTGTATGGATCCCTTATTTATCTTTTCATTAATAGAAGTAAGTTCCTCAAAATATAGAAACTGAAATCAAGCACTGGAAAAAATTGGGTACTAGATATTGGAGGTATATAACAGTATCACATTTATCCTTCCTTTGTTCCAGAAAGAATGATGAAGACCATAAATTAAAAGCAAAAAACTTAACAACTTTCTTTCCCTGGAAAGAGATTATGGATTAGCACCTTGCTTTTAGTTTGTATTAGGAATCTAATTTGATACCTTCTGTTATTTCCAATTATAAAACTAAATCTAAACATAAATCATCACCTCTGCCATTTGAGAGGGTAAGCATTAATATAATTGTATGGTTGATGCTGATACATAATATACTTCCAAATTGCATTTTATTCATATAGAAGACTAAATGTTTGTTCAACTTTGAGGTTTGAGGCCATCCACTGTTGCCTATGTTAAAATATAGCTATCTCCAGCACACAAATAAAATAGACAGCAGTATATCAGAAATAACTGGCAAGCATGTTGAATACTGGGAATAGAAGAAAAAGAGTTGGCATTTGCTGGAGAAAGTGTCTGCAAAGATATTGCATCATGGTCTTGGCACCCACTGTTGGCCAGTTTGTCTTAGTATGGGGTCTGCTATGAGCAAACTAGGATGAGAACTTAATTTTTTTTCTGAAAAGCTATTCCAGTCTGGAAAACATTAGAAGCAAGACAATTCTAAGGAAAAGAGGAAAAAGCAGAATAACTTCAAGTCAGCACTGTGTTTGAGACCTGATCTTTATAAGCAGATTATAAAACATTGAAGCCAAACTGAATAAATGGAAAAATGTGGTACTTATTGGTCATAGAAAAAGAAATTCTACAATATAAACTCTTCACACACACGATGATATTCAAATATTTTTCCTTTCTTTGGAGTAATTGATAAGTTATAATGAAGTAAAGATTTTTGCAATAGGCAAAGTAAAGAAATAGGTTCTGGATGATTTATAGGAAAGATAGTTTACACAAGGTATTAAATAATGCTTAGAATTATGTTATTTAACATTTTATGATTCTAGGTCTGACCTAATCAGAAGAAACCAATTTTTCTCTGGAAGATTGTTTAATGAGAGCAGAATGGTTTCCATTTTCCAATTATTTGACACTAATTCTCGATAGTCATTTAGTAATAAAAACTATCATTTCATCATGTCTTTTCAAAAACAATATAGGGTACCCTACAAACATTTTATCACCTAATTTAATAGGTATAAAGTAGAGCAGGGATTGTTATCATTACCATTTTACATGAGGAAACAGAGTTTGAAAATGAAACAACTTAAAATTGGCAGAATCAAGATTGAAATCTATAATCCCAGAATGTAAATTCTGTCTCTTTCACTCCATTGTACTGATTCAAACACATCCCTTCTCATGTGGAAAGTCATTACTCCTGTCATCTAGAAAACATAATGCCATGTAATCATATTGATGTGACTATCAAAACCAACCTCCCACCTAATATTTGACTTCCTTCCACAGTAGAGATGCTTAACAATCTCAAATTATTTACATGACAGTCCATTCTATGAACAACTGTACTTTTTTGAAAGTATGTTCTTAATGAGTGAAATGTATCTTTTAGAATACCTACTGATTACTTCTTATTCTACTCTGGATCATTTGGAAGATGCTTACTTACTCTTCCATATTACCACCCTTTAAATACTTTAAGACAATATTATATCCCTCACCCCTTTTTGAGTCTCTTCTGGTCTGAGTATCCTCAGTTTTAAAAAATGATGTAATTTTTCACATCCTTCACCTCTCATATTATACTACTTTTATTGCTCATTTCCCCATAAAATCTATTTAAAATTCAGTCAAGTACTCAGATATAGACCAGTAGATAATATGATGAATTTTTAGCCAATATTTTAAAATTCAATTTTTATTATTGTGTCCCAAGGCTTATACTTTGTTTTTTATTGAGCTTCAAGTTCAAAGAAAACCCCACATCTATTTTCCATATGAAATATCACCAGACCAAGTATGGAAACATTTATCATTGAAAAATATCTATTGTCATCTATTATTTTAATTGCTTGAGATAATTTTGAATTCCAATTTTGCTAGCCTTCCTCTGATCCTACCTAAGGAACAGCTCCGTATTTGATAAGCTGTCTTCAGTTGATAACAAGGAAGAATAGAAGACAAGGTCAAGACATTCTGAGACTATAAGGAAGACTGGAGAATCAAGTAACACTGAGCTCTGTTATTTTTGTTTTCTAGATATTTTTTGTGCAATTTCTGAGGATAATGGAAGGCAATCCTAATTTTCTCAACTCTCATGGCTACCTTTATCCATACATATCATACACGCCACCTAAATGCCAGTTGTCACTCTTATTTTCTCTTATTTTAGTAAGTGCTAAACAGAAGATGGTATATTGTAAATAATCCAGACTTTTTCTCTGTGTATGTTCTTCATATTTTAAATAAAAGGTACTCACCAGATCGACTTCTGGATGGCAACCATATAGGATGTACTTTCTGGTTGCTCCCCACAGACACTGAAGAAAACAAAAAAATTATCTGTTTTCCTGACAAAAACACCAAGAAATGAATGGCACTTCAGCTGGAGACAGAACAGCTGATGACTAACAGTGGATGAGGGTGCCCAGCAGGGTTCTCAGCTAAGCGGCAGATTCGGATTTGGGACAGAGGTCGGGAGTCTCTGGATATGCAGTGGGGTGGAGGGGTTTCCGGACCAGCTCCTGAGGCCATGAGAGGTGCAACCAGTGTGGCTGAGACATGGAGTCCCTGGAGGGCTGACTTGGGAGGGGGCAAAAGGAGAACCAGCGCAAGGGAACTGAGCTGGAGCCTGCGCGGTGAAATTGCACTGGGCGTGGCCATAATAGGAAATCAGCCAAAGAAGTTTCAAGCTCAAACCCCTCCCGCAACCATTTCACGGCAGAGTCTGGGGTCCAACTAGTGGAAATCCCGCCCACCGCATATCCAACCCACTGGATATCCCACCCATTGGATGCCCTACCCCCTGTATTACAATGAGAAGGCAGTCCTAAACCTCATTTCTACCTTCTAGCGCCACCTTGTGGGTAGAGGTGAAACTGCAACCTGATTGCCAAGCCCTGACAAGTCAAACTTATGCAATGCTAGGGAAACCAACCCTCAGAAGTATAAACAGAATGCTGAATAGAGCAAAGGCACAAATAAATATACATGAAACGAAGGATCCAATCAAAAACTCATGGGAAAATCTGAATACATCAGATATATGTAAATTACCTGAAGAGGAATTTAGGGTAACAGTGATTGACATATTCATGGGAATCCTGAAATCAGTAGCAGTAAACAAGAATGTCAGGAAGCAAAGAGAAGAATTAAAACAAGACTTCTAACAGGTAAGAGATAAGATGGGGCTCAACAATAGGATGGATGAAGTTTCCAATAGAATCAGTGATTAGGAAGATAGGACAGAGGAACTCAATCAAGAAAACCTAGAGACAAAAAGAATTGAAGACAGCATTTGAGGCTTCTGGGATAACATCTAAAGGAATAACATTTGTATCATAGGGGTACCAGAGGAAGAGAGAGAAAAGGGGGCAGAAACTATATTTGATGAAATAATAGATGAGAATTTCCCCAATCTGAAGAATGAAGCAAGCCTCCAGATCCAGGAAGCTCAAAGAGTTCCTACTAAAAGAACCTCAAACAGAAATGCACCTAGACACATTGTCATCAAATGTCAAAAATTCAAGATAAAGAAAGACTATCAAAAGTAGCCAGAGAAAATGTGTCACATACAGAGGAGCCCCCATAAGATTGTCAGCAGACTTCTCAAATGAAACTCTACAGACCAGAAGGGAATGGCATAATACATCAAAGTGCTGAAAGAAAAGGATTTTCAACCTAGAATACTATATCCAGCAAGATTATCATTCAAGACTGAAGGAATGATAAAAACCTTTTCTAACAAGCAAAAGTTAAAGGAGTTCATCATTACAAAATCAGTTTTGAAAAAAATCTTAAAGAATGCTCTATAAAGTGTAGAGAAACCCCCCAGAAAAATAATAAGACAGCAAATATTAAAAGTGGGGAGGAAGAGAAAAGAACAAAAATGTGGATAGTGAGAATGAGTGGAAGACTAATATGCTTTCAAATAAAATTAGTCAGTAAACATAGAACAGTGAATGCCAACCTCAGGGAACCTCGGAATACCTCCCCAGGGAAAAATTGAAGAAAAAAACAAAAGATGAAATCAATCAAAACATAACTGCACCCATCTGACCTAAGAAGAGAAAGAAAACAAAAGCATCATCTGGAGCAACATGCAAAAGATAAATTATAAAAATACGCAGCTATATATCAATAAGCACTCTAAACATTAATGAACTGAGCTCACCAGTGAAATAACTATAGAGTGACTGAATGGATTAAAAATCATAATCCAACCTTCTGTGGCATTCAAGGGACACTGCTTCTTCCAAGAAATAAACAAATATTCAAAGTCAATGGCTGGAAGACAATCCTACAGTTGAATGGCAACCTCAAAAGAGCAGGAACAGTTATACTTATATCAGATAAAACAGACTTCCATCTAAAAAGCATAGCAAAGATCATTCCCCAGTAAGCCACCTGCTTAAAATAACTGACTCTTAAAGAACTAAACAGAAGATATTCTGCTAGATTACATTAACACAAGAATATAAAGTGTAAATATAAAATATACAGAATAACTCATAGATACATTATTAAGAATAATATTAGTTATTGACAAACAAGTTCTCATATTTATCCCTTTCTCTGAAATATGAAAATTGTCTTTGAAATGTGTTCTTTATGAATGAACTATATGTTAATTCTTGTATTCTTTGGACAAATATTTATTAAATTGTGCGTGTATAAGGAAAAAATGTACTCACCATTGTTTTTGATTCCTTTCTTCTTTTGGTCACGCTGGTTCCTGGCCCCATATTGCCCAAGACAGTCAAACTCTGACATTACATTACTCTACCATTGGACTCCTTTTATTCCTTACATCCAACCAGCAGCCATATTCCTTAGTTTTATTACTAAATATCCTCTGTGCTGAATCTTTATTTTTAATATATTTTTCTTGCTCAGTTCTTCATTTCCTTTCCTCTGGAGCATGGCTAAACTATTATCTGCTTCTGGCATCTCCTCTCTTTTATTCTCCACTGTCTTTTCTTCAAGTGTTACTTGGATTATGTTGTGTTACAATCACAGCCCATAGTAATTTCCCACTGACCTATTCCTTAGTCTAAGTATAGGCACAGAAAGACATTTACATTTTTTAGGGAAAAACAAGTTGCAAATAGTATGCATTGTATGAATCTGTGATACATATTTTATATATTACTACATGGACGTAAAAAACCTGAAAAAAATTGCTGTTCAACTCTGAGTAATGTTTATCTCAGAGGTGGTGGTGTTAGGATTATTGGAATATTTAATGCACTAGGTATATATATGTTTAGATGTACAGGTGTTTTTAAAGATAGAGTGTATGAGATAGCGGTGAGAATTGTTTAAACTATAATGAAATGAATATGGTAATGTAAGTACATACCTGGTATTACTTGGGCCACAATGCAGGGAAATGCTAACTGAATAGAAGATAAGGACGGTGGTGTTCCAGTCATCAAGTTCTTATTTTCTTCTTATGTTTTCTTTTCTAGACTTCTGCCCTATTCCTCTGCTCTTAAGTTTCTCCTTTGAAAGCTTGTCAAGGACTCTATTACCGCTAAAACTGGAGATACATATTGCTTCTCAGTAAGGTATTCACATTCTGGTTCCAAGCTAGAAGCAGAGGTCCTGATATCTGCATCCAGATATTTTCAAATATAACTTCCCACTAAGCCCTCCACCTGGGGCCCTTAAAAGCTTCATTTCCTGGTTCTAACCTTTACCTTGTACCATATATTGAAAAACATACACACCACAACCTGCTATAAGGGTTGCCCCTTCCTGTCTTTACTCAGCAGATGTCCTCTTCCCAATGTCAGAAGATCACTCCACTCCCAATAGCTGTAGCAGTGAATTTATTTAGATATTTCAGTAATACATAGTGAAAATAGCATGGACTTTTGGGTTTGAAGTAGTTTGCGAGAGATGAAACCTTGGACAATTAATTTATTCCTGTTTTATCATCTGTTATTGATCCTTTCAACAAACATTATTTAGTGCTCTGGTGGGCTCTAGAGGTTCAATAATAAAGTAGAAATAATATTTTTCCCTGTAGAGCACATGATCAAGTGTAGGATACAGAGAAGTGAACACTGAAAATACAGAGTGCTGAAGTATGGATGTCCTGGGAACACAGAAGTGGGCCACTGAACTCAGATCTGGGCTATTCAAGAAGAATTGAAAGGCTGAGTAGGGATTGACTGTCAAGTGGGCTGACTGGAATGAGGCAGGAAAAGCATGATTTAGGAGGATAGGATAACCTGGACATCTGAGACCTGGAGACAAAGGAAGCATGGAGTTTTCAGGAACTGATGACTTGTGCAGCCCTTGGACAAAGAGGGTGAGACTGATAGGCTGTGTTCAGATCATACAGGGCCTTGTCAGCGGTTTGAGAGATTTACAATTGATTTTAAGGAAAATCAAAACAAAATTGGAAGAATTTGAAGGTATTTAATAAAGGAAGTGAGAAGGTCAAGTTTTTATCTTAGAAATATTTCTCTGTAATGTATTAATGACTGAGAAGGACAAGACTAGGAGCAACAAAAATATTTTGGAGGTGACTGCAATACTCTAGAGAAGAGATGACAGTGGTTTGAATCAGAACAAGACAGTGAGAACCAAGAAAAGAGGTTGGCATCATGGAGGTAGACTATGGAAGAGTTAGAAGAAAGTGGTATTTTCTTTTAAGGAACTTTTAAACCTGAAAATAATGATCTAAACAGAGTTTTCTGCCTCTTGACCACTTCCAGGCACTTCCAAAAGGTGTGTGTTCATTAGGCCTAAGACTAACCTCTAGTTAAAATGAATTGAAATTTAAAATATTTATATAAAGGAAGAAGGTTAATTCAATTCAGGACTCAGCACAGATGTCAGAACTTACTGTAATTACTGTACAGTTGCTATCAACTGTATGTGCCACTGAGCATGAAATGAAAAATCATGACATATTGCAAAATGGAGAAATACAAACTAATGATCTCACAAGGCCGCTAAAAATATGATTAGTCTATATCTGCTTTTAAGAGAGAACATTTAGGATGATCACATTGTGAGGAATTCTCTTATCGTATTTCTTTGTTTTAATTAATAATCTCTTTAGCATCTTTTTGTTTTAATTTTCATCTTTTAATTTTGTTTCAGACAGCTGGACAAGCCTTCTTTATTCTAGAACATTGTCTTAGCAATTACTAAATAAGTGAAAAGCAACTTAAATCTGTATAACAACAAGGATAAAAGGACGTGTTTGTCTAACAGGTAATATAAATCTCCAAATAAATTATCTTACAAAAACATCCAACTTGCTCTTTTCCACTTTTCTACTGGTAAAAATGAAAAAAAAAATTCACATAAATATATAGGCTGATACAGGAAGTTAAGATCATCATTTTTACATTTGAAGTGAATCCTTTAAATAAATATTTTAAGCAAATTTAAGTTTTCCAAATAATAGGTCAGGTTTTCAAGTTTTTACCTTGTATTTGCTTGATCCATTAACAGACTATATATCAAAGTGATGTGAAAGTGGACTGCCGCTCACACCCTATGAATAGTAATATGCAAACATATATCATTGAGACTGGATATGTATATGTATATAGTTCATACATATGATATGGCTAAAGTAAGCAGAGGACTTCCACAAGTATTTTGCCCTGTAAACATTCTTTTAGCTTCTCATGTGTAAATAAAATTGCAAAGAAAGGAGAAAAGAAAACATCTTGCCTATTGTAGACATTTATTCCAGTAATTTTTTAAAATGCAAACATTATCATACTTTTGAGGCTTAAAGATGACCTAACATGAGATAAAACCCAACACTGCATACAAATCCCTGGATAGAGGGGCATATTCAATGCCCATGCAGAGAGCACACAAGTGAACAGATATTACAGAACTCGATTTCTGTTGGTTTATTCCTATTGTCTGAGTCTAAAGTCATACATGGCTTTGGATGCTTAAAAGATGATTTAGTGATGTTCCATTAAATTTTTCTGCTCTAATTACTAACTTTAAAAAGAAGCACAATAGAATCATATGAACCTTACTGTAGAGCCTCATACTTTTAAAACTAAATTGATTTTTAATATGCTATATTTCAATTAACACTATGCTAAAACTAACATTGAGGGCATTTGTGGTTTTGCCCACAATATTCAAGTCTCTTATTGCTAAAATATTCCAAACTAAATCCACTAAACATTTTCCATTTCTAATGGCTTAGCTGAGAGATGGCTCTAACAACTTTTAAAAATCAATTACAACTAAAATGGGATAAGGGCAGCTATACTGAAACCCTGCAAACCAAACCAATCATCCCCAAATCTAGAACACCAACAGTGCCTATCCAGGATAGAAAAATGATCTTACCATCTCTTTAGCTAGTTAATTTGCTGAAAGACCCTCTGTCAAATAGCAAACAGACTAAGTTTGTAGCCTCTCTGAGACTATCACATGTTGTAATTACTTCAAGTGATAGATGACATCATAAAAAAATTCTTTTAGTTTGTTTTGTCCACTTGAGGAATCTGTGATTTGTATTGAAGATGATGGCTAATTTCTGGTTTTAATTTTGAAGAACACTCTTAAAGGAAGATGGTGGCAAACTGCCTTGCCATGAGCGAAGGGATGTGATGATGAATTTTGTTTAAAAGAAACATTTGTGAAAGACTTAGATTAAAAAAAGAAGGGCTTTAGATGCTTTGGGAAGTGGATTCGGGTTCTGGCCACATGACTGATGTCTTGCTAAATGATCTTGTCAGATGGAGTAATGAATTTGCCTTTTATACTATATGGATTAGGAAATAATTTATGAAAGTTGATGGGGCAGAGAGTGGTTTTAAATAATGTACCTAACAAAACATCAATCTAAGGAAGACCTGATTTATGAGATTCCTTATATGGTGATTATTTAATCATTAAATTATTCAACATGCTTGTTCATTAGATATTCCCTTGTGCATTTGTACTCTTTGCAGGAAAACTTGATCAAGGTGGGTTGCCTGACTGGACAAGACTGGTGCTCTAATCAAAAACCATGATTGACAGTCATTGTAGCAGGCACTTAATATATATTAGTGGAGAGAGTCTAAACCTCAGTGCAGTGTAGGAGATAGACAGAAAGTAATTATATAGCATATTGGAAAGTGACCAGTGCAATAGAATAAAATAAAGCGGGGGTACAGAGTGGGGAGTGGCAATTTTAAATAAGCTTGTGAGGGTCGGCCTTATTGAAAAAGTGAAATTTGAAAGCAGCCCATGAATGAATACCCAGCTCTCTGGGGAGAGAATAGTCTAAGCAAAGGAACCAGCCAGTGCAGATTCTCCAGGGCAGAAGAGAGTCTAGAATTTTCACAACAGAGGCATGAAGTTCAGGAATATGTTCAATGTATAGTGCAAAGATGAGAAAAGGGCTTTGTGATCAGACTAGCCAGCTTCAAATCCTTGCTGCATTTGTTACTTCTCAATCTTTTTGTGCCATTCTACTGAATGACAGCTGATTGGGCAGTTTAGAAACAGCAATTATTTATTTTTCACACTTGGCGCCCTTTACCAGGTGGCAGCCTTCTTTCTCCCCGTTTCTTCGATGGCTTAGGGGTGAGGGCGTTCTATGGATTCTCTAATAAAAGGTCTGAATCCCAATCATGGGGCTTTACTCTTGTGACCCAATCACTTCTCAAAGGTCCCACTTCCTAATATCTCTGGAAGTTAGTATTTCAACATATGAATTGGGCAGGGGGCACAAATATTCAGAACATAGCAAATCTTCTTTAGCTAAGTTACTTCACTTTTATCAGCTTCTTCATCTGAAGAACTGAGAACAAAGGAGGTTGTGAAGTACTAGCTAGGACAAAAGGGATTATTTTCACATATGGAGTCATCATATAGTACAAAATAGATATATTTTACATGGCACCTATGAATTGACCTTGAAACCAGTACAGGAGATAAGAGAAGTTAGATGTTCCAGTGGAATGTAATATGAGTCATTAATTATAACAGTCTGAGGGTATTGGGAGGAGTGATTGAGAAGCTGATAATATGGAATTGATATTCTGTATTATTTGTTGAGTGCCTAACACGTACAAGACTCTATGACGTTTGTCTTATATGATTACACAGTTCCTTATTTAGCCCAGACTAAAAAAAAAAAAAAAAAAAATCAATTTTTATCTCTTCTTTGCTTTTTTTTCCCCCTACTTTGAGAAACTTTTTTTTTTACAGTAGTTCATTTCTTATCTTTTATTTTGTAGATGGATCAGACCATCAGTGTGTTTTTTTACCTGGAGAATTGTCAGAGTAGTTGTTTAGTTGGTTAAAAGCAAAAGACCATACTTATATTTGTCCTTTAAATTCCATTATTTTGTGGACACTTTCAGGGAAAACTGAGCCTTTCTTTTCCATTTTTACTCATTTTAGTTCTTGTTACAGTGAATTTTTAAATAATCATTGACCATGAATGAAACTAAATAGAGAACAAAAGAAGAGGGAAAATAGAATTCTTTTTCTTCCCACTATGATACTATTTTAAGCCAAATGTGCTTATGTGGGGACCTAGATACCAAGCAGAAGATAACTTAAACATAAATTGCTCTTCTCTGTTTTTGCAAAGTGTCACACATTATTCTATCACAAATAAGTTCCTGCTATAACAAAAACATTGGTTTGTTTGGGTGCATAGAAATGTGTTCACTTCATTTTTCACAGGGTTAATTGATGGTTCAGGGGTCTCTGCTTTCTGCTTATGGCGCTAGCTTATTAGCTTGAAGCCTCCAGATATTTGAAAAATTAAATCACATAGATTTATTGAATAATTGCATTATATATCTGTCTGTATAATGACATTATCCTTTCCATTTTTCTTTATTATATGACAATAGAGATAATTAGCGTATCAACAAAAAATATTTAGCTTAGTTTTCAGCATCTCTTCACCCAGTGGGTGAAGTAAAACTTCCTAATGGGGTAAAGATTCTTTCTTAGGGTTCATAGAAGAAGTGAATAAAAAAGAGAAATGTCTAGCCAAGGGTGAAAAAAGCAGAAACTCTGATAGAAAGGACAGCATATCTGACCCAGTTATTACCTTTTGTGCTACCACCTCAACTGACTGTTTGATTCCCCTTCAGTCCACGTACTTCCTTAAGGCTGTTTTCTTGAGTTGATTTAAGAAAGAGATGGAGATGTTTCATTACTAATGGCCCCTAGAAATTCCTGGCTTCAGATGAGCTCTTCATTCTATTCATTCACTCACTCATTCATTCATTCATTCATTCATTATTCATTCATTTCCCAACCAAGCTGTCTTCCTGCTTTCAGGGAGGAAAGGATTTGGCATCCTAAGAGGAGTTTTTCCTCTTTGCACTCTAAAGTTCTTTCTGTTTGCATCCTTTCAGCTCCAAAGGGAAATTATTCCCCTTTGAACAGATAAAAATGACTCCTAAAAACTGCATCCAACAGATTGCCTAGGGCATTCTACTCTAATTGAAAAAGGCCTCTGTGTTGTTCTAGTTAATTATTCAAATTGCAGAACAGTGACTACAAACTTCCTATGACATTTCTGCCAGTAGGTCCTAGGCTGCCCTTGTGCTGATGAGCCAGAAAGTTATTCTAAAGATCTTCTTTCCAAGCCATTTTCAGTTAATTCAAGGAGACAAAAACATTTAAAGCAATAAATCTATGTTTACTGGGCTTAATAGCATATGACTGGCTGCTGAGATATTTTTTTCAATACTGCATATACATTAGAAATGACAGCTCTGTACAAGTCTGGAGAAAGCTGTGATATATTGATTAACTAAAGTAAACAAAGCAGATGCTTTTCACCTGAAAGAATCTGCAGAGCCATTTGCTAACTTTCTTCTGTCTATTTGATTTGTCATTATTGTTAATGGACCTAGAGATGCAACAATTATCACACGGGCCCATGAGAAACAAATCAAGTATCAGGAGCAGATTCAGAGCAATTTGAAAATAGAAAATAGAAAATAGCAAATGCTATTTTCAAATGTTAGTTTTAAAATTTTCAAATGTGGTATTTCAAATGTTATAAAATATGTAATCAAAAAAATGGATTCATTTAAAAAGTGAAAAATAGAGAACTGTTTTGGGCTTAGACCAAACAAAAACTGACTAATCGTAACTAAATATCACCATTTCATTGCATTTTTTTCTCCTACACCCCCACCACCATTTCCTGTTCAAATGAATGATTATTTTGAAGGTCAAATATATATTTTTAAAAATCAGATCAGACACTTCCTTGCTGACAGTCCAGTATTTCTAAGTATCCAGATAATTTAATTTGCAGGAAGCAAGGAACTAAAACTTTTTTTTGGTGGAGGCTGAGGTTTGGAAATAATCATGGTTATCTTTACTTGCATTTTATTTAATTTTTAAAGCAAATGTGCAGGTAAGAATGAAGGAAGTCGACAGGCAGGCAGACAGGAGAGAGAGAAGGAAGAACCACTCTATTTATTCTTTATTTGGTTGTTCATCTTGGCTGACCCCGCACCCTGACCCAGGGTCTGGAACCTGGGACCTTGAGATATATGTGGACTGTGCTGCAGTGAATTAACCCAGTAGGCCACCAGGGTGTGCCTTCACTTTCATTTTATATCAAGCTTTTAAGAAGATAGTGCTCTTCCAGTCACTGTCTCTCAGTGAATGCATATATATTAGCTTGCTTGTATTGCTGTAATAAGATACTGTAGACCAGGTGACTGAAACATCACATATTTACTTATCACAGCTGTGAAGATTGGAAGGTCAAACAACCTAGATGCCAGCCAATTCAGTTCCTGGTGAAAACTCTTGTCATGGCTTATAGAGTTGACTTCTTGCTGTGTCTTCACATGGCGGAGAGAACTCTCTGGTGTTTCTTCTTATATGGGTATTATTTCTATCATGAGCACCCACCTCTCATGATCTTATCTAAATCTAAATTACTTTCTAATGGGCTCATCACCAACTAGCGTCACATTGGGGCTTAGGGCTTCAACACATGAATTTGGGGAGAACATGCACATTCAGTCTGTAATAACATGTTACGGAGCAAGCACTCTGGATGCTGAGTACTGTCTAGGGCTGCAGGCTCAGCAATAAAGTGGACTCGCTGCTTAAGAATTGAGTGAAAAAGCCTAATAATACCAGACATGTGATAGGGGAAGTATAGAGGATTATGAAACATGCAGCAATGGAATAGTACTTATCCAAATTTAGGAAGTGTATACTGTTTCAAGCCTATTTAGTTGTAAATAGTCCTTCAATATTTTCCTCTATTTGTGTACTTGGGTTTTTATTTATTTCCTAATTCCATCAGAACAGGTGATTTTTGAAACAAGGAAACATATTATATCTGTATTTTGTGTCTTGGGATTTCTTGATCTGGGTTTTAAGATTCCCCAGGAATAACATGCATGATGTCATTTTTCTGTGGAAATATGATACGATATTTTCTTAAAAGGGAGGTAATTTCTCTCTATCTCTTTTCCTTTAAGACTACCAGTAGTCACTGTATTATCATGTATTAATAATTTTTCTGAGATTTCACATGGGATCAAAGTTCACAATTACAATGAAATGAAGCAACCCAACCTGCCTTTCTGAAAAAAATAAATATGATTGTTGTCATAAAGAATGAGGAGAAAGGAGAGAGGAGAGACTGCTTGGGGCCTTCTTCATTTTCCTGGGGAACAGCCTTTTGTCTGTGAGGGCCAATTTCATGAGGAACTTTGAGGATAGGCCCTGAGAAAAAACTATATCCTTAACCATTTTGGAGAATGTCTTTGGACTGATCCTGTCTTGCATTGATCCTGTTTGTATATGTGTGAGATGTCATTCCCCCACCTCCATCTCCAATTTGAGAATTGCTTCTGATTAATATCATAGAAATATTTTGAGTCTAAGGGCTTCAAAATATTTTGCTACAGGGGTTATGGTGTTTAGATGCTGGTGTGATATGGTGAAAGAAGTTATATGCGTTTGCTATGTTAAGAAATAAGCAAATATTAATGGGTACTACAAAAAATCTGACAAAACTTGCAAAAAAATAGTAAAACCATAGCTATTGGCTCCTCCTTTCCATTATAGAACCTATGGAATTCTGTGATTGAACTCTGAGTACAATCTGGATTCCCCACTTTAATGTGTATGTATTTTTGAATAAAGTGGGCTTGACCAATGAGAAGAAAAACTTATACGGTCTGCTATCTCACTGTTAACAATGGAATGATGTGAAAGTTAGTGTAATGCACAGAGCTAGGGCTTGGTCAAATGGGCTGACTTTGGACGCAGACTTTTTGTAATTGAAATTACAACCCCACATTTGCTAGTTATGTGACTTGGTCCCTTACCTAATACTTCTGTGTCTGAAACTGCTCTTCCATAAAATGGGGTAATGTTAGTACCTATCCATTATCATTATTATTCTGCCTGATAAGGGCTTGTGAGTATTAAAGGAGGTAATGCACACAAAACATGTAGATCAGAGTTTAGCACATAAAAAAACATTAAACATTAGATATTATACGAGGGGTGTAGATAAACTTTATAAACAATTACCAGGAAATTCAGCTAAGTCTGATTTATTAAGAAACTCTAGTTATTGTCTTTGATTAAGTGGAAAAGATTTCAGGGTTTGTCATATTACATTAACAAAGCTAAATATTAATTTGGGGCTCTTTCTAAATAGCAGGCTCTGTCTTAAGCCTGTATACTAAGCAGTGAATATAACCAGAATTTAAGGTACTTTCCTAAAAAAAAGTCTCTGGCCATGTAGTGCCATGTGAAACAGCATTTAATCTGTGGGAAGGTGTATTGTCAATTTAGAACTACAAGTCATTGAAATACGTGTTTTATGTCCAAACACTTTTGAAGCACCTTAATGCAGTTGAGTCCTGTGTTATGAACTTTGTGTATTAGATCACAAGTGAATATGGGAGAGATTACTACTCATTCATTCAAAGCATAGGGAGGTTCCCCATTTTGAGAAGCAGAAACACTTAAGAATGGTGAACCCTAGGCTGGGGAGTAAGAAAAGAAAAAAAGAAAATTTTGAATGGATACTATCTTTTGAAATAGTAAGTTAACAACACAACTCACAAGAGAAGATATTCTTTATATAATTTAAGCAGGAGAGTTCACTTTTTTAGGGATGAGGTCATCAGGTTTTCAGGCATTTGCTGTCACTTGTGTTTCTTCAGGTGATAGGTAGGTAGGAGAGGGATATCTGTACTGCCCTCCTCTTTCCCTAGAATTACCAGCACAGAGTACAGTTCAGTGAGAGACAGAGCTGTCTTATCTCTGAGGCTGAAATCCTGGATGTTCTCAGGAAGACAATAATTGTGAAAAACAAGCCAGCAGTAAATACATATCTGGCCCAATGGGGAAATTCCTCAAAGCCTACTGATGAGGCAAGTTTACAGGATCCACTCTGGTGGAGCCAGCATCTGACACCAACACCTCTGGCAGAGCAAAGCATGCCTGTAACTTACAAGTGTGCGCCAAAAGGGCAGGTCAGGAAAGGCTTGATGTGGTTTATCTCATAAGGGAAACAGAAGAGAGTTATGACCTCATTCTTTGCTTGGAGGTGGTTAGTGCCTTGGCAGATAAACATAGGCCTTGGGGGTAAGCTTGTAGAAAGCCCACGTCAACAGAGGGAAATGCTGTGACCACCTGTGTACTTTGGCTGTAACACTGTTTAGGCAACAAGTGCATACAGAGGCTTGGGAAAATCACAGGAAAGCAGAAGTGTGGGTAGGAGACGCAGAATGAGATGATTCTTCCCTTGATACCCACAAATGTCTTTTAGCAGCACAACTCCTGTGACTTACATAGTCGACCTGCTCAGGTTCACTTTAAAGTCCATCATGAACCCAGAAGGAGGGTAGCTGACAATTGGTACATACCATGAAGAGATCCTGTAACGAGAGTTGAGCTAAAGAGGTCTAATGTAAAAAAATGGGGAAAAGAATCTGAAGCACGAATGAGGATGTGTTCCCAGGAAGGCTGACTGTAGGTTGAAAGTGAAACTGTGAAGATGAGTATTAAGCTTAAGTTAGAGAGATTTCGGACGGTTCCTTTGAATACAGAAGGTCTTCCCCACTCTAGTCTCTTCCAACGTGGGCAATGCTTATGTGACAAAAATGGGGGAGGGGCACAGGAACACAGGTTTAGAGAGAGTTGCCATCAACATCAACTCAGAAACCAGAATTTCCTACTTGCACACTCAGAGTGTTATTACAATTGACTCCAGTCAGGCAGCAATTTAAAAATAATGTGTGGATTACAAAAGTAATTATTCCATTAAGTCAGCTATGCAGGCTTATTGTACTTTTATTGAGCTTTGTAAATATTGCATTTCTTTAAACAGATTAAAGTTTTGTGGCAACCCTCTACTGAGAAAGCCTATTAATGTCATTTTCCCCAAATTATGTGATCACTTCAAATCTGTGTTACATTTAAGCTATGTTTATTTATTTATTTATTTATTTATTTATTTATTTATTTTTAAGACATATCATACTTAATAGACTACAGTATAGCATAAACACAAATTTTATATGCACTGGAAAAACAAAACAGTAGTATGAGTCACTTTATTTCAATATTAGCTTTATAGCGGTCGTCTGGAACCAAACCCATAATAACTCTGAGGTGTGTGTATGCTTTGAAGTGAAAGGAGATCTGACTTTGGGAATCTCTTCCACCAGTGTGGAAAAAACAGCTTGCACAGCCATAATTACATTCATCTTGTGGTGTTCTGGGTTTTGTAGCTCTTGGGTTTTGACAGGTACACAGATTGCAATTGCTTTGTATTATCAATAATAATAATAAGGCTATTCATTTTTATAGTGCTTTACAGAAGATGTGAAGCAGTGAGAGTGTTCTCATTTCCATGATCTCATTTTCTCCAAGTGGGTGAGTTATTATCATCATCTAATTAACAAATGGGGCTTCTTTAATGGATGGGGTCACAGGGCTAGCAAGTAATAGATTCAGGACCAGAATCCAGCACTTCATTTCTATTATAACAATTAAGTGTTGTTTTCTGAATTTTAAGTTAAAACCACTCTATCACTTTATTTCTGCTCATCTTATATACTTATTTTATTTTAGTTATTTCCCCTACCTTTTTTTTTGTTATACTTAAAAAGATGTCTTTGTGTGTATATAAAAAGAGAACCAAACTATTATTATATTACGCTGAGGACAGACTTTATCAAAACATTTACTCAGGCCCATTTGCTATGGAATTGGAAACGTCTTTGATTTAAGTGATCATTTAGAGTATATTACCTCTGAAAGAATTTGGCTAACATTTATTTCACCAAAGTATTGTACTATATCAAGTGATCACCTAAGCTGCGGAAGAATTACTGTGCTTGCACTGGTTTACTTCCATAGTTTGCTAATTTTGGTTCTCACACATTTAATATTAGTTTTCATCAATAATGGTTTCACTTAATTATGTTTCTTGAGACACAGCATTCACTTAAGATGTAGAGCCAGAGCTCAAGGGCCCTGAGCCAATGAGGCCCTGTTACTGGGAGGATGTAGTCTATTCTTGGCAACATAGGTAAGCATGTGGGGTGTATAGTTGAAGGCCAGAAGAAAAGGCAATTACCTCATTGCATTTATCACAGTGACATATCTGAGTGCTGAGAAAATAATTTGAACCACATCTTGAATCAAGTAATTTGATTAAAAATACTAGATAAATGCTTTTAGGCTTGACACCAGACTAAGAGAAGATGTACTGGGTAGAGATGTTCTTGGAACTACAAGTGGAAATAGTTATTTCAAACTATTATCAAGTGACAGTAGAGATGAGTTTTAGGTTTAAAACATCTCAGTGAGCATCCTCACGGTGGTGGCAGCAATATTAGGACGTTCAGGTTATTTATTAAATTAATTTTGAGGGAACATTGCAGCATAACTTTATATAGGTTCAAAGTGTACATCATTGTCAATGTCTGTATATAATAAATTAAGTTCACTACCACCATTTCAGTTTTTTCTTCACTATAAAAGTTCAATTTAGATCTTCATTCTTAGTGAGGGCATTTAACAGGTGGGAAGTGATTACTGGGAGCTTGGTATATATCGATCCCAATTCTAAACTCTGGAGTACTCTTTCTAGCTGGACTATTAGATAAGGAAAGGTGTAAATAGATCACTGAGGCTTGATTTGAGGAACAAATACTAAAGATTCTTTGTCCTCCAAATACATCTCTGCTTTATTGAATCTTGACATCATTTTTCATTCTTCAGGATTTTTATAGAAGGGCTTGATTTTTAAAATTTGCTTAAGGTGACGCTAATCTGGAGAACGATGTTGACATTTTTAACAAATTGGTTTACTTGATTGTTTCAAAGACACTTAGTAGAGGCTAAGGATCTAAAAGGTGAAGTTAGGTCCTGGGGAAATTATACTATGGAAGTTCGAAGTGAGCCATCACTTGGGCATAAGAGCAGAATGGGTTCTAAGGAAAAAAGTAAGAATCACAAATTTAGGAAATCCATAGGTTCAAAAGGGGAAGTCTGGGGAATGAGGCAAGATGGAGGTGGTGCACATGAGAGTGAAGTTTGAGGAAGATGCTGGGGACTATCATCCTGAGTACCTTAAATATGCTGTGCTTGGGGTGGGACATCAAATCGTTTTGTGTTGCACTTGCAAGAAACATGAATCTTAAATTCTGGAGAGAGTAATGTACTAGTTGGATATCACAGACACATGGATGAGAGCTAAATCCAGGGGGCAAAGTGAAGGCTATTCGGGGAATCTTTGTAAAAATGCTGAGACCTAATCATTGAATAACAGCAGCTCTTATGAAGTGAGCAAGCGAAGAGGAATCAGACAAGAATTTCTAAGATCAGGAAGATAATCAGAAAGGTAGAGTTTTAAAGGGGAGAGTGTGGTAAACAATGCTAAATGCTGTGAAAAACTTAAAAAAGATAATAACTGAGGACAATTATTTGTATTTGGAATTAGTGTAGAGTATGCAAACCCCATAATGCCTAGGTTTTCATCTTTGATCTGAAATATTGGAACTGTGATTTTGGGAAAGTTATTAAGCTTTAAGTTCTATATCTAGAAAATGGTCAGTTTACTACATGTGAGTACTAAATATATTTTGTATATAAACCATTTAAAATTGTTCATGATCTATAGTATGTCTTATATTTATAAAAGTTTTCATTATTATGTTTTGAAGTAGATCCTCTGAGAAGAAAGTTGAGAGTATATGTATTAGTTTTCTATTGCCTTATAACAGATTACCACAAATGCTAAGTCTTTAACAATAGCCCCTTATCATCTCATAGCCCTGCAGGTCAAGGCAACAGGCAGAGCTCCTGAGATCTAGAGGTTACTCACATTTTTTGCCATGTGGCCCACTCCATCTTCTGAACTGGAGATCGAGAATTCATATATTAGAGCTTCAAATTTTTTTTTTTCAAGGAAGAGAGCCATTTTTTTTTTTTTAAGAGATCACTTGACTAGGTCAGATGCACAATCTTCATTTCTTCCCACTCTCCCTAGTCAAAGATTTCATTTAACTCATCATTAATAAGTTGTGGAACCAGTGATATTTACAACTGGTTCAAATGAGAATTATACTGATGAAGATTTATGGTCCCTTTTGGACAATATTAATCTACATTGTCACAGGCACACATCATTTGCCTTATTTGCTAAAGAAAACATTTACTTCATGAGGACTATCAAGAATTTAATTATTTTCTCTTGCAAAACATAGACAAAGACAGTCAAAGGTGTACACCTTACACAACCATATTCTCCCTAGAGGATTCATTAGATAGCATACACTACTCTACCGCAGTCATCTTTGGTTGTTTCAAAGTCTTTACAACGTCTCCTAACACTAGCACTATTTTCAGATACATGAACACTTCACATAATGTTGACCACAGTGACAAAAATAAAGCAGTGTGCTGTGGAAGAGGGTGGTTGTGTTGAGAAGAGAGATGGGAGAGCCAAGGAGAACTCACCTGAGAATTGTTAAAGTAACACTCTCAGTAGGTTGTTCTTAAACTTTAATGATAAATAAATAAAAATAAATTTTGATGATAATGATACATGTTCATTTAAATATTATACAGGTGAAGACTGTTGACATTTAAGGCATAATTGCAAGCTATTAGTAGAATTCACTGATACTTTAAAGAAAATAAAACCAAAGAAAATAAAACAATACTAGATATACATATAAAGTCACTCCTTCTCTTTGCGTTTCTTCTCCCAAAAGTTGGCAACCATATTTTAATATATGCATTTACGTTACTACTATGAAATGGATATGTATCTACTCTTCATTTTATAAAACTTTATTTTATAGTAATTTATCTAGAATAGAATTGCTCTAATGACATATTAAGCTTCCAGCAAATCAAGGCCATCAAAAATGAGAAAATTCATTAAAATAATTTTATATTTAAAAAAATTTATGTAGCCACCAAAGAAATCAGAATTTTTCTATGACTTCTTTCATTTATTTAAAATTTTATAATATCAATTTCTCTAAGTCAGCTGTGATATAAAAGCTAATCAGAGGAATGATATTGTTATGACCACAAATTCTTCCTATACTCAGATGGGAGAAGATTACATGAAAGCACAGACCACCAAGATTCCTCTTATAATTCTGCCTATCAGAGTGTGGGAAATTGTTTTGTGTGGGTTATATTGGTATTTTTTCACTTTGAGAGAAAATAACCAGTGTAGAAATAGAGATAATAGAGAAGACCCAAGATGGTAGAAGAGTAGAAGATAATACCTCCTTCCCACAAATACAACAAAACTATAAGATAGATGGACATAACTTCATCTTGAGAAAAAGCAAAAAGAGAGACAAAGAACAAAAGTTTCAAAACAACAGGAAAATGACAAAAGGTAGAAACTGACACTCAAGTCTTCTCAGGAACTTGACCCCAGCACCATGGCCTAAGGCCAGGAGAGATCAGCAATATGGAGACTCTCTCTCTGAGGTCAGAAGGATTCACTTCCATACTGGGAGCCCCAACAACTGAGAACTGCATGAGAGAGGAAGTGTACATATCCTTGGATAGTAAAATAACACATAGAGGAGGAAGCCCACAGCACAGTGCACAGACAACCGGAGCTTGAGCATTTGGGGAAAGTTCTCCTAAGTGGCACTAGCTGGGGAACATAGCACAGTTTACCAGCATTTCCTCTGGGAAATTTTAGAGAGTGACTTCTCTCCATAACTGGCACCTGTGTTAATCAAGGCAGTGTCTCTTTTTCATTGTGCACAGCTGTTGAGATTGCAGCTAATTTTGTTTTCTGCTATGTAAGGCCAGAGTCGGAAGGCCCCAAACATCCTCAGTCAGAACTTATTCCTCTGGGGAGAGCTCTGGTCAAGAACCGGTTAGGAATGGACTCCTGCTGTGGCCCTACCTGAGCAGCTTCCTCCCAAGATTAACCTTGAGAAAGGGGAATGGGGACCCCTTTCTACAACCAGCTTCTGTGGTCCCCATCACTCATTGGGCACCCACTACATCTTAGGCAATGACTATTATTGGGACTGAGGCTTCATTATGTGAACCCATGGTGCTTGCTTTGCAACACACTTGTCTATGTCTCTGGGGGAAAACCTGTACCACAAATCCTTCTGACTTGTGCTGGACTGTAGCTGAGGGGACAGCTTCAGGTTGGTGCTTCTGTAAAGACCTAATAGCAGAGCTTGCCTTGTAGTAAAGGCAAATACCATTTCCTCCTGCAGCCCAATCAACCACAGCCTTTTGGGAGCCTGGAACTATTCGCTCCTCTCAACAGTAGCTTCTCGTATCTCAGCTGATCTGTGTGCAAACTTGTAGGCTAGAATCTTAGGTTGCTACTTTGTATAAGTGCTAGTGCCTAGTCTCCCTGACTGGAGCAGAAACTTAAACCTATTTTTAGCAGTAGAAAGCCCAACATCATATATCCTACCTCAGCGCCACCACAGAAAAATAATAAATGAGTAAAAGAATGAAGAAATGGAAGAATTGTGCAAATGATAAATCAAAGAAAAATCTCTGGGAAAAATCCTAGTCCACCAGAAATTGATCATCTTTTGGAAGAAGAATTTAAAGGTACAGTTCTAATAATTCTTGTGCAAATTAGAACAGTAGGTAAGTACACTGAGAATTCCAGCAAAGACAGATAATATGGAAGAATTCCAATAAGAAATTATGGAGCTAATGAACGCAATTGCTGAACTAAAAAGAAAAAAAATAGAGGGCCTAAAGATATACTAGAAGATGTAACTGAGAGAATTGGTGAGAAGGAAATAGGACACAGCAAATATCCAAAAAGACTGGAAACTGATAAAATTAAAAAATCCCAAAGATAACATTAGAGGAGTGTGGGATAACATCAAGAGGAACAGAATCCCAATCACCAGGCTACCATTAAGAGAGGAGACAGATGAAGGAGCAGGAATCCTAATTTCAAGAAATAATAGCCCCAAACTTCCCTAATCTGGGGAAAGAAATAAATATACAAATCCGAAAGCTCAAATAGTTCCAAAAATTTTGCCCAAACTGACACTCAGCAAGCAAATGGCAAAAATAAAAGACAAAGAAGCAATACTTAAAATAATGAGAGGAAAAATGTGTTATATATGAAGGAACCCCCTTATGTTATCGGCATATAACTTGGTAGAAATTTTCCAGGCTGGAAGGGAATGAAAAACTAATTCAAAGTACTAAGAGAAAACAATTGCCAAGAATGCTCTGTTGTATTAGGCTACCTTTCAGAATTGCAGAAGTGTGTGCTTCTTAGACAAATTAAAGTTAAAAGAATTCAGTACCATTAAGCTCAACTTGCAAGAACTAATGAGAATTTCATAAAGTAAAAAGAAACCCCATTCACAATGAGCAAGATACCAAAAACATAAAGAAGAGATTATAATTGTGAACTGTTAGAACAAGTTTGAATTTGATTTGCTTTCATCCCCAAACAGGCTACAAGTATAAAACTAAACATAAACATTCTTTCTTCAGAAAAATCTATGGAAAAATGAGAAAATGAAAAGGAAACTCAAACTAATGCAAAACAAAGCCATCAGACACAGGTGAAGAGAAAAGGGACTCGGACTCAAGGATGCAGACAAATTACAAAAACACTTAGAAGACAAGCAGAAAAATGACTACCTGTGGAAGTCAATGACTCTATGGTTAATGGATTGAGCTCATCAATCAAAAGGCACACAGTAACCAAATGAAAAAACAAAACAAAACACCTAAGCTTCTGCTTCCTACAGGAAGCACATTTAACCTCTAAATACAGCTAATCTCTAAAGGGAATGTGGCAAATAAAGTAAAAAGGGCATAAGATGTTAGAACAGGGAAGCTATTTAATACCAAGATAGTATGCTGGATAGCTCCATCCACATACACACTTCACCTTTCTCTAGTTTTTGGCCCTAGAAAGCTGCCATATATGGATTGTTCTCCATTGATTACTGGGTTCTATTAAGGTTCAGCAACTGGAAACCCTGGGGGTCATCAGCATGGTGGAAGGGTGTGAAGTCTGGAATTTATTCTCTAGCTCCTTCCCTGCAGGTTGAATCGGTTCTTTTACACAAAGACACAGCTCCTATAAGGCAGCCCTCTCCTCTAGTTTCTGGTAATTTGTTATTCCTCTTGCTTCTATAGGATTCAGTAAAATTTTAGAGTGAAATTTTCCATTTGTAATAGACTTAAGGTCCTATATTATATTTCACTGGCTTCCTTATGAAGACAGACAGCTAACGGATTATTAAATTAAAGTAAAGGTAAGCAGAGGAGGGAGGGTGGGAAGACAAAATATTTTAAACCCCAATCACAAAAATGTAAAGAAGATTGTAGCAATTGAGAAGAAAAACAACTATAATGAGATGTAAACCTACTACCTCTGCTTAAGCAGAAAGTTAAGACAAACAACTATAATGGGGCACATGCTTAGAAGATTCCATCCTGAGATATATAAGACCTTGCTCCAGTCTACAATGGCTGTACTTTTTCTGCCCACAGAGACTGGTCTTTCTGTACCTTTTCCTTTAATAAACTTTCATGTGCTGTCATCATGAGGCTCTGCTGAATTATTTTCGGATTGCATTCAAGAACCCAAGCGTCCTCACGATACTTACACCCTGTCTACACTTAGTAAAAATTTTCTAAACTCTTCTCAGTGACCCAGTTTAAATGTGTCATGTACTTCCTTCTAGGAGTCTGATTAATAAAGTTAGGGTCTTAGGACTTCATTTAGTAGGCAAAGAGAATGTGTTAGGGGAGGACTATGAACTGAACAGTGTTGAGGGAATACTAACATACTACATGCAGAGTGATTCAGAAGAGGCAGGAGACCATACTGAGCGCTCACATTTGTCTGGATGAAATAGCATGAGGGGCTAAGCTGGGAGACAGGGCTGTGAAAATGGAAAGGAGGAAGGAGTGCAAAAGTAACTATGATGCAGCAAGGGTCAAGATCACAGCATTTGGTAAACATTTAGATGGTCAGAACAAAAGAGCATGATATTTCCTAAATATCCAGCCCTGGGAACTAGGAGATTAGGAATAATAAGAAGAACTGGGGATCACTAAAGAATAAAACATTCTGTTTTAGACATTTGAAATTTTCCATGTGATATTCAGTGTTCTGTAGATCGTTGGAAATGTTAGGGTACAAAGTAGGGCTGGGAGTAATTTGGAAATTGTCCATGGAGTCTCACCAATTGAAGCCGTTACAGTGGAGAAGATTGCCTGGAACTAGAATACACAGAAGACAGTAACAGAAAATAAAACCCAATAAAAACAACGCAACCAGAAAACAATGATATTGAGGAATAAGAGAAAAACAGAAGTCAAAGATAAAAATTTAGGTTGAGAAATGAGAGGATAGTGGAGATTTCAGGAGGGAGTTGTGTTTTTTTTAATGTAGTGTCACTTTAGAGGATTGTGACAGAAGATGGGGCAAGTGGACTCAAGACTGATGAGAATAAGTAAGTATAACAATAAGTGGAGATTATTTTTTCAGGATACTTGATTGCTAAGTAAATGTTGCCAAAACTTTTCTGTAAAGGATTAGATAATAAATATATTTGACTACAGAGTAGGCCCTAAGGTCTCTGTTGAAACGACTCATCTCTGCCGTTGTCGAGCAAGAGATCAGCCACAGACAATTAATAAGAAAAATGGCTCTGCCTGTGTTCCAGAAAAATCTTTGTTTACAAAAATACGTTTAAAGTGGAATTTAGACTGTTGTTCATAGTTTGTTAACCTCTGGATGAAGTTTGGTAATTGTAAGAGAAAGTATAGCAGTTGTGAGGATAGAGTTAGGCAAGGGTTTATTATTATTAATACTATTTTGTATGTAAGAGACAATAAGTCAAAGTGCAGAGGCAAAAACTGATAGAAAGATAGTGTTCACCAAATATTTGGTCTAGCCTTGGTTTGGAAATGGAAGCTAGAGAGAAGAAAGGGAGGAAAGAAAGAGAAATATAGACTATACATTTTTTCCAGTTGTTTTATTTCAGCCACTATTTTGTAATCTTAATTTGAAGATATCAAATGTTTAGGGATTAAGAGGTTTACTTTTGTCTTCATTTTTGTTGTAAGGACCCAGAATCTTAGAATGGGTTTAAGTTTCTCTCATAAAGACCATAGGTTTGGTGTGACACTTATTTAAGGAAAGTCGTAAGTGCAAACATTTTCTTATTTTTAGACCCTTTTATTTGCTAATCCTTCAAATTGAAAGATCTGATTCAGTTTTTTTAATGATACACTTTAAATCTGAGGGCAAATAAACTACAGGAAAACACGGGAGATAGAATTTGTATCCATACAATTCATAATACTTTCTGAATTTTGTTGTCGTTCATCTTGGTTCTTTGCCTTCATTCTCTATTGATTTCATCTTATTCAGTCAATGATTATATTCTTGTACAAAAAGAATCTAGGTAATGGAACTTTGTATCTAAATCTATTGGAGGAATAGTTTGAAGGTAACTTCTTTAGAAAATTGATTTTTGAAATGAGAGAAGCCCTCTACTTCACCTGCTTTGAATGCTTTTTTTATCTATAGAATTTTTGAACAGATTTTTCTTAAATAGAAGCACATGTATTTAAATGTTGTGTTTATTTTACTTTTTCTCTCTCATTATTGGTTGCACATCTCACAATGGGATCGAAGTGGAGAAGAAACTAAAATGGATGCAATAAGAAGTGAGCCCATTCATATCAATCTTTTAGGCTTATGCTTACTTTTTAGATTCAAATTTCAAATAGCAAAATACTTTTGGTGATCTTGGAATGTTAGTGGGAAGTTTTATCATGATCTGTATAGCACACTACTTGGAACAGAATGTTCCAGGCTTGCTTTCTAACTCTTCAGTTCATTTTAATGGAGCAAACTAACACTAGGCACCAAAGAGAGAAGAGTCAAAGAGGACTGTTACTAAGGTTTATCTCACTGGCTCAGCACAATCAGAAAGGCCACTAAGACACATGTTTGTTTGACTGAAACACAGTTTTGCTTTACCTCTACAGGAAAAAAGCTTTCCTTCTGGAGATGACATTTTTCTGGAGTATCACTTGCTCTGTTTTATTGGTTAAGACAGGGTTTTTGGTCAAAGTTAAAAACTCTGATTCAGAAAGGTGAACCCTTTTGTTATTTTGTGTTGTGTCTGTCAGTAGGTTTATTTAGCCACCATATCTTTGATTCACCATCTTCTTATATGGAATAAGGAATTTAGCCTAGGGTGGAAACAAGGAAGCATAAAATCATCATTGAAAATCTTAAACAATTCAAAAGTCAGAATAGACTAGATGAGGCATTCGGGTTGGAGTGTACATCCATCCAACATGTGAGAAAGTATAATTGCAAGTCTGTGTTAAGATTAATTCTTGCTCATGTAACTGGTTGGATCTGGTGAGATTTACTTTAAATGTGGAATTAAAAATCTATTTCCAGTTCCAAATATGTTTAGCAGATATAGGTAGCTATGCCAAAACCATTTGTAATTTTGAAAATAGTTTCAGAAACATTTCTTTGGTGAGAGGTGGTTTAGAACAATGAGAAGCAATTTGTTATTGTGTGAGAAAACTTGGGTAAGGTTTATGAAATCTGCTCCACATTAGCTCTCAACCTTGGACAGGAGACAACACTATGAACCTTTATTTATTTAACTGTCAACAGGATAAATGATATCTTTCCTATGCACCTATGATATAGAAAGATCAAAATGTGATGATACATTTGATAAATTATGAAGTTTTATGTACTTACTCAGCAATAAAGCATATCTATGAAACACTGTGCCAGAATTGATAGGTCTAGTATAACCAAAGACAAATCATATATATGCCTTTTAAGAATTTATGATTTTATATGATCAGTTTATAGGGGAAATAGACATGTAAACCAACAAATGCAATCTATTGTAAATGAATGTCAAGAGTATACAGTAGAGTTAAATCCTCCATTTATTTGGAGGCTCTATCTACAGAGAATTATTTCTCTAGGTGTTACCAGACAGAGAGAAATGAGGGTGATGTTGGTAGGGATTTTTTCAGGCAGGGACCTGTATAAACGAAACTGTGTATGTGTGAAGTAATATGGTGCAGTAGAAGAACTACAAACAACATATGTAAGTCTTCTGTTCTTGGATAATTTAAATCAGATACATTCGTAGAAACAGTGATGATGTTAAGTTAAGTACCATTAAAATCAAGGAGTTGTTAATTCTTTAAAAGAGCACATAGAACATACCGATATTGATAGCAACCTTCTGTGGATATGTTCTAAATGGCAACAAACAGTGCTGAGTGAGATTTGGAATAGATTTCATGATGTGGTAAGGAATTACAAGTGGGGTCTCAGAATGCCATGGTCTATAAAACATATCATTTGTTAGCTTTGAGTTTGAGAGGGCGATGTATTTAGAAAGTGCTTTTCAAGGCATTTATTTGCCACTACTATTTATGTGAGGTGCCTTCTCATTGTACTAGGCAGTGTGTCAGTCGTGTGTGTGTGTGTGTGTGTGTGTGTGAAAAAGAATTACACATTTTTCAGAAAAATATTCATTTTTTACCAAATTGCTAAAAATAAGTTTAAACAAATGTAATGAATATTTTACTCTTTTTTTACAGCTGCTAATAGCAAATACCATGAAACGGTCCAAATAGCAATTCTTTTCTTGGTGTGTGAAAAAATGGCCTATGGAATCTTGGTCAATTGGATCATGTATCTAACAGGTGGCAGACTTTTTGACTTAAAAATCCCTTCCTCCATTGACTACTTCTTATTCCAATAATTTTTCCAAGTCTCAGGGGAGTCTATGTATTAAACCAGAGTCTATTTCTCAAAGAAATGGGACAACCTTCTCTCCATCTGTGTTTCTCATCTTCTTTTCCAGAAGAAAATATTCATTTGTCCCCTAAGTTATGAAAATCTTCCAATAATTTTCCATCCTCTTCTTATGATCACATATCCATCTACTTATACTTTTATTCTATTACTGTTAGTTCTTAAAGCTCATCCTTTCTAGATCTTTCCCATGACTTTTTACTTGTTTGGGTCACTTTGTCATATGCCCAGTTTTCATCTAAGTGGGACCTTAGTCACTCATAACTGAGTCACTGTTACTTTTCTTTTCCTTAAATATAATGTTAAAAACAGAACCATCATTGAAGAGATTAACTGGATAAAGAAGTGTGCCATATTCTAAACTGGTAAGGTTAAGTTCTCCCTTTGGATTTAAAGTCCTTCTAGTTTATTATTTTATTTTCTTAACCTTTTAGAGATTAAATTGGGAAGAGGTGTACCTCAAAAATGAGGATTTTCTTAAGAGGTTTATAGTTTCTCTAATATTTTTATTAAGATAAATTTCTACTTATTTCCAAATTAATTTTAAAATATTTTGGAATATTTTTCTGATACTATAAAATTATATCACTCTGATATATTAACTAAATTAAGTTTATTTATAAATGACAGATATTCATTCAGATTAATTTAATTTTTTTAAATTGAGGGATGAGGTGGAAATTTATCTCAGAGAATTATCTCATCAAGCTCAAGAGAGAGCATCTCAGTTTCACAAGGCACTGGAATCAGGAACTGGAGAATGTCAAGAAATAAAGTTGTTTTATCTAACATGATTATTTGTTGCTTCTTCTGTCTGGTCTTTTGCCTTAGTTTTCACTCTTCCTTCACACTGGATCTAATAATCTGTGTATGTTACAGAAAGTGTTTGCCGCAACCCTTCATGATCGCCCATGTCAAGAGTAGAATAGAAGCTGACTGTGTAGTTCTGTGAACCAATTTCGATAACAAAATATTATTAGTAATTTAAATATTAGGCATAGGAGGGAAAATTTCATAAGTAGAGGAAGAGTTGAAAATAGGCTACGATGACAAAAGACCCCCAAAGTCAAAGCAATTCTGAGAAGAACGAATGGGAAGTGGCATCACATACTCTGATTTTAAACTTCAATATAGAGCTACAGTGTGCTACTGGCATATCAACAGGCACAAAGATCAATGGAACAGAATGGACCCCAGGAACGAACTCATGTATATAGTCAACTAATATTTGACAAGAGATTCAAAGAGACTTGGTTGGAGGGAAAGACAGTCTCATTTTAGCAAGTAGCACTGGGAAAGTGAAAAATACCCAAATAAGGTTCCATCAAACTAAGATGCTTCTGTAAAACAAAAACTATGAAAATTCAGTATATTGTTAATCACCCATTTGATAAAGAGTCAATATCCAAAGTATAGAAAAATAGTGAAAATAAGTAAGGAAATCATACAATTCATAGCAAACAATCTAATTTTAAAATGAGCAAATAACCTGAATAGATTATTTCCCTGAAATTGATATACCTGATAAACAGTTACATGGAAAAGTGTTCAACTTCATTAAATATTAGAAAAATGCAAATTGAAGCTACAATATGATGCCACCTCATTCCTGTTAGAATAACTCATAAAAAGAAAAACAAAAAACAAAAGCAAAAAGCAAAAAACAAGAGATAACAAATGCTAGTGAAGACATGGAGAAAGACAACACTTGTGAACTGTTGGTGGTAATGTAAATTGGAAACTACTATGGAAAACAAAGTGGAGATTTCTCCAAAAAATTAAAAATAGAACTGCCAGATGATTTAGCAATTTCACCTCTGGATACATATCAAAAAGGAAATGAAATTACTATGTGAAAGCTATATATGAACTCCCATGTTTATTGCAGTATGATTTATGATAGCTAAGAGATGACAACTGTCTAAATACCCAGTGATGGCTGAATTGATGAAGTAGTTGTGGTACTTGCATGTTAACATGCACACATTCACAGGAATATTATTTAGCCATAAAAGAATAATATAATTATAATTTGCAACAACATGGGTGAACTTTGAGGTTCGTTGTGTTAAGCAAAATAAGCCTGACAGAGAAAATGCTTATTACCTCATTACATGTAGAATCTAAGAAAATCTAACTTAAAACAGATAAGATTTCTTGTTGTCAAAGACAGGAGGTGGCAAGTGGGGGAATTGGATGAAGGTGATCAAAAGATACAAACTTCTGAGGATGTCGTTATGGAATGTACACCATGAAAACAATAGTTAATTAGACTATATCGTATATTTGAAAGTTAAAGAGTAAATCTTAAAAGTTCTCTTCACAGGAACAAATTAATTTGTCACTATCTGAATTTATGAATAAGTGCCAAACTTACTGTAATCTTTTACACTATATAAAATCATTGTTGTACAGTTTCAGTTTATACAATGTTATTGCCAATAATATCTCAATAAAACAGGAAAAATTTTTTTAGAAAGAAGATAAAGCGATTGTGTTTTATGGGTAGTGAAATTCAAAAGAATAAGAACAAATGCAATACTTACACATACATCAAAACTAAAAAAAAAAAACTTACCAGATAAATGTAAACCAAAGATTAATTTGGATTATCAAAAATCTATTAGGTGATCGAAATATCTTTAACCAACTATGCTAAAGAGATTTCTTTAAATGCCCTAAGTGCACATAGATATTTTTCATAAAAGACATTTAAAACATTGTAATTAGTTTTTTTGAGCTGTTCTAACTTTGTCTTTTAGCTCCACTGGGATCGTTATCTTGGAACTGAAAACTTCACTGACAGGGCAGCATCATGAGGCTCAATAACCACTCACATAGGTTGAAAATATTTTAACTATTGACCAAATCAATATTATTTCTACATGAAAGTATTTTTTTCTTTATAAGTTTTCTGTTTTTCAATTGAACAAAGTTCTAATAATTGTTATGGTGGAAAATTATTTTCCATTTTAGCCAGGGCTAAACTTCTGTTATCTTAGGACTCAAAAAGAAAAAATATTGATTTCACTTGATTTTGATAAGAGTTGTAACTTTGGTCTCAGCAGATACAATATAAATGAAAAAGTAATTTGGTCAACGTATGGATAGAAGAAATTTTTTTAAAAGGCAGAAACAAGAGAATAATTTCACTTTTATACCTGCTCCTATATGTTTTTACAAGTGTTGGCTATCTGAATTTCAGTTGAATTAGAAACTTATGGTAATATTATAGAAACTCTCCACTAAACATATTAGGCATCTTAATTGTTGAAACAGAAATTTCCAGAAAATATGTAATTTATATATGCTTACATATAATCTTTCAATTTTTATACATAATAAGAATTAAAAGGATCAATTCTTCAAGAATTTCTTAAATATTTTTGAAATATCAGTCACTTCAATTTTAGTGTTTCTCAGTTTTTACATTGATAATATTCTTCATTCCAAACTTTCAAATTTGCTAAAATAGTTGAGATTTTATAATTTTTCTACTTAGATGATGTAACAGCACAATTTAATTTTATCACTTAGCAAAATGTCTGTTATATTGTCCAGGAGTCCTTTGGTTTAAATCACAGCACTATTAATTCATCCTTTGTAGATCATTTTAGATCTTTATATTTATGTTTTAGAAATATTTTATATTTGAAGCTTAAAATCTTTTTATTGGATAGCTTACATCCTTTACAGCAGTCAATTTTTTCATAGTTATGTTTAGCATATATCATGAGCAAAGAACTTTTCAAAGTACTTTAATAATTCTAAGCATAAATTTGACATGGATCTGTTTTTCCATAGAAAAAAAATAGTTCTTCAAGCAAACATGGGAAAATAAGAAATTTGAGTAGACTAATACAATGGTGTGCTAGAGTTCACTGGTATTATAAGAAATCGACAATTTTTCAAGCATAACATTGGTAATTAAAAATTTGCTGAGGGTGATGGAAATGTTTACACTAGGTAAGTGAGAAATGCCACAAATCAGGACTGGAATTATTTTGGTCTGGAATGTTGGTTTTTATTTATTTGTTTTTAAGTAATCATTTTATTTTTTTTTAAATTTTACACATTAAAATAAACTCTTATGTATAGGTTCCCCATTCCTCATATATATGTCAACACACCCTGCCCTCCACCAAATCACCAAGTGTTCTTTACCATTGTCCAGTGTGCCCCACCACATTTTTCCTGCCTCTTCCCATTCCTTATTGGTAATCTTGACTTTTTTTTGCAAGTGTCTAAGGGTTATTTTTCTTTCATCTGTTCCTTTGTTTTGTCTAGTCAATCCCACCTATGTGTGAGGTTATCTGGTATCTTTCTTCTTTTGATTTATTTCACTTAGCTTAATCTCCTCTAAATTCATTCATGTTGATTCAAATAACAAGATTTTGTCTCTTCTAAAGGCTGTGTAGTATTCCATTGCATATATGTACCACATATTCTTTACCATTCATCTGACCTTGGCACTTAAGCAGTTTCCAGTTCTTATTTATTGTGAATAGGGCTGCAACAAACATGGGGTGCATAAGTCCCTGCGAGTGAGTGTTTTTGTATCTTTTGGGTAAATGCCAGAAGTGGGAAGGCTAGATCATATGGGGACTTCAATCTTCAAGTTTTTGAGGAATCTCCAAACTGTTTTCCACAGGGTTGCACATATTTACAATCTCACTAACAGTATGAAAGTGTTCTCTTTTCACTACATTCTCTCCAATGTTTGTTGTTTCCAGATTTTGCATAGCAGTTTCTCAGGTGTAAAGTGATATTTCATTGTTGTTTTAATTTCCTTTTCCCTGATAGCCAGGTATTAGGAATCTCTTTTTATGTGGCGGTTGGCCCTCTGTATATCCTCTTAGGAAAAATGTCTCTCCAATTCTTCGTTGGATTGTTTGTTTTTCCGTTACTGAGTTTTATGAGTTCTTTGTGTATTTTAGATATTAAACCCTTGTTAGAAATATGTAATGCAAACATCTTCTCCCAGTCAACCCAGGCACCCAGAAGTTTTCCTTTTGGTTTTGGTGATATAAAGAAGCTCCTTAGTTTGACGTAGTTCCAGTTGTTTATTTTTCTTTTTGTTTTCCATGATACTGAAGTTGAGTCGCCAAAGGACTCCCTAAGGTTGATATCATGGAATGTCTTTTGTCCAAGTCTCTAGTCCATTTGAGTTAATTTTCATGAATGGTGTTAGAGTGATCTAGCTTCATTCTTTTCCATGTGTTTGTCCAGTTATCTCAACTCCATTTATGGAAAGGACTTTCCTTTTTCCATTGTATGCTTTTGACTCCTTTGTCATAGATTAAATGACCGTATGTGAGTGGGTCAGTTTCTGGTGAAGCAATTCTATTCCACTGGTGTGCCTCTGTTATTATTCTAGTACCATACTCTTTTGATCATTATTTTTTTGTAGTATAACTCAATATCTGAGAGTGTAATCCCTCCAAATTCATTCTTTTGTCTCATAATTGCTTTGGCTATTTGAGGTCTTTTGTGCCATACAAATATCAAGATTATTTTGTTCTATTTCCTGGAAATAAGCCCAAGGGAATTTAATGGGGATTGCATTAAATTTACATATTGTTTTAGGTAAGATGTCATTTTGATGATGTTGGTATTTCCCAACAATGAGCAGGGGATGTCTATTTCTATGGATCCTCCTTTATTTCTTTTAATAAGGACTAGTAGTTTTCATTGCATAGGTCTTTCACTTCCTTTGTTAAGCATACTCATAGATAGTTGATTCTTTTTACTTCTATTTTAAATGGTGTGATTTTCTGATTTCATTTTCTTCCAGCATGTTGTTTGTGTATAATAATGCAATAGATTTTTGTGCATTGATTTTGTAGCCTGCCACTTTACTGTATTCATCATTAGTTCTAGTAGTCTTTTAGCATAGTTTTTAGGGTTTTCAACATATATAATCATGTCAACTGCAAATAATGAGAATTTTATTTCCTCCTTTTCACTTTGGATTCCTTTCATTTCTTTTTCTTGTCAAACTGCTCTGGCTAAGACCTCCAATATAATGTTAAATAGCAGTGGTGAGAGTGAGCAACCTTGCCTTGTTCCTGACCTTAGAGGAAATGCTTTTAATTTTTCACCATTCACTATGATGTTGGCTGTGGGTTTGTCATGTATGGTTTTGTTAAGTTGAGATATGCACCTTCTATTCCCATTTTATGCAGGGAATTTTTAAAAAATCATAAATGAGTGTCAAATCTTGTCCAAAGCTTTCCCTGAATTTACTGATATGATTATTTGCTTTTCTCCTTATTCTTGTTGATATGTTTTATTATATTAATGGATTTGTAATGTTGAACCATCCTTGCATCCCTGGGATAAATCCCACTTGGTCATGATGGATAATGCTTTTTGATGTGTTGTTGGATTTGGTTTGCTAATATTTTGTTGAGAATTTCTCCATGTATGTTCATTAGAGATAATGATCTATAATTTTCTTTCTTGGTGACATCTTTGTCAACTTTTGGTATCAGTACGATGCTAGTCTTGTAGAAAGTATTTGGTAGTGTTCCCAGTTTTTCAATATCTTGGAAGAGTTTGAGAAGAATAGGTTTTAATTCTTCTCTGAAGGTTTGGTCAAGCTCATTAGAAAAGCCATCTGTACCTGGAATTTTATTTTTAGGGAGACTTTTGATTATATCCTCAATTTCTTTGCTTGCGATTGTTTTGTTTACACTTTCCAATTCTTCCAGGTTCAGTCTTGGTAGATTGTATTTTTCTAGAAATCTGTCCATGTCCTCAAGGTCGTCTATTTTGTTGACATAGAGCTGTTACAGCTGTCTCTTAGGATATTTTGTATTTCTTTGGTATCTGTTGCAACTTCTGCCCTTTTATTTCTGATTCTAGTATGAGAGTTTTCTGTGTTTTCTTCTGAGTCATTTTTTACCAATTTTGTCTATTTCTTCAAAAAACAAATTTTTGGTTTCATTGATCTTCAGGATTGTCTTTTATTTTCTATTTCATTTATTTCTCCTTGAATTTTGATTATTTTCTTTCTTCTACTGATTTTTGGTTTTAATTGTTCTTTTTTTTCTAGTTATTTTAAATGTAGGGTTAGAATGTTTATATGTGATTTTTCTTGTTCTTGAGGTAGGACTGGATTGCAATGAACTTCCCTCTTAATACTACTTTCACTGCATCCCCTAAGAGTCTGGTAGTTCAGGTCTTCATTATCATTTATCTCTCAGTATTTGGTTAAGTTCCTCCTTTTTGATTTCCTCTTTTACCCAAGTCGTCAGAAGCGTAGTTTTTAGTTTCCAATTAATTTGGGCTTTCCAGCTTTCTTTTGTGATTGATTTCTAGTTTTAAGCCAATGTGGTCAAGAAGATTCTTGGTGTGATTTCAATCTTTGTAAATTTATTGAGACATGTTTTGTGTCCCAATCTAAAATCTATCCTTGAGGCTGTCCCATGCTCACTTGAAAACAACGTGAAATCTGAGTCACTGGATGAAGCGTTTGGTATATGTCTATCAGACCTAACTTCTCCAAATGGTCATTTAAAGCTGCTGTTTTCTTGTTAATTTTCTGCCTGGTTGAACTGTGAATAGTTGTAAGTGGGGTATTGAAGTCTTCAACTGTCAATATCCCTCCACAATTCTAATAATACTTGCTTAATATATTTTGATACTCATTCATTTGGTGCATATATGTTTATAATTGTCATGCCTTCTTGCTGGATTGACCCCTTAATGATTATATAATGTCCATCTCTGTCTTTTTTTTCTTTTTAGTTGGAAATCTGTTTTATTAGATGTAGTATGGTTGTTCTGTTTTTTTTTGTGGTTGCCATTTGACTGTAGGATTGTCTTCCAAGCATTGACTTTGATTCTTTGTTTATCTTTTGAAACAAGGTGAGATTCCTGAATGCAGCAGAAGGTTAGGTTATGCTTTTTAATTCATTTGGCCATTCTGTCATTTGACTGATGAGTTCAGTCCTTTAATATTTAGGATGATTATTGATAGGCAGCTGCTTAGTATAATTTTGTAATTTGTCTTCTGTGTCCTGTACCAGACAGTGACTTTCTTCTCTTTCTCTCTTTAGGTAGATTGGGTATGGTTGTATTTTGATTGGTTTCCCGTTTGTTTTCGACTTTGCTTTTTCCCTGGAGATTTATTTTGTGGTTACCCTGAAGTTAACAATAAGAATTCATTATCATTTCCTATTTTCATTTGAAAGATTAGTCTTCCACTCATTCTAAACATTTACATTTTTGTTCTCTTCTCCTCCTACCCACTTTTATATTTACTTTCATTGTTTTTAAGTAGATTTCTTTATGCTTTATATAGCATCTTTTAGTAATTTTTGTAGCACTTGTTTTGTGGTGATAAATTCCTTTAACTTTTGCTTATTGGAAAAGATTTTTATCATTCCTTCAGTTTTGAATTACAATCTTGCAGCGTATAATATCCTAGCTTGAAATTCTTTCAGCATTTTGATTGTTTCATGCCATTCCTTCCTGGCCTGTAGAGTTTTAGTTGAGAAATTCATGGGATAGTCTTATGGAGACTCCTTTGGATGCAACTTGTTTTTCTCTGGTTGCTTTTAAGATTTTTTATTTTCTTACATTTTTGATATTTTAATGACAATATATCTTGGTGTAATTCTGCTTGGTGTAATTGGTTTTCTTTTATTAGGGAATTTGATTTTCCTGTGTCTGGAGACTTGCTTCATTCTTCAGGTTAAGGAAGTTCCAGCTATTATTTCTTCAAATACAGTTTCCGCCCCGCTTCCTCTCCCTTTTCCTTCTGGCACCCTGATAATGCAAATGTTTCTGTTTTGATGGTATCCCATTGGTCTTAAATGCTGTCTTCATTTCTTTGCATTCTTTTATCTCTTTGATGGTTTGCTTGAGTGGATTCATCTGCCTTATCGTCTAGCTCATTTAATCTATTGGAAGCTTCATCCCTCCTGTTCTTGAGTCTCTCTATTGATTTTTTAGGTCAGCTATTGCATTCCTTATTTCTTTGACATCCATTTTGAGCTGCTTCCTTTCTTCTCTCTCTCTCGTTTTCTTTTTCTTCCTCTATTGTTTTCTTTACTTCGATGAATATGTTTACCACTGTTTCTCTAAATTCATTCTCACGTATTTTGTAGACACCTGTTGTATTTAGATTTTCTCTGGGTTTTTTATTGAATCCATCATTTCATGTTTATTTCTCTGTCTTTTCTTTGTTTGGCATTCTGTTTATGCTTCTGTACTTTAGATTTTCCTGCAGTGATACCCTTGTGTAGAGTATTGACTTGCAATGAGTAAACCTGGATTTTGGTATGGATGTGGGGAATTCCTGAGTTTTGTGGTATCACCACTGGTTGGGTTTGTTGAAGTTCTTATGTGGGCCCTCTGTTGCTGTCCAAAAGTTCAGTCTATGGGGTTAGATTTTGTGTGGGGGATGCAGAGCCTTCCCCCACCATCCCAGCTCTCAATCACAATGATCGCTTTGCTATTGACACACAAATAGCAATCAGGCTGCAGTTTCACCTACACACACACAAGATGTTGCTAGTGGATAGCGTTGACAGTTTTCCCTTCTGGGAGACTCTCTTCTTTCTTTAAGCCTGAAGACGGATGGGATTTCCAGTGGGCAGGATTCCCGGGGGGAGTGTCCTAAGGCTCTGGGGCAATATGGTGGAAGGGAGAGGGAAGGATGGGTGAGGGTGGGTATTTCCTCTAGCTACCTTCTGGTTATGGTGGTACTCTGTGTAATTTTATTATCAGATCTCCTGTTCAAACCACTGGAGCACTAGTGTCTCTTTTGCCCAGAGCCTAGAGTTTCTCCTTTAGTTCCATGCTCTTGTCCCACTGGGCAGGCTCTCCACTGCTTTCATGATTCTTGGGAGGGCCAGTTTTTCCTGTAGTTCCACCCCCTCCACCATGGCTGGAATCCTGATTCTGAATCTTGTGTGTAGTAGTCTGAACCTGTATGTTTTTACCTACCCTCTGTTGTCATGATTGCTATTGTGCTCTACAGTGTCTGTGCTTGCTTTTCCTCAGTGTTTGTTTCTGGAAAATAGGTGAATTTCTAGTTGCTCTGTGAGGAAAATGTGAGTCTTGTTCCTACTAGGTCACCATCTTGACCAGAAGTCTGGAATGTTGCTTTTTAAACATTGACCAGTACACCACTAGATCCATTTGATAAAGTCTTACATACCTGATCCTCAATACAACTAATTTTATGATACTTACTGTATGTTTTAAATATGCTTACTATTTTGAAGGAGACAATTATAGAAAAGAAAATTGTAAAGTTTTTCTGGGCTCTGCGAGGAGAAAAAGTCAATTAGACAAAAAGTCAAATAGCCAGGGCTTTATTGGGGTTTGCACACCCGGGCCAGGTTCCCAAGTCCGCAGAACGAAGGCTGGGGAAGTCGCGGGCTGGGGAAGTCGCGCTAGAACAAAGGGGAGCGCGCTCTTTAAGCAAAGGAATTTCGCGTGGGCTTCCTATGTCGCGGTTGGGGATTGGCCCTGTGAATCCAGGTGTGGGGGTTGCATCCCTTATTCTGATGTCATCCACCTTTTTCCCGGGCTTGGCCGCCGTCCCGTCTTTCTGAGCCAGCCTAACAAAAATAATAAACATTAGCAAGAGTTAAATATACAAATGTTGCTTGAAAACAGGATCATTTTGTTACATAATATGAAAGCCATAAAAGTGCTTCCCATTGAACTAAACAGTTCCAAGGTGGAAAAGAGGATGATATGGTGATGTAGGACACAGCAACCTGATAAATGTATGTAACAAATAACATATATGAGCTTGACAGGTTTTAGCCATAAGCAAGGAGCAACAGTTATTGCATTGAGTAAAATAGTTGTCATAAAAGCCTATTGGTGTGTCAAAATTTGTATCATATGCTTACTAGTCTTGGGAGAGAGGGAATGAGCTACTGTTACTTGTTTCTTCTTAATGATGAAGGCAAGAACTGCCTGCTTGGTGTTCTTATTCCCTAACGATTGGGGAAGGGGGCTGGAACAAGCTTCTGTAAGATGAGTTGCTCTCTGTTTTCACTGATTAGTACTCTAGTTACAATAGAGCTCACACATCAGTCCAAAAGCTTTAAGGAATCCTGAAAAGAAAAGTACTGAGTTCCATAGATCATTTATCGCTTCTCTTGTCTGAAAAGAAGAAATGTCTTATTAATTATGTTTATTACTGATGAGTTTTGTTTACCAGGGAGGGAGACATTCTATAAATAGCTTAATTTGAGTGGCAGTCCAACAACCATAAAATAAACATGAAAAAATTCCCTGAAGTCTTAACAATTATCTTCAGGCATTCAGGTCTTTAGGAAACAAAAGAATAAAACAAGAATTCCTATTGCCACTATGAAATCTAGACTGGAGATTTTTTTGACCTGTATTACATTTGTGCTTTGGAGCATGTGTGGATCAACTGGAAGCATAGGTCAAAGTTTCTGTGTATCCAGATATCTCCCTTGAAAGAGGATCTATAGTGTGAGCATATATATATATATATATATCTTTTTTTTTTTTTTTTTGGGCTAGTCCTCTGCAAAGCCTCCTTTTCATGCAATCTTCATTCTCCTTTCTAATAATCAAAGATCAAAAATCACTGACTTGGCAATCTTGGATATTTATCCTTTATCAATAAGAGAGTGACTTTATTCACAGAATTTTTAAAAAAGAATTAAACATGAAAAAGACTTTTTAATGCTTCGAGTCATGAAATATTTAACATATTCTCTTGACACATAAATGAACAAAGTATTATCAATCCTACTATCCTATATTGAGAAGTAGAAAAATTAGCACTCAGTAATTCTTCACCTGGACTGCACATCAACTTGGAGCTTTAAAAATGTGATTATCAGGGCTTAGTTCCCAAATTTCTGATTTGATTGCTCTAGAGAGATCTTCAGTGGCTTAGATTATGATTTAAATGCAGTACAGGAGGAAAAGGAGAACAAAGGGAGTATTTCATAAACAGTGCCAATCTAAAATTCTCTGATCAGCTTAGATGCCACTAAGAGACTGATCACAAAACTTACCCCACTTCAAAACTCCCCTGGACAAAAAGGTAGAGAGCAAGCTGCTGAACTCTTTAATCAGGTCCCCAAACCCCCTTTTTCACTTCCTCCTGGGACATGTTTAAGGGCATGTTTTAACTTTCCCTTTAATAATCTTCACTTGCTTTCTATTAACTGTGTTGCTTTCTTTGTTCTTGGAGCATGTGGGAAGCCCATGAAATCTTCTTCCAGACCCCTAAAGTACAGAAGGCTGAGGCAAGTTTCCAAAGGCCCTGGAAAACAATTGTCTGCGAATTTTCCAGTGATTCTAATGTGCAGTCCATTTGGAAGCCTCTGTGTGGGGTTAATTGCTCTAATAATAGAATTTGTGTATGCTCTATAGAGAAATTTTTGTACAAAAGTACTATAATGATGAATGATACCATAAAGAAAAGAAGGAATGAGAATTACTGATAAGTCACTAATTACAAAATTAAACTAAAATTTTTAAATAGAAACCAATATGAAATAAAATTCTATACGAAAGGGAATTGTCCAAAATATTATTCAAAATTTTAAAAATACATGTATTTTTCTATGAAAATCTGTCTTTGTTGCATTAGTGGTGACTAAAATCTTACTCTTAAGCCTGTAGGAAATGTCAAGTTGACTGAAAAAAAATGGATAAAGAAATTTGGAATACTGAAAATAACTGTTTTACTATCCTTGTCTATTAACTCTAGCATCAGTATCAGTTCTGATTTTGTTTCAGTTTATTTTTCTCATTATGGGTCATATTTTCTTTCATTGTATGCCTGAAAATCTTTGATTTTATTCATACTGTGAATTTTATCCTGTTAACTGTTGGATATATATATATATATATATATATATATATACACATATAGAATACACACATATGTGTATATATACACATTTGATTTCTTTTCTCACTTTATCCATACTTACTATTTATAAAAACTCCTTTACAGTGGAGGCTGATTTTAAATTTTTTTAGTCCATAGCTGTTTGGCTAAAATCAACCATCTGAACTTTCAACTTTACTGATATTTTAAAACACTCCAACCGGGATTCCCATTCCTGATAACTGTTATAGTGTTCTCATTCGATATCTTCATTCTTGCTACTCTGCCTAAGAGACTATGCCCAATTGGTAGATTGTGTATGTTAGACATTTCCCTTTCTCCTAAAGAGACTGTTCTACTGCTTTTCTGTACATGTTGAAATCATCCTAAATTTCAAGATGCTGTTCTTCAGGAAGTTTTCTTCAGTGCTTTCAACTGTAATAAATCTAAATCAGTTCCTTTTCATCATAGATTTTCTGGTATAATATTGACTAAACTCTATATTGCACTAAAAGCGATGAATGCTTTTCACCAACACTTAATTCATGATATATATATGTATATGTGGCTATCCTTGCTTTATGTACTAAATTATAGTATATTATTGCATAGAAACTGGTATCTAATTTTTGTATCCCTTGGAATACAGTAAATACAAAGGAAAACAAACTTTTAATAAATTGCTGATTTGCTTGTGAGCTGGCTAATGTACCCTTGCCAGAGTGACATTATTCAGGAATATTACTGAACACTTTAAATGAATCAATCATAACATCTTCTAACGAGGAGACATGCTTTGCCAACCATGTGAAAAGCAGACTAGTCTCAGATCAATATCTCTATTTCGATTCTACTTTGTAGTAAATTTTTACTTTTGAAACTGCTGTTCAATTATATTTTTGGCACCTCATTTTAATACCCCTACTCTACTTTCCTTATCATTAGGCAAATGGCAAACTTGTTGCATTTTAATTTCATTGTTCTAGAGGATAGCTCTTTCTGAGTTCTGTAGTCTCATCTCCTTACCTTCTGAAGTCATGATAGAAGGAGAATTCAGAATGAGATGCTGCCCATCTGAGTCACACCCTACAGACCCTTTCCTGAGCACTAGAGGCCAAAGCTTATCTCATTGACTCTGTGGAAAGACTCCTGTAATCTTCAATTTAGTGTTTTCCCCAAGACAACCAGGAGCCAGACCACCAGAATGCTGGAAGCCAATTCATAGACCTATAAAACTTCTTGGAAAATCCTCTCACTTTTTCTACTTTCAAACTTCCTTGTGGTCTATTCTCTTGCTAGTTTCAGACACTGGAAAGGGGGTCCATCCAGAAACCCCCTCCTAAGAGTACAGATGTAGGAATCTCATAGCAATCAGGGCAACCCTCCTTGCCCAGGAGACTCATCTCCTGCTTTTGTTTTTTTTCTCTGTCAATTTTTTCTAATACAGTTATTAAACAGCACTCTTAATGCTCAAGAATTCTTTCTTGATTGTTTGCCACTAGACCCTAGAGCCCTTCTCCACATCATCTTCATAGTCTATACTTCAGTTTACCATGACTTATAAACCATTTTTACATGATGGTATAATAGACAATTAGACAGCAAAGTCTGTTCAGGCAGGAAACTTGTAATCTGATGCAAGAACATGGGTAAAGTACAGATCCAGAAAGAAGATAGGACTCAACTTGGAGTTCAACAGATACAACATCACTGCTCACTGATTTTATTCCTCATGGCATTTCACAATGAATCATTGAAAAGTTTCCTATTCCTTGTGGTCTTGTGACATTTGCAAGGAAACTGGAAATAGGCTTGAAGAGTTCCCCTCTAATTTTATGAGCTCTAGTTCCCTCATGAATTTTATAACAAAATCTAAAGTAAGGTCATTCAAGAAGAAAATACTTGGAAATAAACACATGGGGAGCCATGGTGAAGAAATAGCTACAACATGACTTTGAAAGGACATTTTAGCACACTTTAAATAACCGAGTAATTTGTACTGAAAGAGATTTGAGGAAGCAAATAAAATTGTTTTTGATAGTCAAAGACTCAGTTTTGAATTAATCACAAGCAGGACTCACATACAAAAATCAAGAACACTGAAAATGGTAACAACAAAGGTAGATATTAAAATTTTGTTTTTTATTATTTATATCCCTTTAAAAGTCGATCAACTGCTTAATAAATTGCTAAATATATTGTTAATTTTAGAGCATTTATAGAAGTAAAATGTGTGAGAAGCACAGATTTTAGTACGGAGGAGTAAAATAATGCTGTTACATGGTTTATATGCGATATATAAATGTGTAGGGGGAAATGTAGGACCCAAAGCATCATTCTCTAGGTTTCCTCTTTAGACCAATAAAGGTCTTCTAGATAAATAAAGGCCATGGGCTACTATGATAGAAAATCTTTCCTTGATCCCAAGGTAAGAGTTATTCTGCCAAAGGTTTTACACCCTATTTACATGATAAAGGCCAAGCAAGTATGGCGTTCCTTCCCCTGCAGCTGTTAACAGGCTGATAAGCGTTAACAATAGAAACCACAGTAGCCATACCTTGCAACTGTACCAAGGAGGTAAACCTCTATCCTGGGGTATAAAAAAAGTCCCTCTAGACCCCTCAGCTGCTCAGCTCTGGCCAAGGATGCCCCTGAGCCAGCACCGGTGCTTGTAATAACGTGCTGTTTCTCTACCTTCTTCTCTACCTCGGTTATCAGTCTTCTTGCCATCTGCAGGCTTTGCCATAACAGGACCTTGGAATACCCAGAGCCAGCTCCTGAGTACTTGAAGTCCAAGTTCATGTTGTTAGCCCTCTGGAAAATCCATGCAATCCCTTCGTCAACCTAGTGTTTTCCCCAGTACAACAAAGAGTGGGAACACTAGAATGCCAGAGGCTACTTCACAGACCTGCAGAACTTCCTGGAAAATCCCTTTACTACTTCTGCTTTTGAACTTCTTATGACTCCTATTCTCCAGATAATTATAGACACTGGAAAGGTGGTCCACCCCAAAGCCTCCCCACAATGGTATAAATCTGACCAGCTCCCAGTTGCTTTCTTTCGCTAATAAATCTATGAACTATGCTTCTTAACATGTCAAGAATTCTTTCCTGAGTCATGTTATTGCCATACCCCAAATGCCCAGCAACATGTTCACATAATATCACTTGAAGGTAGACATTAATAAACTAAAAATATATGCTGTAAATCCCAAAGCAAACATTAAAATATCACAATAAAGAATTGTAGTTAGCATGAAAAAGAGATCAAATTCAGTAAGAAAGAAGAGATTGAATTAAATAATATGAATACCTTCAATTAATCCTAAAAGAAGACAAAAATAGGACAAATTAACAAAAGCCAGATAGGGGTAATTAGAAAATAGTGAGATGACAAATTTAAACCCATCCATAATGAATACCACGTTTTATGTAAATCATCCAAAATTCCAATTAATTGTAAATTATAGATTGAATATAAAAAAGGAAGATTAAAAAAATATATTTAGTCTGTAATGAAACAAAGTAACAATGCCCTAGTTTAACTGAAAAATGTTCCTGGCACTTGGCCGCGAAACCAGTTACGCAGATAAAGACCTCAGATAACGGAAAAATGTTAAAAATGTCACATACGCAGAAACTTGCGAAACCATGGTTACTGCCACCAAAAAAATAACTGCTTTTGTTCTGCATCTGTAACGGAATACCTGGAAGTTATGTGCCTATATAAACCCTGAGCTAAATGAACTGGGGGCTGCATGATTTGGGTTATGCTCTACTCTGTGCAGCCACCGACTAATAAACTCCTCTTAAATTCTCTTTAACTCTGGTGTGTCTCTCTGATCTCGTTGATTACCTTGTAACAGTAAGAAAGTCATTTAAAATTACTTATTTGAGAATCATATTAGGCATTTTAATAAGAAGACTATAATAGTCATTAGAGCATTAAATACTCATTGCTTCAACCCATTTTAGATATAATGACCCCAATAGGTTAAAAGTAAAACAGGGAAAACAAAGGTGGAATGACAATATAAGAATAATTTTTCAGAGTATAAAAATAATGAGAATAACTATTTCACAATGTAAAGGAAATGTATTATTAGGAAGACATAACAACCCTAAATGTTTACACATGTAAACATATAAAATAAATATACGTATATGTAATATAAATAAGTACATATATAAATATAAGAAATTTATATAAATATAAAAAGACAAAACTGACAGCCTCACTAGGAGATATAGAAAAATTTACAATTTTATTCAGGAACTTAACTCCTCTCTCAATGCTTCATATGATAGTGACAAAGAAAAACCTGCAAGGATATGGTTTTAATAAGATCATCAATCAGGTTGACCTACTTAACTCTTATGAAAGCTCCATACAAAAAAATCAAAATACTCATTATTTTCAAGGATACAATGAATGTTTACTAAGATTTAAAACAGTCTGAATCACAAGTTGACTCAATATATTTTAAAGAATTCCAACCATAACAAGTATATTGTTAGACCACAATTAAAAATCATTAATAGAAAATTCTATGCAAAGTCCCTGAGAATTTGAATATTATAAGCACATTTCTTAAAAAAAACCTATAGGTCAAAGAAAAAGCACACAGAAATTAAAAAGAGTTATTAACTTAATTAAAATCCAACATATCAAAATTTTTGGATGCCATTAAGACAATACTTAATGGAAAATTTATGGCACTATTATATTAGAAAAGAAGGATGAAAATCAATGACTTTAGAGTCTATCTTACGAAACCAGAATAAGAGCAAATAAATGAATAAAATATTTTTGTTATGAAGCATAAATAATGAGCAGAGTATAAATGAAAGAATAAGAAAGCAAAAATAGAGATAATTAAACTGAAGAGTGAATATTTGAGATCAACAAAATCAGACTTCTCTATTCTTCCATCTGCATATATTCTCAAGGTGACATCAAACTAGCCCATTGCTTTAAGTACTATGTAGAGCCTTTACTAAGGGCTCTCTTCTCTCAACTTTATTAGAAGATTTCCTTAAACTCTATTTAAAACTGCATTGGCCATCACTCACTGTTCTCTTGCCCTGTTTAATTTTTTTCATAATTATTTACCACTATCTGTTCTTAACACATTGACTTGTCTATTTATTGCTTCCCGCCTATCAGAATAAGTTTCTTGAGAACGGGGACTTTGTTATATATATTGTTATAGCATAAGTGTCCAGAATTGTACCTTTGCACAGGGTGATACTCTGTAAATTTTTGAATTAATGAATAAAAATGACTCAATGGAAAGGACTTATGATATAATAAGAGTATTTTTGATTTAGAAAGATCAGTGAAATTTCCTTAGAGAGTGACAATTAAATTGAAGATAGGTGGGTGATAATTAGACAAATTAGAACATTCTACACAGAGGGAAGATGTGAAAAGGCCCTAAGTTAAGAATAATGATCAATAAGAATTATAGAAGATAAATTAATACAGCTGGAGCATATGGAGTGGGGGATTGCGGGTGGGGTGGGTGTCTAAGATAAGGCTGAAGGGATAGGCAGGAATATAAATTACTTAGAATTTTGCAAATCATGTGAATTTTTTAATTTTGAAATTTATTCTAAAGGAAATGAAAAGCCATTTTTATATTTAAGGAAATGATTATGGTTGGATTTATAATTTTTCTGATGGAAGTAGATGGAATAGACAAGAAAGGTATAGAAGTGGACACAGGGAAGCTGTTTAAGTTGTTACTGATGTAGTCCATGAGATAAATTAGTATCATAAAGACTGAAATGTGTGATGGAAGAGAGAAATAGTTATGAGAGTCTTTTAAGATGTCAATTTGAAAGTGAATATTCAATGTATGGAATAAAGGAAAGACATATCAAAGATAACCCCTAGGTTTCTGGCATGTATTTCATTGAGATATGGAATTCTACCAAAGGACGAGGCTTAGGAAGTAGTGGAGGGAATTATTCATAAATTAAATTTTGGATATTCTTTGGCTCTTTTGTGGGTTTATGAATACAATCTTCCCCAGTCTCTGTTTTTTTCACTTCTCCCAAAAATTCCTCTACACTTTCCACTTACCTGACACCTCAAGTTTTGCTCTATCCTGTTCTTTTCCTCTCCCAAATTTCTAGAAGTCTGTATTCGAGATTTCCACTCCATAGAACACACCTAACCTGAGAACCACCCAGTCTAGCTGTCCTATTGCTCAGTTCATTAGCCTCAATTTAGAGATGTTGCTATAATTATACTTCCTTTCTGATTTCTCTCATCTTAGTTTCTCTGTCATGTGATGCAGCTCTATATTTCCCTGATCCAAATAGGTGTTTCCAAGATTGTGTCCTTGAACCTCTCTTGCAATGTCCTTCAATGTTACCTCCCACTTCACAGCTGTCCTCCTCACCCTAATGCAGAATCACTTTTCTGAGCTACAAATGCAAAAATTTTAACTATCTGCCAAGCATCTCCCTATGGCATCAACACTTTCAACTTAGTCTCAAAGAGTTATTTTATCCCCCAATCCTGAGCCTTTATTGTGTTAATTTTTTATTTTCCTTTATTGTATTCCTAATTTTACCAACTCGTTAGTCACTTAGGCTGAAGACTTACCACGCTTTATTCTTTATGTCTGCATCTTATCCAATTAGTTTCTACATCTTGTTGCCTTTTCTTATTTCAAATTCTTTCTTATATCCAGTGTCTTCTCTATTGCTGCTACTACTCTAACTTTGGCTTTCACTATATCACATTATGATGCTTTGAGAATACATCCTAACGTATTTATGCTTCGAGGTTGTCCCTTTGTTTACATGTATCTGCTAGATCAAACCTTTTAGAATGATTTGATCGCTTATTATTTTCCTATATTATTTGATCATCTTTTTTTGCCTACAGAATGAGGCTCAAATTCTTGAGTCTGGTGGTTTCATAACCTATCCCAGTACAGATTTGTTTTAATTCTCTAGTCTTACTTCTTAATTATGCCTTTGCAAATTCTTCTCTTTTGATTCAACAGAACTAACACTACTGATTCTCTTTTCACAATTTTGGAGCTTATTTCTTTCTCCAATAGTAGTATTCATCTACATCTCTATGTGTCATGTTTCTCCTCATATTTTAGGAACTTTTAAACATCACATCCTTTATAAATTAGCCACCAATATAAGATTTATCTTCTCTCTCTAGGACTATGGTTAACGTAATTCTAACAACATCAAGTAATTAAAGACTTGGGAGGAAATGAAATGGGTATATGAATAATTTATCTTGAGTCTGAGAATAGAATGTTTTAAATTAAAACTTTATCTCAGTGAATGAACTGTTTAGTAATCTGTATGATCTGTATGGACTATGATCAGGCCTTTGAAAAGGAAATCTTATTTAAGGTTGCTTGAGTTATAAAAATCAGGACAAAACTTCTAATAGTGAATTTGGAAAGCACTTCCTTTAAGCACTTCCTTTCCCATCTAAGCAATACTGGAGTCAAGCACTGTCTGCTCTAGTTCTACTCCCCATTATGCTTGGCATCTTGGCTCTAGTACCTTTCCAAAGACTATTTACAGCTCTACCAAGAAGAGCCAACTTGTGACTAACTGGCAATGTTTTGAGAGAACTAATATACATTTGAACTTTGGCAAGGACAGAAATCATGGACATTTTGGTTTGATTAATTTCCTTTCCATTTTGTTCTGAGAACAATTAGCCAAAAGATTGTATGGTTTCTAGGGCACCACCCAATGACCAAATGATTCTTTTCAAATTGAAAGCATATCATTCTTTTCAGTATTATTTCTACCACAGCCAAATTTCTGCGATTATGTCACTTTTCCCAAAGTTCTAAGAGGGATTGATTTCACTTCAAGCACGTTCTTGATCTTTCTTCTGAGCAATCATTGTCATGCGATTAGACTGATGCACTTGAAATACACTGGAGAAATTTTTGTGGAACCCAAGTCTGTAATGGAAATGAAGCATTTGCCACTGATTAGGTTCTCACACTTAAGTACACAGCACTTCACTTATTTATTTCTTAAATCCAGATTCCCACCTATTTTCTACCTGACCTTTTGCAAGAGTGAGGAATTTTCTGGACACATATTTGTAAAATATCATTCACACATTCACAAAAATGCTTGTAAATGCATATGATTAACCTATTGATGTTTCTATTTTTAGATTAACATTTATAAGGCAATTTCCCCTGATACTTTCTTCGCAGGTGTCATGACACACTTGTATTTGGGTTTCATTTGCATTATGTATTCTTGACACTTAAATACTTTGAAGCTTGTTCTTTCTGATCATAACTGCCTCTGGGATTCCATATACTTTCAGTTTCTAAAATAATTCAACAAGTAACTTGAAGGATAAAGAAAATATGCTTCTCTTATGGGAGATTTTGCTGTCAAGGAGCTGTGGAAGGAAATCAAGAAAAGTTGGGTGGGCACAAATGAATGATATAAAGGATGAATACATGCATTCTCAAACTGTGTGACTCTAGCTGTAAAAATGGTGATGCATTTTTTTTCCTATTATCTGCCAGATTGGAAGCTGAACACATTTTTGGAAGGCATTGAAATGATAAAGCCCTTTGAGGTAAACTGGGAGAGGTTTAAGGATATCTGTATAGAGTGTTTGCTGACATAAAAGAACTAAAATTTAAAATTTTGATAAATGCATGACTATTACTATTTTAATTTGATAAAATATCTCTAATTGGAGAAAATTGAGCTTTCTTTTGTTTATATTTTAGATGGGTTATATGTAATTCCCATCTTAGTGATTATCTTTCTAAAATCCTTACAGATATCATAATTTAAAATATTATGGGTGGTAGTTCCCATGAATTCTTGGGGAAGTGCTGCACAGGAGTAGGCAGTCCTAGGGGAAGCACTCTAACAAGGAATGAGGAGAACTGGTCCCACCAGACTGCAAGCACAAGAGTGACTGGGATCCATATCACTGCTGGTCTCAGTGATCCAGGGGCCTTGGACCTGAGCAACCATGCCTTTCTCCACATTAAGCAGCCTGCTAGGCTGAGCTGAGCAACCTAGTTCACCAGTGTAGAGCGGCCCTGTACAGGGATACCACACAATCCACACCTGCCTCACCATCCAAAATAACTCAGTGCTACCATCTCCTAAGAAGTAAACAAGCGAAAGTGAAATATAAAACCTTGGCATCAAACACAGAGAAGATGAGACATGTCAAAACTCAAATCCCCTCAAAATGGCACAAATGACTCAAAGAGTAAAGAGACCAAAAGCTCCCCAGAGAAGAAATTAAATGCTACTGAATGTAACAATATAGCAGATAAAGAGCTCAAAATATTTGTTATTAAAAAGCTGAATGATCTACAGGATTCACAAACCCATAGGGAAATCCAAGAACTTAGAGAAGTGATAGATTATAACAACGTACTCAATAAAGAGACAGAGGCTATAAAGAAAGCCCAGAGTTGCTAGACATGAAAAATACAATCAATGAATTGAAGATAACTATAGAAATTCCACAAACAAGCTCAATCTCACAAAGAAATGAATCTCAGAAATTGAAGACAAAAATAGAATTTGAAGGCAACTCTCATGGAAGAGGAGAGAAAAACAAGATTGATGAAACACAAAGAAAACCTGTAAGAGATATCAGATACCATGAGAACAAACCAAATAATAAGTATGTTAAAGGCAAGAGGAGGAAAAATGAGAAAATTTATTCAAAGAAGTAATAGCAGAGACTTTCTCCCTTCCCCCATCTCCTATACCTCTTGGGTACCTGACAGGCACATCTCTGGCAGTTTTTGCCTTGTCCACTATTACAACACTGGGTAACTGGCTGCTCCACAAGGGTTCTAAGAAATAGACCTTTCATTTCTCACTCAGAATCTCAGCACAGAGTGACAAGGGCTAGATTTTGCTTCTATTTTATTCCTGGTAGACATCACTAAACAACTTTTTAGAACTCAACTCGTTGGGGTTCCTTTCTGGGATTTTCAGATGAGACTGCTGGAAGTCACAAGATTTTACTATTTCTTACAACCCTACAACCTGGTTTGGCCTTTAAGTGAATCACTTCCTTGTAGCAATCTTCAGCTCATTCATGGCCTTAGAGTGTAGAGAATGTTCTTAGGACATAGAAGGGAAAATAGGAGTCAGATCTATTTCTAAAGTTCTAGGATATAAATTTGAATATCAGGGCTCTTATCAATGAGATACTAAACTTTCTCTGTACTGCTAACACTACCATTGTCTACCAGTGTTAGAAAAAGCCTTGCCATCATCTGGATGTATTCCATTTCATGTATTCTTAGTCATTCAGTAATTTCAGGGCTTGCTAATGAGGCCAATTTTATCATTGTTTCACATTTGGATGGCCTCCCTGGTCTCAAATACATTTGCAATTCTGTAGTCAGACAGATAATTTATAAATGTTGATTAGATTTTAACTCAGTCTGTTTAAAATCTTTAATGTCTTGTACTTCTTCTAGGAAGAACAAAATCCTCAATATCCTCTTGAGACCTTGATCTAGTCTTCTTTGTTTAATTCTCCAGTCTTAAAATATTCCACTCTGCATCTACCACCATAGGCTGTGTACAGGTTTTGAATATGTTTGCTCCTTTTTGGTTCCTCACTCCACTCACTCTTTATGTTTAATCTTTCTTTAGAGCACAGAGCAAATGCCATCTTAGAAAAATCCTTAGTCTAGTTAGGTCCTCTATTTTATAATTTCAAGAAATTATGTCTTTTCTTCAGGAATCTCACAGCTTCTATACGTTTATTGGTGTAATTAAAGCTGCATTAAAACAAGAATTATTTCTTCTTTTTGCTCAGGATTCTATCTGTAGAATTGTCATTTTATTAGCATATGGCTGATGGACGTGTAACTGGAAGTATGAATCCATAAAAATTCCACCAAACTGAATTATTAAATGAATAACTTGAATATTATGGAAACATCCTGACACAAAAATGCCAGTGGAAAAAGTGGATTTCATGTCCATTTGAAAACTTAAGCCAACACCTTTCTATTGCAGTCTAGATTTCAAAAAATGGAAAATTAAAGCTACTAATGGTCAGATTAGATATTAAAGGAAAAAAAAAATCTCCTACTTTTCTATGAGATAGGTAATGACAGTGAATAACTGTGTCGTTTAACCATTTAATGTTGTCAGGATGTATGTGATTATTTGTGTTTGTTATTTTATTTATGCCTGAGTATTTGGAAATCTACCATGCTATCTGAATGTAATTAAGATATGTAATAAACATTTTAAAGATTATAATACTTAGTAAAACTATTAAATCTCCACTTTCTTAATGATCTGTTTACATGTTGCTGACATGATTATGATCAGATATTTGAAGGGTAGGAAAGACTTTTAAGTTCAAATCTACCAAGCTTAGCAGCCATGTAATTTCACCAAAAGTTGGGTTGATTGCTGGCTTATGTTTCAACATTTTGATAAGGACTACTCATTCTCTTTCCATGAGTACTGGGATTTATGTGATTCTTAGTGAATGTGGGAGTGATGCCTTCTGATTTCCTTGTTCTGCTTGTTTTCATTGCTGACAGTTTGGAGAAAAAGAGAATAATTCATGTTTGACTTGGAGATCAGTTAAAAATTAGAACAAATATCTGTTAGAAAAGATTTGGCCTTGAGGCATTTGAGAGAGATGAAGAGATGAAGAGATGGGGGAAGCATAACAGACAAAGGAAATAAGGCATTGGAAAACCCAGGAACTCTTTAGAAAATACCTTTGTATGAAAACTGACACTAAGCACTTGTTTAAGGACTTGGATGATCCAATGCAATAGAACACAACTACCTTGAGAAAACAGAGGAAGAAAAAAATGGTATTTCTGAATCAAGGTTCAAATATAAAGATACGTTCAGATGAAAATCACATTTGAAAAATATTTGTCAGAAGTTAGTAGATTAGGTGGAATGATGGTGGAATCCTTCTTGTCAGTCTTTCTTGTCAGTGAAAGCAGCGTTTGGAGAAAAGCCTGTGTTTAGTGGTTTCTATTTTTGTGGCTATCTTAATGTGAAAGGTATTTGCTATTAGCAAATCAGAAAATAGGGCATTTAGGAGAATTCTATTTTATCTGGATCTCTGTAATTTAGGTTTTACACTGCTTAGAAAATGTTTTTGGAAGTTTGGGTTGTGAGTGAGTATTATTAAGTGTCAGAATTGAAGTTTACTTTCTAGGTATTATGTAGTGGGATCAGAATGATTCTTTAGAGTTGCAGTATGAGAAATATTAAAAGACACAAATCAAGAGAAGGTGATATTGGTTAAGTCTAATACAATCTCTGGTGATACTTTTCTATGAAAATTATTTCAGTTAAGTGCAGAGTAGACTGTACGACCCAGAACGCAGAGAAGAGGTGGGGAAGGAAAAACAAGTGATATTAACAGGTGGGTTTTGGGGTAGCCCAGGGATGCATGTTCTTGTGTTGGAAGTGTAATATGGTGAGGCAAACACAGTGAAATGAAAAGAAGCAAGTTTATTCAGCAAGCAAAAGAGAAGTGGGCTCGGCTTGAATGAACTCCTCACTCCTGTCCCTCTTGGGGGGCACATTTTTGTGAAGTGGGTCCCTTTGTTATTCCTCCCCATTCTTGAACCAGGGTATTTCTGGGGTGTTCTTGGGCAGGGATTTCCAGGAATAGGATGGAAACTTCTGAGAACGGGTGTTCCCTTTTACATGCCCCTTACCCATAATTCATTCTCTTACAATGAGCTTAATGTAGGCCCCCATATTTAATTATTTATTAAATGGATTTTATGTTAAATGAGGTAAATGTTACTTTGGGTTGGTTAGGCTGGTTAGTGTGCCTACATAGCCAACAGGTCGAAGTTGGATTGGCCGGGCTGTCTCCTTGGTTTCCTTCTTTGACTGCAAGAATGTATGTGCTGCTCTCCCATTGGTCAGAGTTTTATCTGACTGTTGAAAGCTTTTGTCTGCTGTGATATCCCCACTTTGCCCATTCAGTCCCTCCCTAAGCTCGCCTACCTAACAATATTTCTCTTGATGATATAGAAAGAGGATATATGATTTCCCAATAGTTTGGGTGTTTTATTTGTAAAAGCAATTTATGAATTTTTTTTTTTTACGGAGAACTTCTGTCAATTCACAGATTTATTAAGCTGACAAACTGAGTTTCTCTTCTGTTTGTCAATGTTTTAATTGCTTTCACTGAAAGCTCTCATTAAACTCATTTACTGCCCTAGCATAGGTATTTAATATTACATAGACATTTAAACAAAAATTAAAGATATTGTCATATAACTTCTCTGATGACACTCTCCCATTGTAAGCCAAAGTAAGTTAAATGCATAAGTAGCAATTTAGAGTCAGCACACTTATTCCTTCATACCTTGACTCTGAAAATTTTTATGGAAAAAAATATTATGAACCAAGAAATGTTCTTGATATTAGGAATTGCAAGGTGGGTTAGACATTTCTGCCATCAGGAATATACACTACAGTGGAGAAACAAAACCATGATTAGACACTCGCCACATAGTGAAGTGAGAGAAACAAGCAGAGGCAGCAAGAACTCAGCAGAGGGCATTTAGCCAAGCTTAGGATGACTGTTTGGGTAAAAATTTTTCCAGCAAACCTCAGGAACAGGAGACTGGAAGGTGTTCTAGGAGGCCAGGAGAATAAAGAAAGACTTGGAAATACAAACAATGGAGTAGAGTGTCAGTCATAGGCTATGGGCCTCTCTGTGAGGTTGTTGGTGTAAACTCTACAAAGCAAAGTGACTCTTCTCAGCAGATGGCAGTTTCTTGGAGAAAGGAATCAGCTGTGAGCCTTTAGCACTCAACACTTATAGATGCTGGAGCTGGGGCACTGGCCAGTGTGCTAAAACAGCACCTTCAATCACAGGGTGCTTGTGGGTTAGCAACAAATATTAAATACTAATCCCTCTTTCAAGAAGCTTGAATACGGATGTGCCCTGATGGTTCAGTGGTTAAGTCTATGGCTCCAGCATAGTCCATATAATGCACTGGTTTGTGAGTCAGGGCAGCTGAGGGATTAGAAACAACCAGAATGATCTACTAATTAAAAAACACCTTCCTCCTCTCTTCCTCCTTGACTCCTGTTTGCTTACTTGCCTTCATTCCTGACTGCTTCCTTCCTCTTTAAAAAAAAAAGAAAAAAGAAACTTGAATATGGTGTTGCCTAGGAAATGCCCTTGGCCTCATTCTCACTATGGACATCTCTCCCTAGGTAATGTCTCCCGTATCTCTTTATCTGCAGTTCATTACCACCTTCTGATGTCTGGGTGAGTCCCACACATCTAGCCAGGCATTTCCCTGAATAGATGTTTGCCAAATGAATAATTATACAGTCAAGTGTTTACTTAACGTCATCAGTAGGTTCTGGGAAACTCGGACTTTAAGTCAAGTGATTTATAATGAAAGCAGGTCCTTGAATAATGTCACATCATTCAATGTTGGTAGAGATTATTTTTTTCTCATTAACATTATAATAAACTGAGAGATATGACATTATTTAAGGATCTTCCATACTAGAAATTCTCTGATTGAAGGAGGAAAAGTACATTACAGGCAGAGAAGAGAGTTATTCAAAGACATGAAGAAGTGAGGGATAAACTAGAATAATGAACTTATTGTGGCAACTCAGATCTGATCAGGATGCTACACAGTGAAATATTCTGGGTATCTGATAATAATGCTAAATATGTGAATTTTGCCTTAAATCAAACCTTGCTTTTTCCTGCAGCTCCAGATAAGATATTCTAGATAAGCTCCCCAAAATCTTCTCTTCTCTATTCAATTAGTTTCCAGGAAAGAAAAGCTGACACATTTAGTCTGACTGAAAAAATTAAGTTCCTCTTTTCTCCTAAAACTGTTGCTAACTCTGGATGGTAGAGGTGGAGACAAGCCAGACTCTCGTCCTGTTCTGTCTTCTGCAAATGTCCATCTTTCTGTCCAAACACAGAGAAGAGGGGGAGCCAAGGAAATGGCTATAAAGGAAAACTGAGCAAACCTTTCTCTCAAGAGGGGATTTTGAGAGAAAGGACACAAGTGCATAAAAAAGAGTCATTTCATTTGACAAATCTTTGATGATAAGGAATTCTCTTGGGACAGACAGCCAGAGAAAACATTAGACGTAGGCTTTAGAAACAAACCAACTGGAAATGGAAGGAGAAAATGTTGGTGGGAGATCCCTGGCTGTGAACAAGAGGCATATTCTATCATTTGCATCTTCTTGATTATCTGCTGCTTTGTTTTCTCTAACAATTAACAAGTAAGAGTTGAAAGTGTCAAGAAATTGTCATTTAGTGACTCCTACATATCAGCCACTATGCAAGCTTATATCAAGGCATTTGTTCCTTAGATTGACCACCCTGCTATCTTCTTAATAAATAGAGGACACTAGGGCTCAGAGATTTATTAATTTGTTCAAGTTCATTTAGCTAGTTACTCAGTGGCATAGTCTTTGATTTGTACTTGAAAGTAATCAAGTGTATCTAAAGCAAAACATCTGTCTCAACTCTCCCATTTATCCGGTATTTCAGTGATGATCAGGTTTTTCTGAATTGTGATTGACAATGAAGAAGAAACTTTCACAACAGGGTAATTTGAGGACACTGCAATGATGACATAAGGTACACCTCTCACAGTCCACATGCACCCCAGTCAGGGTTCTCTCAAAATAAACACAGGCTTTTGGTGCCTGGTGGGCTAGTTAGTCACTGTGCACAGCCAGCCCTTTCCATTTGGTCATCTGTGGAGCAGAAGGAAAATACAACATCATCTGTCCCTTGTTTTCCAACAACAAATCCTGGGAGAACATTACTAGTTATAGCAACAGCGGGTTTGGTAGAACAGAAAGAAAACAATGTTTGGTAATATTTGAGTAGTCTGTCCCATCTTTTCCCTACATTTACTAGATTTATTTTTATTCTTTTGATACAAATTAGATAGACACATTTCTACTTCTTTAGAGATTTAATTGTCTAAAACTCTACATTTTCTTAGAAGAGTCAGCAGATCATAATCTAATTACCTAATCATGTATTTACCTGGTTGGGATACTTTAGTAACTATTTGCATGAATGGCCCCTTCGATTTGTTGGGAAGAATTTAGGCAGAGAGAAATAACTTCTCAAAAAACTTCCTTATTTCACGTAGGAGTGTATTCAGCATACTTACCAAGAGAAACTTAGTAGGATGAGTGTTTAGTCCCATGATGAGGCAATTTTCCTTCATGTGTTTCCATAGCAGGCTACACTTCTGTTCTCGCCTATCTCCTGAAAAGACCGACTTCTCCTAGACCGTATCATGGCTTCACAGATTTCTCCCAAGACTCTTCCTCTTGAAGAGATCTAAGAGACCTAGAGTTGCAGGTTTGGTATCAGGATGTCACTAGTAGGACGGATTACAATTGGCCACCAGAGAGAGTCTGAAGCTTTGTGATTTGGGTTGGTCCTCTTGTAGTGTCTCTTACACTCCCTTCTTTTAGGGGACGACTGCATTGCCGGTGTGCCTCTCCTCACAGGTGTAATAGCAGAGGCAGTCATTTATCACTTGTTCATGTCTTCCTAAAACTCTCTCTGAGGAGCTGGAACTATTGTTATGTAGGGATGCAGAATTTATTTAGGGAGGAATAGTTATATTGATAGTCAAAATCAAAGCATTTTAATCACCAGATATGAAAATTCTCTATGACACATTTTAAAACAAAACGGACATCTGAATGGATATATATATATTTAGAAGAACTTTAGCATTTTCCTTCACCAATATTCTGTATGAAATTCTAAATATTTAGTTGTCAGCTGCTCTCATCTCCCTTTTCTCTTCAGTGAGATAATTATGATGGGAATTGAAAGAAATCTTCTTAATGAACCTTTTCTTCAAGTCAGAGGCAGAAATGGCTAATACAATCTCAGAGTGAATTCATGACTTAATGCTAATCATGTTAGATTTAGTATTTTGGAAGGACAACTAATTGATTCACTCATTTTTCAAATATTTCCTGAATACTTCCTAAGTCAAGTACTGACTTTGTGCCAGGTATATAGTTTAAGTTTATTCAAAAGAAGTGAATTATTCTATACATTAGTCCAGTTCCATCCAAGAATTCCATGGGAAAGCATAAAATTTTCAGTGATAATAAAGATTTTAGAGGAATTAAGGAATAAAATGGAAATGTGAGAATAAGGAGAATGACATGCCAAAAAGATTGTAATTCTTTCATAATTTGACTGAGCACTTACAGTCATTCCATATGTGCAAAACACTGCATAAAGTGTACATAAAAGTAGAAAACTTCTCACTAGCAGGGAACTTTCAGTCTAGTGAGTTATATTCAAGATGCGCATAAATAAGTATATCATGAGATGACGCTTACAGAGTCTATGACATATTTGAGAATGTATGTTTTAAGCTATTGGTAATATTTGTAAACTCAGTGGAAGGGTCTTAGATAGGTTTTTGATCCAGAAAGGCAGGAAGAAAGAGAATTACAAATGAAAATTGCTGTAAGCAAAATCACAGAGACAGTATTAAAGAATACATACAGAACAGAATTTGTTCTACTTGGCTAGAGTGTAGGGACACTGTAGAAAGAATATTGGAAATTCAAACTGGTGTGACATTGTAAGAACTTTCAATGCCAGGTTGGGGATCTGATCCTTATTTAACAGACAATCAAAAGTATTATCCATCAGCATTGACACATAATGTGCTGCTGGATATGTAACTGGATTTTATCAGTCTATGTCATCATAACTTCTGGAATTAAACCTTTAGTTGGGAATATATACGAATGTCTAAGGGGTTCAGGTCAATTTCCTAGGGGGAAATTTTATAATAAAGCTTTACATTTGATACTTTTGAGAATTTTCCTTTGAGGCAACATAAAAATGTTATGTATTGTGTGTTGACTACCAATTTTAAAATAAATGGTGGAATGCTTTAGGTTTGCCAATTGCTGAAAAGTTAAATAATGACACATTAAGTAATGGAAGTGTGGGAATTAAAACTTTCACAAAGAAAACAAACTCATCATCTTTCCTTATCTCTGTCTCTGTGTCAAGTCCCCTTGCTTATTCATCTCTTATCCTTTGTGATGTCCTCATTGCCTCTATTTCAGAGCTTTTTTATTTCCATGAGGGGTGAGACACCATTCTGGAATTTACTAAGACTTTCTTGGTCTCAATGATAAAACTAATTGTAGTAATTACATTTTATTTATTCTAAAGGAAGAATCTAGAAAGTTCACAAGTTGATTTCTGTTCTTTTACCTTTTAGTAGTCCTTATTTCAAATCCTCTTGAAATTGCAACTTTTAATGTGTTTCTAATTATATGGTGTCAAGTAATACAACAATCCTGCAAATTCTTATCTTTGAATTTAGTATACTTACATATTTTTCTCTGAAGACAGTTTTATCAGCTTGACAGTCTTAGTCAACTCATTTCCATATATACATTCATGCAGGAAGGAGACAAGTAGAAAATATGCAGGTATGGATACAAATATTTGAATGCAGTTAAATAATTTTAATCCAAATATGTCAAGATAAAGTGATTTTTAAAAATGTCTTCCATTTGTAGGATACTTTATAATATTATCTGTCAAAAATTTCCAGGTATGTATCATTGTCTTTTAACATTTTATAGTTCATAGTGATATTTCATGGTTCATTAATTTGTCTATGCTCTCTATTTTGTACCTGAGATAAATTCCCATATCACATTGGCACACTGATATAAATGAAGTAAAAGCCTCTCTCTGATTTTCTGTGTCTTATCTATCCATCAAATAAGCCTGTACTGAGCATCTTTTATGTATTGAATATACAGATACTAGTGGTGGCAAATTTTACTGTGATATAAACAAACTAGGGATATCTTGTGATGTAGAGTCAGGTTTGGATAGGGCCCTATATGTGTGAATTTCTACTAAGTTTACAGGTCGACTGACTAGGGATAACCCTGTGATAGAAAATATCTTTGGGATTCTCTTTACTAAATTAACTCACCATATAATGGGCATGTTAGGTATACTGAAAGCAATGTAAAGAAGTTTATTAAGTTATACTGAGATTAGAGAGGGAGGGATTCATGTTGTGCAAAGTTCAGGAAGGTTTATGAAGAGAAATTTTTTAATTAAAAGAGTTCTAGGAAGATGTGAATGATTGCAGCAGTGATTGAGGATGTGCTAGACAGAACGATGTCAAAGTCATGGGGCTCCATAGACTAATGCACCTGGGTTTTAGCAAATCTTTAAAGAAAATTTAGAGGTAGACTGGACAGAATGAATTAGTTTTGTTCTTATAGTATGTGAATTTTTGTCCTGGTCAAAACAGTCATTTTGCTTGCTTACAAATCAAATTTATTTTCAGAAAAAACAGCCCATTTTAACCACATTTTTGTACTTAGGCCATGTTTTAACTTCATAATTTGGAATCTCTGAGTAAAGTATAAATAGCACTATTTGAAGAACTTTTGTGAGTATGACTTTGAAAAATTCACATAAGCTTTTCTAGATTTTCTAGGAAGTTTCCTTCGAATCTACCACATTCTCCTTCCTTGTTAGACTATAGTTGCTGTGTGAACAGGTTCCCATATTTCTAGATAAAATCACCTCTTTTAGTATGTCATCAATGGTCTTTTGTGATTTAGCTCCAATTTATCTTTCTAGAATATGTCTACTTTATTTCCCCAGTGCTCAATTTATCATAAAACTAGAGCATTTATCCTTTATTCATTGAACAAAAAATGTGTGGATTGCCTACTGTATGCCAGTGTTCATTGTTTGTCTTTAAATGTGAAGTTGTGAATTAAGACGTATAATCTGATTTAAAGAAGATTATAGTATTATGGGACTGATGGATATTTATATGTAAAGGCAACAGATATAATGATAAAAATGCAAAAAATTGTGATGCAAAAGAATGCAAAATTACAAGGATATTACTAACGAAGAGAATAAATGTAGACACTTCCGAAGAAGTGATGTTTAAACTAAGACTGAAAGAAATAAAGAAAATTTAACTAGATGGAGAAGGCTGGGAGTATTGGAGGAGTGGAGAGAAAATAACTTATACAAAATGGACCATTATAGATTAGAGAGAAAGTATTGTCTTCAAATGTTGGAAATTCAACATTGCTTGACTTTAGTGTGTGAAAGAATGGTGAGAAATGGAAACTGGACAAGGGAAAATTGTGGAAGATTTTGTATGTTGTGGTTAATAAACAAAAATATGCTAAGTGCAATGAGAAAACACTGAAAAGACTTAAACAGGAAAATGGCACAAAAAACTTTAAATTTTGAGATTACTGGATACAGGATGGAGAAAGGCTTAAAGAGGATGAAACTGAAGTGGGAGGCCAGCTCTTGGAATTGCTTAGGTGAAATAAAAAGACACTTTGGATGAGATGGGTGACAGTGAAAATGGAGAGAAATAACTTGACATTTGAAGATTTCTTAAGGGTAATAGGAATATAGAAGATGTAGGGAATTGATGAGATTGCTTTGGGAGAGTAGATAGAGTAAGAAGTGTAAAGGGCTGAGAACTGTTTCAAATAATATCAATGTTAGGGTATGAATGGGAAAAAAAACAGATAAAATTCAGATGGTCCCTGACTTATGATGGTTTGATATGATTCTTGTATTTTATCATGATATGAAAGCAATATGTATTCAGCAAAATCAATACTTCAAATTTTGAACTTTGATCTTTTTTCATATTTGTGATATGCCCTAAGATACTCATGATGCTGGACAGTAGCAATGGACAGAAGCTCCCAGTCAGCTGTGAGATCTTGAAAGTAAACAACCTTCTAATAGCCATTTTAGAGCCTCATCAGAAGAGATAATGATATGGCTGTTTCATCCCCATCATTCAGCAATTTTAGTTCAATGCTTCGAATATTTTTCAAGTTCAGTATGCTTTTAGCTCTGCATGAGAAGTCTCACAACCACACTGTTTTTCACTTTGAGTATAGTATTCAATGAATTACAGGAGGTATTCAGCATATTATTTTAAAATAGACTTTGTGTTAAATGATTTCGACCAACCATAGGATCATGTAAATGTCCTGAACACATTTAAGGGAGGCTAGGCTAAGCCATGTTATTTGGAAGTTTAGGTGTATTAAATGCATTTTTGACTTAGGATACTTTTCACTTATAATGAGTTTATCATATGATATTAGCCCATCATAAATTGACGAAGGTCTATAATATGAAAATGATCTATGAATGGTAGAAGGAAAATTACAGGAGTACCATACCTTTAAAGACAATGGATTATTTCAAGAAGAAAAGTATTTCTATGGGTCAACAAGTTTGAGAATTTCTGAATACAGTTATGAAAAATGTCTGTTATCTTGAGGATCATACTGGTAATGGCTGACCTTGGTCAGTGATAAAACACTATTGCTCTGTCTTTCAGCCCAGGCTTCTATTGTATTATCTATTCTTCCATGGCATTCTATCCATGTTTATTGACCCAGTGAAAGTAAAATATATTTCATAAAAATCAGTTCTTAAAGTTGGTGATACTTGCTACCACTTTGATATATACCTGAAATTTTATATGCTTTATGTGATCTTTGGAACAGGTTACCTTTCTTCTCACTTGGGCATATATCTCCTAATAATACAGATAGTCCTCTGAGAACAGAAATTCTATCTTGAGTGAAAGGGTGTTAGTTCAAATGGTTAGTATTGAATAACTCATCACATATAGTTTTTACTGATTTTATTTCTGTGAATGAATTTATACTCAGTGTTTATCTCAATATATAAGAAACGTCTGTCAAAATGTTGTATATGCTTTCTTCCACATTTTAATTTTTCTCTGTTGAAAAGTAATTTCAGTAATTTCCTACTGGAAGTTTTAGTATTTATAATTCTAGGTTACTTGTAGCATAGTTATTTCTGTTTTGCTTGAAATAAACACAAATTTTAACCAGATTCCCAAGACAAAAATTAAGAGTCTGACTGGGCATTTGTGTCTGCAGGAGTTGGCATTGGGAAGTAATATATGTTAGTATTTCCTTTGTCCAGTAACATATAGAATGGAGCCATTGGAGGCACAGTCTCACTTAAGTGGATTTTCCTTGCCTTAGCCTCATTGTGGATTCTGATGTTGCAGGCAATTCCTTTCATTTCTTTGATTTATTTATGTTAAATCACTTAGGGACCATCCAACTTTTGCTTATCTAATCATTTAATACATATTTGAAATCAAGAATACTTAAGTTAATCATCCCCCTTTGAACAAGGGACTCTCATTGGGGGTTAGAGGTAGGTAGTGATTTGTTTCTCCAAGGAGAAACAGAAAGATAGATTAGCTTTCTAGAAGTTATACCCTACTCCCAACATGCATCCACTTGTTCTTCATGTTCTTATAAGGGCTTAGGTACAAATTAGGGAAAATAAACGCCAGCTGAGGACTCCTTCCTTTGTACTATATCCAGGGAAAGAGATCTGACAGTATCCCAGGCAAAGCTCTCTATAAACACCCTCCTTTATTTTACCCAGCCATAAAGAATTACATGCAGAGAAATAACCATTTGAAACCCTTTGCCCCCATGTTCTGATTGCTGCCAAAGTTTTTTTCTTAGCTTGTTTCAACAAGAATAAACTGTGCAAAAACTCTGGAGTTCTCAGGCACTGTGACTGCCTGCCCTGCTTGTTTAAGGTCATTAAAATCCTGGCCTTTGCCAAAAGTCTTAGAGCAGAATCATTCTGTTCTTGGAGTGAATTATAATTTTGCTTAGGTCACAGACTTTCAAGTGGCCAACAGCACTAAATAGGTCCCTTTTAAGAGTATTAAATATAAATGAGATGCAAACAGTGTGATAATATAAAGTTGTGTTTGTAATGAGGATAGTCTGTGTGTAAGAAATTTCTAATACATTTCCACTTGTGAATTACTAAAAATAAAAAAAAAAACCCCAGCTTTCCTATTGCCTTGTCAGATGAAGGAGGGACTTTTATTCCAAACATATTTTCTTTAGAGATTTATTTTTTAATTGAATCATAAAAAGTCTTCACATTTATCCTCAGTGCACTTGTAGTCACATTGATGTAGCCAAAAGATAGAATAAGTTGCATAATTATCTGGTGAATTCAAGACTGTCAGAACAACTTATTGAGGCAATAGAAACAGAAACATTTCAAGTCATCATTGGTTGATTATTTTGAACTGCAATGTCCAGTGACTCTTCTAAACTTGCTTCGGTTAAAGTAAAAAAAAAATGTTAATTTTTGTCTTAGGTTAATTATTTTCTGTCTGGCAAACTACAGAATTGCACTGGTATTTTTGTTTCTTGAATACTGTATTATGGCTGATTAGAAAGCAAAATAGTACAGATTATGGCTCATTTTTCTTTTTGGTATTAAAAATAATTGCAAAAAATGGAAACATTTCACATTTTTTCTCTATAAGCAAAAGACAAGCCAATATAATACAACATCTGTGAACAATTTTGCGTTAATTGTACATGATCCTAATCATCTTCATCCTTTCCCAAACAGAAAGAACAGAAACATAAGATACTTGTATGTTATATCCAACTAATATGTTCATCAACAGTACAATAAGAATGTTTAGAGGATGAAAACTTTTAGCCATTTCTTACGGAGCTCATTGGCCCGATGTATACCTCAACTGACATTCTAGGGGCAGAAGCAGGAGAAGGTCCTGCTGGAGATGCTTGGTGGATGTGATGAGATTGGAGCTAACGCTAGGCAGGGTAGACAGAGAGAAGATGGTGATGGATACACTGGTGTCATGTTGCCAAGAACTTTGCAAATGGTATTTAATCTTTCCACTCATACCGTGAGATGGATTATCTTGTGAGATGGATTTTCTTATGCTCATTTTAAATATGAAGACACTGAAGTTCATAAAATTTGCTGAAGATCTCAAATTGGTAAGTTGTAGTCGAGGTTTGAAAGCTATTTTTTTTTCTGATCCCAAAGTTCAAATTAATTCTGCTAGATTACATCAAGGTTATTGTGTAGGGCTTGGCTGTTTTGGGGTACTTCAAGAAGATGGAATTTTGTCAAAAATTTTTTTAAGTCTGGAGGAACTGTAGGAAGATTCAGGGAAGTTTAATTTATACCTTCAATTAATCTTTTGGGATATATACTACTTTTGAGCACTTCATAAAACAAAATTTTATTGAATACCAGTGCCAGGCATTTTTTCTAGGAACTGGAGAATCAGTGGTTCAAATAGAGGCTTCCCAATAAAACTGATGAGGACATTCTTACCAGTTCAGATGTAAGAAGATTGTACACCTGAGAATATTACTGTTGATGATTTTAAAGTTGCAGTTAAATCTACAAGAATATAAATGTTTTTATTTGTTTGCTGGTTGTCAGGAAATTACAGTTAACAACATAGCAGTAGTATTTAGGAGAGTACCATGAAGTCACTACCCTTGACTTTCAAGCCTATGTGATTTACTCTCCTATCTAAATTTTAGTGTTTCTCTGAAATGATACAGATTGAAGCGCTCGAGGTTTCTGTCTTTACCAAATAACTACCTATCATTACCTTTTAATTCTGCTTGTTGCTGGTCTAATGTGGGTAGCTTTTGTACTCCAGATTCTAAATATGATTTAAGTTTTTTGCCTACCAGCATTGGAAAGTTTCATGAGGCAAATAGGCAGTGTTGAAAATACCTAGAAGATTGCCATAGATAACAGGTGAGTATTCCCTTTTTTTCTTCCCACGGTTTGCAAAACTATCCTCATATGGTTATCCTACATATTCTCAGACATACGTACACTTTACTTATGGGAGATTATAGCCCTTTTTCATACCCTCAAGTAGGGAGGCTTCACATGTACAAATATCTAAAAATTTATTCATTCCCAAACTGGCTATTATTAATGAAATAAAATAGAGAACCCAGAAATAAAACCACACATATATGGACAATTAATCTATGACTAAGGAGCCAAGAGTGCATAATAAGGAAGGAAATTCTCTTCAACAATTGGTATTGGGAAAATTGGATAGCCACCTGCAAAAAAACAAACTGAAACTAGATCATTCATTAAGGCTATACACAAAAATTAATTCGAAATGGATTAAAAACTTGGAGGTAAGACCTAAAACCATAAAATACATAGAGGAAAACATAGGAAAAATACTCCATAACCTCAGAGATATCTTTGGGGAAGTGACATCTATGGAAAAGGAAACTAAGGTAAAACTAAACAACTGAGTACTTCATCAAACTAAAAACACTTCTGTACAGTAAAAAACAAAACAAAACAAAACAAAACACTAAAACAAAAAGACAATCTGTTGATTGGGAGAAATAATTTGTACATATACATAAACTTATTCTCCAAAATATATAAAGAGCTCATACACTCCAATAACAAAAATGGAAAAAACTCATTCAAAAAATGGACAGACATGAGTAGACACTTGTCTAGAGAAGAAACAGAGAGCCTACAACGTTCTATCAAAAGGTTCTATAATTTATAAGGAAAATGAAAATAAAATCTACAATAAGATATTATCTCATACCTTTTAGAATGGCCTTTATCAAAAAGACAAAAAACAACAATTGTTGGTGAAGACAAGAGAAAAAAACTCTTACACTGTTGGTGGGAATGAAAATTAGTATAAACTCTGTGGAAAGCAAGAATCTGGCGATTCTAAAAAATAAGGACAACCATTTGATCCAGCAATCTCAATTCTAGGTATATATCAAGAATTCTTAATCAGAAAAGATATTTGCATTCTTCTGTTCATAACAGCACAATTTATAATGACCAAGACACAAAATAAACCTCAGTGCCCATTGGTGGATGAATTAATACAGATATTTATACTTATATTCAATAGAATTCCACTTAGTTATTTGAAAAGATAAAATTGTTCATTTTGCAACAATGTGGATGGAAATTGAAGTGATTATGCTTAGTGAAATAAGAAATACTGAATGTTTTCACTCATGTGAAATATAAATGAATAAAACAAATAAACTAATAAAACACAGCAAAACTCACAGAATGCAAGACTGTGGCTACTAGAGGGGTGGGGAAGAGAACGTGAGGCTGAAAGAGTGAAAATGATAGTGGTAACTGGCACTAGAACTCTGGTGGTGGATTTACACCCATTGAGGTGTGAATCTATTAACCTGAAAATTACATTAAGTAAACTAAAGAAACAAAATAAGAAAAGTAAAAGAAAATTCCTTTCTAGGTTAGAAATTGCTGGGAAAAAATGAGCAACTCCAGAAAGCAGAGTTAAAAGAAGTTGGATGAGGAAACATGAATTTTATTTGCCAATGTTTCTGGAAGTTTGAGGTATTTTTAACACTCATGGATTTACCTTTCTGCTTTTCTTCTAAGCCTATTAATTGACAAATAACTTCAGTCCTCAAATATTTCCTTCATCAGGTAAAGAACAAATCATCAAATTATTTTAACATCACTGTATATATGATCCTAGTAAATCTAAGATAAGATAAAGAGAGAGAGAGAAATATAAGAAGCATTTTAAAACTTTTTAACTACGTAACAGAGTCGTCCTTAACAGAGTTCTCTTTAATTCCTACTCCTTCCTTTATGACACTAAGCCTTTGATTATACAAATTAGGGAGATGGGATTCACTGATACCTCTTCATTTATCATTTAAGTGACCTCCTTTCAGTCAACAACAACAAAAAACGAAGGGAAACAAACATTTTTAAATAATTCTTTTAGAAGGAAAACACTTTCAATAGAACAGGTTTTTATCCTAGAACTAGATCATTATAGGAATCAATGATAGGCTTCTTCTGTATTTTTATATCCATGGTGTTCACGACCTTCCTGAGATTCAAGTTAATACCCATGTATAACTTTTCTGTGTTTACATTTCCAATGGTTACATGTTATCTAGTCTATAAAGTCTAAAACTAATTAGTCTGAGATGTAAAAGGCCCTCATAATCAGACACAATATTCCTTCTCAGTAAATATCTTTTCTCTTCCTTTCCTTACATTGTACTTTTGAACAATAGTGACATTTTTGTCTTTTTCTGAAATGCAAGTGCCTTGTCGAAAGGTACTTATTTTTAATGCTCTCATTTTGAATGCCATACATACGGAACACAGTGGAATTGAGTAGCCAGAATTGTTATTGGTGAGAAGCTTTTCTTCAGTAGGGTTTAGACTTGCATGTTCAGCACATCTTTGCTTGTTTTGTTAAATAAGGAGAAATATGCTGTGGATTGAAAAATGTTTGAAAAATGTTGATGGACTCCCACTCAAGATATATTAAAATATAGTTATAATCTCAGACTCCAATTTGAAGCAAAAAATGAACCTAGTAAATAAGAAAATTTCAGGCAAAGAAATGCCATTCATTTCAACCATTATGCTTGTCAGGACAACATATTACTTCCAAATTAATCTATGATACCAGTCTGCACCATTTAATAATAAACTTTCTCCACCTGATATGTCTGAGAAAACCTTTTTTTAAAAAAAAATCCCAAATGTAGTATGCATAATAAAACCTATGGTGCCTATGGGCTAAGTTCTGGTTTTTAATTCCTTCAGATCTGCTTAATCATTAATGGTTTCTATGGGAAATTATTCATATATTTGTTCACTAATTCAAAAAATACTTAATGCACACCTAATGGTTGCAATATTTTGCATTATTCATTATATGTGGGAGATACAAATAAACAGTTTCTAAAATACTGGATAGTGCCATGACTGGGAAAGTATTGGATGCCATAGGCGCACAGAAGAGGGCCCCTTACTCAGGTATGTGGATTCAAGGCTTATTGAATAACTAAATTTCTTACATTTAAATCTTTACATGATTATGCCAGTTACAATGTGAAGAGTGAATTTGTGGGAAAGAAGGAGAGGAAGGGAAATTTTGGCATACCAGTATGGTTATCTTGGAAAGATGTAATAGTCATCTGAATAGGAAATTAGTGTAAAGCAGGCAGTCTTAATAAATAGGGGGTACAGTGTATACTAGTGTTTAATTGGATATAAGCACCACAGGAGAAGGTATTGTTGAAGGTATGGGTTAAGGAACAGGGTGATTTTGTGTCACATTCGTATCTAGGATCAAAAGGACATTTGTGGTTTCTGTAGTCTTCAGGGCTATCACTAGCACACACCAATGTTTCCCCAAAAATTGCTCAGAACCCTGAATTTGCAGAGTAAACATTCCTCACAAGTAGACCTGGGCAGCTGTGTAATTGAATGAAATGGCCTTCTCAGCACAAGTTGGGCCCAAGGGGAAAAACAGCCCTGTTTTTCAGAATTCAAATATACTAATGAACAGTCAGTCTATAGCTTGTGCTAAGGCACTTTGGGCTCCCCATCCTGGACACTGCTCTCAAGAAAGAGTGAGCTGTTCAAAATTAGTGCACTTCATATAGTAGGGGGAGAAAAAACCCCAACTTACACAATCACTCTCTCTTTTACACACACACACAAATACATACACACCCCAAACCAACAAAGGTATCCATATACCTTACCCATTTTTCACTTGTCAACCCGAAAATTCCGCCTCTAAGTTTTCAGGTATGAGCAAGTTGAGTGGCTGGTGGTGTAAATTACAAAGAAGAAAAATACAGATTAGTGATAGGAAATGATGAGTTTATTTTAGGACATGATAAGTATGAATTACCTGTGAGAGAAAAAAAAGATAGTTCTGTAGATGGCTTGGCATCCATGTATGATGCTGAGATTCTAACATTACTATCACCAGCAAAGAAATTACCATAATAAAATCAATCTCAGGGTCCTACTAGCTATTGAGCTAGTATGTTCATGGTTTAGCTTATTTTTGATAACTTAAAAGATAATGCTGATAATACGATTAATACCATTTCTTAAAAAGAGGGGAAAGAAATGAGAAATCATGTACATATTCTACGACATTAACACAGGTTTCCATTAGGGACTCTCTATATATTTGGAAACATTATTTAATTTTTTTGTGTCATTTAGCACACTATTCTAGCTACATTAACAATTTTATATTAAATACATCTTTAGTATACAATTTATACTTTATTAATGAAAATTACCCCGAGATTTATTGGTTTATGATTGCACAAAGTAAAACAGAACCATTAAGTGTGCAGGCTAATGAACTTTTCAACTGTATATACTTGTATAACTACCACCAGAATAACAGATATGGAAAATTTTCATCACCGATTTCAGTCCACCTCCTCTTCACTATAGTTTGCCTTTTCTAAAATATCACATAAAATAAATTAAATAGTATGTAGTCTGTTTTGCTTTCCTCAATTAGCACCATGTTTTTGAGTTCACTTCATGTTGTGTATTAAGTTGTCCATCTTTATTGGGGGATAGCATTCCAAGATAGAGGTACACCACAGTCTCTTCATAAATACATCAATTGATGGATTTTTTTTGAAAGGAAGGTGCAAATAGAAATAATGGCGAGTAGGCAAGCAGGAAGAGATGAGGAAGAAGCATTTCATTTTATTTTGATTTAGTTCTTCACACTGATTGCTCCTCCCTAGACCTGGGATGTGAACCTGCGTCCTTGTCATATACCTGGACTATGCTTTTTTGGAGGCAGTTGGTCTAGCTGCTGTTCTACCAGGGTGTGTCAGTTGATGGACATCTAATGCTTTTATTCCAAGTTTGTATTCTAAATGGTGCTTCTATGGACATTATAAAACAGAGTTCATGGGGACATTTTGTTTTCCTTTTCATCTCCCTGTTGTAAAAGCTTAGGCATGGAACTGCTGGGTTAATTAACACACGTGAAATGGATATATAGGGTAAACTTTTTTCTGTTTTACATTCTAAAAGCAATGCTTGAGTTCCACTAATTCCATATCCTCAGCAACACTTGGTATTGTCAGTTTGGAGCAAAACTTCATTGTCAGTGAAGTTTTAAGGTATGGATTATCATGGATACATTTCTCTACTGCAAAGACAAAGTGAAGTTAAAATTTGAGCTCTCATATTGGTCAGCTGCCAGCGCAGTGTTGGATATATAAGCTCTGGTTTTATGGTACTGAAATACTTTCCTTTTCATAAAGTGAAATATTGAAGTCTGTTGGTTTCAGCTAGATAATTCAAGTGATGCCATTTTATTGTGTTTCATCATAAATCTATTTTATTGCATTCAGTGTCATTTATTTTATCTTGGATAAAAATGTTTTTATTTCCTTTATGACTTGGAAATCCTGTATTTTTTCTTCTTTTCTTATGCTTGGAGCAAGTTGCTAATAAATTCTTTTTCTTGTTCATTTTTTTTCCTTAACAAACTTTCAGTTCTACATAAGGTCACCAGAGCTGTTGGGAGCTGATTGTTTTTAATGATGTATAATATTGTCAAGAAGCTTCCATTCACTTTAAGAATATTTATTTTGCTTTCAGAGATGGAATTCCATTAAATTATGAGGTGAATGTTTAACAGATGACGGTTAGAAGTCTGTGCAAGATTTTTTCTGTAAGTAAGGCAGCTATCATCGCTCATTATGAATCTATGATTTTGAGGTGATTGTTTTTGTTCTGTTTGTCATTAAAATAGTACAATATTTTTAAAAATATATTTTTGGCTTATTTTATTAAGGAATCTCAAAACTATGCAAGATGCTAGTTCTATAAGGAGTCTATAATTTAGTGGAGAAAAAAGAGAGACCCTAATAATTTCTTTGTATGTGCTTTGTATGTGCTATTTCTCTCCACTAACGACTTTTTCTTTTGTGTGAAAGGAGATTAGTACTCCTTCCTAGGGCAGTTCTTGTTTTTAATCTGCAAAGAGGCAGACTGAACTTCTTTGCTGCTGGGTATCTGCTATTGGCCCACATTTCTTAATTAGATGGAATGAAAATACCACAGGACTTTGACGTGTACAGGTATGATAGTTCTGAACTTTCTGGACCAGTGGGAAACAGAGGCCTTCATGAGTGAAATCAAAGTACAGACTCAAGCTTTCTCTTGGGTGGCATATCTTAAGGTCTGATTAGAGAGGAGGCGGGTAGCACGTCATCAGGGTTTTCATACTGATTTATAACTTCTATATACCAGTTATTAGTAATAGTGGTGATATTTTGGTTTTAATTTCTGATGCTTCTTCTTTTTCTAAGTCAACTCAGAACCCATATGGAAACAGGGTGCCATTTATGGAAACTACTCAATGACTTTAACTTATGGTAGACATAAGGAATAGATATTGGTATAGGCTGTGTCAACTCACCAGTTGCTAAGATATTTCAAAAAAGCTCCTTGAGAATCTGCACTGAACATTCAGTATATATAAGAATTTAATGCTTTAAGCTTCTGAGATTTTGGGGTTTGTTAGCATAGCGTATATACAAGGCTAACTCATACACAATTTCCTACTCCTTGAAAAAGGATTAACTGGGCAAATATATTGTGACATTTGATATAAATGGGAGATGATAAATCATTTTAAGAATAGTCTTCTTTAGAGTGGGTAGGAGTGGAAAGGAGGTCTGCATTAAATAAGTTTATCATACAACACACAGTCATTTTTTGAGAATTCAGATCAGTCATTTCTATTTTTGTTTATCAGATTACCCAGGAGAGATTAGAGTTTACATGAATTGCCCCTAAAAGTATATTTTGGTGAGTGAGCAGAAGGAATTAATACTAGGTAGAGACTAGATAAAAAAAGTACACCATGAGTGTTTGCCAAATTTAAATGGTGATTTCTGGGTAAGTGGTTGCTTCAAAAGAATAAAGAAAGCTGAAAATAATCAAGTTAACAAGCTATAAGATATTCCATTTGGTTAGTAAAATTTTCAATTAACTGACCATATTTATATTTACCTTACTATGTTTTTGCAGTTATATGTTTTCTTATTTTCCATTTTTTACTTACGTTTCTTTTAACAAACACAAATACTAGCCACATTAAAATTTACAAGACACATTAGAATCTGCCAGACTTATCCACAGAAAAAAGTGTTCATTTTGTAAGTGGTAGTGTTATATATTCACAAGTTTTCTTTATATTCCATATTATCACCACCTCAAACTACAACACACAAAAAAACAGAAATTAAGATTGCTGATTATCTTGCCAAGGGCTTTGTCTCATTATTGGATATTTCTGGATTTAGTACTTCAAGTATTTTAATAGCCTCAAATTGGATCTGTACATATATTCTTTAAATATCTGCTATTTATGAAACGTAAAAATATTTTAAATTTTGTGTTTTTTTTTGTTTTCACAATAGTCTCATTTCTAACCATGTAACTTCCCCGGGTATTGGAGTTTATACATTTAGTAGTTCGCTGCTAATTAGAGATTGACAAGTTGTACAATGGAAATGAAAAATTGACAAGCTGTACAATGGAAATGAAAGTTTGATGCTACAATAGATCAAGCTGATGTAAGAACCGAGACCCATACAACACATGGTAGTACAGACAAGTAGAACCTGAGTAACTTTATTCAAACCAACAGAAACTGTACTCCCATGGAGAACAGATGATTACTCATGGAATCTCTCAGTGTGAAACAAATTGCAATACATCATTATGGTGTTAAGTAAACAATGAAGTATTCATTGATTCCTCCCTCTAGCAGTAATTAAATGTATCCATTTAATACACATTCCCACAGTGCTATAATATAAACATTCATTTCAAATCAATAAGTAGAGCATTATAAATATGCAATTAAATTTGAGTGTTAAGGGTAATAATCTTAGAAGACTAGGAATTATATCTGAGCTCTGATTATTCCCAAACCATAAAACAAACCCATAAATTTAACAGTAATGTAACCTTTAATATGTAGAGATACGTCATACCAGGTGGTTTTTGTAAACTATACCCACCTTCACCAGGCTTAGAGGGGTTCTATTGAAACAATTGTTGATTTCTGTATTGGAGCAGTGATGTTTTTTCTTTATCATAAGTAACAGAGGTGACTCAAATTGAAATGTGATCCATATAAACTCCAAGATTCACCTGCCAGAAGATAATTTCCAGTAAAATATTTTTGCCGAATATATTCTTTGCAAAATACAGTATTACTTGCTTCTCTGCAGGAATAGAAATGTAAATTTTTTAGTTTAGTATGCCTAAATTGGAAAGGGTGTGGATTGTTTTCAAAGTTCAGAATTTCATCTAAGCTGTGTGGATTTTCAGAAAACAACAACATCAATTACATGACCTTTGATGGGATTTTTTTGGAGACAGTTTTTGGTACTGTTTGACTATAGTCAAAAATATAATATTACTCGTATGAGGTATATAGAGAAGAAAGCAAATGAAAGACCTAAATTAAACAATAAAAGACATAAAAAATAACTAACTTAAACAACAATGGACTTTTAGTGGGAAAAAGCACAAATCAAAGAGTGCAGGAAGAGATGGGGGTGGAGTTGGGATCAAATGGAATAAAAGGCATTAATTGTACAGTGAAGGATAAAAAAGGAAAGAATGATAAATCCACTGTATTATGTACCTATTTAAATTTACTATCACGTATATCTCAAACCTAATTCATGTTAAAACGCAATATTCCTTCAATTAAATCAATTAAAAATAAATAAAGCAATTGATTAATAAAAGAATAAGAAATGTTAAAAATATAGCAAACTTAATATCTGAATATTGACTGGGAATTTATGACTGATGAGTTTAAAGAATGCCTGTTAAATTTTTTAGATATATTAATGGAATGCAGTTATGTGTAAAAAGAAATATCTGTGAAGGAAATGAAATAGCTATGATTTTCTCTATAACACATCTGGTGGCAGAGCTGGGTAAGTGCATAGATGGCATGTATATGTTTGTAAGTCAATAAATGTCCTGGGTACTGGGTATTTTGGGTTCATTTTAATCTACTCTTATGTCTGTTTAAAATTTTCTGTAATAAAAAATAAAAATGCAAGAAAATATATCTACTCTTTATTTTCCTGAGATCTCTGAAAGATTCCTTTGAAAAGCAATCTTTGATTTGATAGATGCTAATCTCCTAACAGGCTTTACATGAAAAAAAACCCAAAAAACAGAAAACTCAATACAAGACAGACTTGGGAAACTTGTACTTGATCCAATGAAAACCTGATAACAATTGGAATAGAGTTTATTTTGCCTGGAGAAGGCATAGGAGACAATAAACGATACTTTAAAATAATACATGATTTTGATGTAGGATTTAGATGAAAATGTGCTCTGTCAGCAACTGGAGTCAGAAACCCACAAAAAGGAGGTAATAACCAGCCTTGGAAAGTAATGAAAACCAAAGTGACAGGAAGACCTGAGGTCTGGTTTTGACTTTGCTGGTTACTAGTGGGATTACCTTGGTTCCCTGGTTAGGAGGAAAAGCTTGGCATGAATGTTAGCTTAGGGCCTTTCTCCACACTAAAGAGAAGTCTTTAAAAGGGACATCCAAGGTCACTAAGACGACTGTATAAATTGTCACACATTTCTAAGTGATATTCTAAGAATTCTTTCCCTTCTGCATTACCAAGTAAATACATGTATGTAGTGTTTTATAAAGAACAGGATTTCTTCCACATCTTGTAACATGGTCAACCCAGAATTTCAAGTTTTATCACTTGGGCAATAGCTTTAACCTGTACTAAAACCAAACCAAACCAAACCAAAACACATAAAAACCCAAAGGAAATATGATTCAGATGGCAGTTTGAGAAACAAAACTAGGTACATATATTCTTGCCCCTTTAAATAAAAGTAGAATTCAAAGCACCTCTACGTTGAATAGCGAGTACCATCATTCAAAAAATTGGCAAATTCACTGTAATCCATTAATTATTGCTTACTGAAAGTAACATACTTATGCTTGAGGTTAATCATAAGGGAAAAAAGATAATATATTGTCAGTGACAAAAACAAAGGCTTATACATAATCACACTAAATGGATATACACATTAAAAAATATAGATGAAAAATTTTACCTTGAGGCATAATTACCCCGATTCATTCCAAGAAACACAGGATGTTTTCTCATAGCAAATCAACCATTAAGAGATTGTATCACAGTTTTGAAACAGGAATTCCCTGAAAGCAGGCACTAACATCGGCATTCATTCCTGGCTCTCAGCATGCAGATTATGATATTAGAGCCTTTTTCAACTTCTCAGTAGTTGACTTGTGCAGTCATTTTCTCTCCCACAATAATGTCAGCCACAGGCCTCAGTTCACTTCTGCAAATATATTCACTTCATATTTGCCTATCTAGATACTCCAAGGACATTGTAAAACCTCAGGCTCTGCAAGAAAAGAGTAGATTCCTCCAGTTTTCTCCCCAAGAGAGCAGCAGCTCCATAGAGGCTTCACTGTGCAAGATATAATTTGAAGGCTTAAGAAGGGTCAAACTATTTTCCATGTTATTTAGGCTAAGAATTTTCTCTTGGAATTAAAAAAAAGAGATACTTATAGAATAGAGAACACCTTAGTAAGAATAGTTTAGTAAGAATGAGCTTATTCCAATAGTTTATTTCATGATAGGAGGGTTTAGGGCAGAACTTTTGGACCCTCAGTAGCGGGTATAAAAATGGGGAAAAGACACTGAAAAATAAATCTTTTCCTTAGATGTGACTTATATTTGTTGTATGTATCAGTTATGATTTTGTCATATTATATATTTATAGTATTTTAAAAAGTGGATACTTGTTTGGGATGTATGATAGCACCATATATATTTTCCATGCTAGTCTCCAGTGTGATAACCAATATTATAAAGTAAAACAAAATTACATTCTGCTTTAATATTGAATTAACACACCACAGGAGAGTTTAAGTTAATTGATCATAAAATTCAGAACTTCTTTGGCCTTAGTTTTTTCATTATGACTATTGGTAATACGGAAGCACCAGTAAATTACATGCTTAAGGAAATAAAAGTAACCAGGAGATGCAAATGAAACAGGCTTATTTTGTCCAGGGTAGAAATGATCATCATACTGCACATATGGTAATGACAAAGTTTATTAAGTTTACACTGACATAATAATTCTCTGATTTTTGTTCTTTGATGCATATACCAAGGAGGCTAAAAGGGGATTGGTAACTTGTTTAAAAATACCATGTTTTAAGCTATTTGCTATAGTTTTACCTATTCAAATTTGTAAAACCTATATTAAAGCTGAAATAGAGAAGAGTCATAGTTGCTCTTAGGACATATTTATGAGTCAGGATAAAAGTTTGGACATGCTTGAGATAGTTACTAAATGAAATGCAAGAGAAGCCTGTTGCAGGTCTAAGTTTTTCCTGTTTATAACAAATATTTTTTCAAAACTAAATCCCATACTACCCATTTGAAAACACTGTCAATGAGGCTTCCTTACTTTCAGGAAGTAAATCATTTAAATTTCACAAAATTTGCAGACTCTCAGGGGCCAAAGAGTAATCCAATGAACTTGACCTCATTTAATCAAATAAATCATCTTTATAAAAATGGGACTTTGGGAAGCACATAAAAATACTTCAGTAGCATTTATCTCGGAGTGTTAGCATTGAAGATTTTGTATTTTCACAAGTTTGTATATCTTCTCTGTACTGCCATCCCCATAAGCCAGAACTCATAAAGCAAAGTGCACTCCTGAGTTAAGGTAGTAGGATTAAAGTGAATGCTGAACACCTAGGGGAGTTCTCCAAAATTTAAGACAGAAATGATTTCCTCTTCCGTATTCCACCATGAAAAATTGGCTATTGATATTAGTGATGGAAAACGAAGAGTCTTCTAGTATAAGAGATTTAGGGCAAAATCAAGTTATTCAGCAGTTTTACTCAGTGAGGCAAGGCGCTGATTCCAATGCTTGATTCAAATATATTAAATAAAAATATCCCAGAAGCTTATTTAATTTTTTTCTGTTCCTTGAGTTTATTCTCTACATTCTATTTTTTAAATTCCTGTCTCTCTATCTCCTACAACCTCAACTCCCTTACACACAGTTTTCTGGATTTTGCATCTCTAATTTGACACAGGTATACCATAAAGCTACATTTAAGATTTCTGCTAGATTCCTAGTAACCAGAATTATAGCAACTCTTCCAAATATCATTCATTTTTCTCAAGAAACACAATTTGCTATCACTCTTTAATTCTCAATGAATTTGATGTGTCTGCTTGGAATTAGTTCTCTTCTAATAGAACTTAAAATAAAAATACTCAGGAAAATGCTCTGCTTTCCTGTTTACTCTTTCTACTATGCTTTCACACTTACCCTCTTCCTTAAGACAGTGTTGGTTTATCAATTGCTTTCTTTAACTTCTTTCTAATTTGCTGATATGTTATTCTTCCACATCCTTAAACACAAAGCAACAGTAACAAAATCAACAATAATAAGATTTCCATTGCTATATTTGACCCTTAAGTTATTCACTTGTTCTTTTCTTCCTTTCATCAACAGACAACAATGAGAAGAGTACTCTAAACTTGCTGGTTTGTATTCACTTCCAACACTTTGAAAACCTCAATTATTTCTCACAACTCTGTGAAGCTCTTTGTTTGCAAGTCAGCTATGGGCTCTAATCAAAATCAGTTTTCTTTCCTTAGAATGATACTTCAGTTTACTTTGGTGTACAGCACCATTAGCCTTCACTTTCACTCTGCTGTATACTTGTCTCTAATTTAGTTAATCTCTCATCATTATTTTCTCTTTCATCTTTCTCTTTCATCTCTTTAATATCATTTTATATTTATCTCTTCATTTTATTTTCACCACATTTTAAATGACCTATTTTTATTTGTACTATAATATTTCAGGCCATATTGCCATAGTGTTCAGCTTAGCTACTTTCACAGTAACTCCTACAGTTGCCCTTTTGTCTCTTCCACTACCACCTTAGTGCAAGTCTTCATTTCCACCTGGACTCCTGATATAGCCTGATGACCATTATCTTTGTTTACTCTTCTCTCCCCCATAAGCCATTGCATCCAGAGATATCTTTTAAAAAATGCGTCATGTAACTCCTTCCCTTAAAACTCTTCACTGGGTTCGAACAGCATTTAAAAGAAAAATCTAAACTTAACCAACTTCAAAGTCTTATATCATGTAGTCTCTGCTTAACTTTCCAAATTCTTCTTGTCCGTGCTCTCAATGCAGAATGGTAGTTGTACTTCTTCCATGTCTACAGAAGATCCCAAAAAACTCACCCAAGAAGGAGGAAAATACCTCAAGGTCTTCTTAATGCCTCAGCTCAGAATAACTATTATGTCACAGTCTCTTTCTCTTGGTGAAAGCAGTCAGAACTCAGATACAGATACAATGGAGGGGTGGCAGGAATGTGGATGGAAGGATGGGATTGAGGTCATCTTTGAAACCCAACAATGATGGTAGAACCGTGAAGTAAGGGATGGGAGACAGTGATGGCACCTGGGTTTTGAATCAGATTTCTCAATTCCATGGTAGAGCTATATCATAAATTAGAAAGTCAGGAAATGAACTTTTATGACAATGTGGAAAATTAACATGAAAATGTACTTCTGGAAATTTGGCTACTTTCTAAAATCTAGGCATTCTCTTTATTACTTAAAGAGAATTCAAATGAATATGGCATTGTTTTTTAAAAGTTTATTTTAATAATCTGACCTAAATCCTATCATTATTTTAGAGCTTTATTTTACTGAGGTATATTGAATTTCATTTTTAAACTATCTTCCATTTCATGTATACTACTGTAGAAATCCACAAGCATGGATGGAATCTTCTTTGTGGTCTGTTTTGACATCGGTTTTTCTGAAGTACTCTTTTTAAAACTTGTGGAATAATGCTGAAACCCCCAGCAGATAATCTGTACCCCTGTGCTTATTACTGAGAACCCAAACCATAGCTTTAATCCCTGCAGCACTTCATTAATTGTAGACATGAATGCTCAGGACAACCATCTCCCTGTGATTGTGGTTTAAAACCCACCAGAGCACCTACAATTGACTATCTGACCCCCAATGGGGGAGTAATGGTGGCATTAAAGGTCCCACATAATTCTGTGTTTGGTTTTTATTGTGATTGGTATAACATTATTGGGGTAACAAGTCCAGATGTTGTCAGGCATGGAAGCCAACAAATCTGGAAAGGGATAACAATGATGTAGGTGTTCAAGGGAGATGACTGAAGTTCAAGCAAAAAGCAAACACCGTGATGACAATCTTTGCAGGAGTGGCTACAAATCTGAGATTTGTATTACTGTGAGTGTAGACAAAATCTTCTGTACTACATGTAAAAGAAAGCAGAAAGAGGAGTGTTGCTGATATAGAATTGAGTATGGTAGCATTCTGACATATTGCTTTTGTTAACATTTTCTCCCTTATATAGTTTCTTTAAACATGATACTCATTGCTTTATAAATAAATAGATAACTTATGAAATTTTAGCATCTTCAAAGTACACATGCCAAGAAAACAGTCAAGAAGAAATATGTTTTGTCTTTTAAACTATCTCTTTTCAGGGGAGTCAGGAAATGATAAAAGGTTTGCTTTTCTGCCATGAATTTAGAAACCTCAAAGATCTATCAGAGCCAGTTCCTTTATTTTTTAATTTTAAATTGTAAGTCTGAACTAGAGTTATGTCACCTAACTTCAGGGTATTGTCTGGGCATTTGTCCTCAGCTTTTTTGGTCTATCTATCCATAATTTCTCAACATCAATTCATTCAGCTCTCTAAATAGCACTAAAAGCTGTTAATTCTGTGGGTGAGTGGGGTGAGGGGAATGTTGTGATGTGCTGCTCAAATCCCTCTTCAGGAGTGAAGGGGTTATTATGCCAACTACTGCCAATGTAGCTAGCTACCTTCAGGGATTGCCTCATTAATAGAGTAAACTTACCCAAAATCACACCTGCTTTGGGAGAGCATCTGGCAATCAATGATTATCACAAGTGATAGGAGAGTTTTTGATTTTTAAGAGAAGGAGGAAGGAAGGAAAAATAGAAGGAAAGAAGGGGAAGCAGTTTTACTTATTTGTGTTTTATTTCTCTTTCCATGAGTTTCAAATTCATAAATCAAGCTGTTTAATCAATAGTTATAAAACTCATCTCAAAGTTCAGAACGGCACTCTTAAAAGCTTTTCCTTCTAACAGAATTGCCCAGCTCAGTGAATGTCAGTGCCATGCACCTAGATTCTTCTAATCCCAAATCTTAGCATCATCTTTGTTTCTGGTTTCTGCCTCAAAGCCCACATCCTGATCATCAACATCGTCTCAGTCCTACATCCCTGGTGCACCCCAAATCCAACCACTTCTCACTATATCTGTTTCTTTAGTCCTACCCATACTGCCATGAATTCTCAGCAGGCAAATATCCAGAGTCTCCTAACTAAATCTTTGTCTCCCCTGTAGCACTTCTGGAGATGTCTTCCTCAAGGGCCACATAGGCCCCATCAAATGCTTAAATGAGAGCCTGTCATTCTCTTGATAGCTTTCTCTGCAAGTGTCAAACCCAAACTTCTCATCAAAGACCCATGTCATGAACCTCTATATGCATATCTCATCCTTTACTGATGTTTCACTACTTCTCATGTACATTGACTTTCTCTCTAATACCTAATAGACACTAATTCTTTTTGTTACGGAATTTTTGCAGCTTCTACATCTTGGTAGATTCCTCTCTAAGATCTTGCTGACCTTCTTCTCCTCCCTTATATCTCATATGTCACTTCTTTAGAATATCATATCCTTACCACATAGCTAAAGTAACTTTCAGACTCTTTTATCATTGGAATGTTTTACCCACTTTATAGCACTCATTAATTCTGAAATTTGCTGTTCTAGACTGAACTGTATACCTATAAAATTCATATTTAAAGTTTAATCTTATCTGGAGGGAGGGTTTTTAGAAAGTAATTTAAGATAAGGGTGAACCCTTAAGTCAATATAAGTGTGATCTTATTAAAAAAAGAAAGATCTAAGATCTCTTTGTCCTATACCACCCTAACTTTGCCAGCCCCCCGGCCCAGGAGCATACAGTAAGAAAATGGCAGACATTCGCAAACCAGGAAATGTGCCTACCCAGAACCCAACCATGCTGGTACCCTAATTTTTAGCCTTTTATTTCTAGAACTGTGAAAAAAATAAATTTCTGTTGTTCCATTCACTCAATATATAGCATTTAGTTACAACAGCCCAGACTAACACATACATTTATTGGCTTCTGTGCTTTTTTTCTGTCTACCACAAGTAAAAAGTAGACTTCTTGAGTCAAAATATCATCTTTCTTGCTCATTGCTGTATCTATAGTGTAAGGAACAGTGTCCAGTGAGTTTTAAGAATATAAATATACTAACTATCTGGATGACTATTACCTCAAAGCATAATTAAGCTAGGGGAAAAGACAGATGTATGATAAATTTAAGTGCTGCATTCTGTCAATAAGGCAGACTATATGTATTTATAGACATTCTCTTAGATAAGATTATTCAAAAGTAATGATCAATATAAAACAGATTTTTAAATAAAAAAAGACACATTGTAAGATAAATAGGACCTAAAATGACTGACAACTATGAATGCTAAGAGACAACGAACAGAATTTAGACATTTGCTCTGGGTAAAACTCTAATCATCATCGGAGTTTAGGATGGAGAGGGGAGAAGAGGATGACAGGAAAAAAGAAGAGTCATGCATATTCTGGTGAAAAATAAAAGATACTTGAACAATTCTTGGGAGGAGTTCTAATATTCATACAGATTAAGAGAATATTTTAAGAAATTGGTTTGTTTATCATTCATAGACTAAACAAGCTGAGAAAAAATATTTGAAGCTTTTTAAAGTGCAGAGTACAGGTTAAAAGGTGAAGAGACATTTTTATAGGACTATATGGAAATATTTGTAAATGATTTGAATGCAAGTAAAGTTTAGATTTAATTTTCAAGTAAATAATCATTTCTTCTTTTCCTTTTCCTCTTTCTTTGTCAGCATTTTTCTTTCTCATATGTTGTGATTCTTTCTTTATTCAGAAGACATTTTTTGAATCTCATGTCATATTGACCACTCTGCAGGGGAGATAAATGTAGATGAATGATATTCAACTGCTAAGAGCTTGGAGTCAATTTACAGGTGTGTGACCTTGTGTTTGTGAGAGTGATACATACCTGTTGGGGGAAAATATGCAGTGAAAAGAAGCAGGAAAAGGAAGGAAAAGTTTCTATATGATGCTGGTATTTAATTTTAAATATTAACATTAATTCCTTATGGGGTATCAAGAACAAACTTCTAGGCATTTTGTTTATGATTTAAGCAGACTGAATTTCTGCTACTTCAAGGAATCCTGTCATTTTGGGTTGGCCAGAACTGTTTTTGTCATTTGAGGTATTTTTATACATGTTCTAAGTATAACTTCCCTTGCTTTGTAGTTCTTACAAGTGTAATTCTGGTCTTAATAGATAGGTTTCTGTTTAGTGAAGTGGGAAATTTGAATTCAGTAAAACTAGTACTTTAGTTACTTTCACTCTCATTTACAGAGCTTAGAATCTAAAAGTAGAATTTATATTCTTTCTCATCTGGAGATATAAAAATGCTGTTAAGATCCAACTGGTCTCTAAACCCAAAGTTAGAATGTGGGCCTGTTTGAAGAGGTATTTGCTGGTGACAAAGAGTGGACTGAAAATGAGAAAACTATTCAAGTAGTGTGCTTCGTGGTGATTAAGGTTTGCTTAATCATGGTCTTTCACAGTCAAAGATAACAAAGCTTTGGTATTTCTCTGGACAATATCAACTCTTTGTATTTTCTGATCTGCTCACTAAGGTTGAATTTTATCGCTTTCTTGTTCAAAGATTCAATCTCCATTAAGTAACCCACTAAAAAGAGTGTACTTTGTGGCTTCAGTGGCCTACCAAACCAAACATTTGCAGGTCAACTCAGGAGAAGAAAAATGGTCTCTTTCAAGATTACTACACAAGCAGAAAAATATCACTAATCAGGACATCTTTTTATACATGAATTTTGAGTAAATAGCACTATCAGTCACCTCCTCCATCATCCTTGTTAATTCTAAAGACGATTGAATTGGCCATATGTGACTATGTAGCCTATCCATATAATATTCTATTTATTAATATATTTCTTGGCCTTCTATACATTTTCCTAAAAATGTTAGAAATGTCACAGATGTTATCTGAGAGTGTTCTTATCTAGCTTTTGCATGTATAGTATTCAATAAATCAAGAGAATACACAATAAAATTCACTTTTGGGAATCTGAACATAGGAATTTAATATGATCTTGTGTAGGTAGTTTGTTGGCCCGGTGAGTCTCAGAATAGAGGTGAATGACAGCAAAAGGATATTACAGTGTTGGTGATGGACAGGATTCCTTGCTATTTAAAGGTAAAGAGTAAATAGTAGGGAAATGGACTACCAGTCATAATAAATTGGTTTCCAAGGACCTTTCTTGTTGATTAATCCTGAGATGTATAACTGGCCTGCAATCAGCAAAGAAAATTTAGGTGCTACATCCAGAGAAGGTTTAGGAATATGGGAAAAGAATAGCTACAGTTAGCAATATATAGATATTTAAATACTGTTCCTAAATTAGAAAATTCATATGCTTACAATTTTAATATCACAGAAGGCTTTTTAAACTCAGTATTTTATGGTCATATTTTCTGCTGAATTCTGCTTAAGTATTTGTTTAAAGTATAATTGCAGGCTTATTGGATTAACAAAGATTGGCTTTTGTAAAAGTATACCTTGAATTACCCAGCATTCAGTGGAATAAGTTCATTTTCTTTTGGGTATTATGCTTCTTGGTCAACTACCATCACTGAGAACAGAGACCATATACACAGCTGCAAGATAGATATGCCATTTTTCAATTCACTGGTGACACTTTTCATCAATGAGACAATTAGTAAAGGAAGAGGAGACAAAAACGCTATTGTGGTTTTTATTGAGAGGAAGGAACTCCAGCTGCTTGGATCATTACATATTATTTAAAAGGGTAGACTTTCTTAAAACATGAATGTAACAGATGTTTGTCAAGGCCTCCCAGCTTGAAGGGAAAATGGGGTCACCATAACCATAAGGAAATTGCAGAGAAATGGATTCCACAGATTCTTTCAAGACCTCTCTGCTGGTTTAACGAGTCCCTGGAGGAATCTCTCATGAGAGTCTAGAGGATTGCAACTATCCTTTTTGTTTCTACAGTTAATGCTTACCTGTCCAGTTGATTCTAACACTCATCACATCAGGATTTGCTGCACAGATATTTTCCATTTCAATGTTAATTGTCATAACTGGCTATCAAAATTAGCTTTATATCTTGTTAGTCACTTCAGGTACATCCTTTTATTGTGCTACATAGGTAGATATACTGAAGTGGAGGCTAATGTCCCTGTAAGTCTGTGCTGTATTTTATATCTAGCCTTGAAGCAGGACAGATCTATATATAAAATTTTTCTGCTATTTCTACATCACTTAAAACATAAAATAATTTTCTCTATGATCCCCAAACAAGTCTTCAATTCCTAATCTCAGGCAAGGTAATTTAAGATGCATACTGTAATTTGTTCATATTTGTCCCCCCTTTACCTCCATTATTAGAATAAGTTTATAAAAGTCAATTTCTTCCGATAGAACTGAGGTTACCAGTGGGGAAAAGGGTGAAGGGTGAGAGCATGTGGTGGTGGGATCCAATGGACAGTGCTGGAGGACGTTTGGTAGTCTTTTGTGGATGTGGTGTTTTGCCATATATTTGATGAAAAATGAAACTGCACATCTAAACTTATACTGTTTTCTAAATCAAAATTATCACAATAATAAATAGAAGGAATTTCCTCTGCTTTCAGGGTAATTTGATCTCCATCTGTTATAGCATCTGATAGGTTGAGAGGATCCATTTTCCCTACACTACTGATGCCAGTTTTTGGTGCAGGGTTAACTGTCATAATTAACACATTTTATCTTTACATCTTTTCCATGAAAATCAAAGTCTCCATGAAAGTATAGTAAGATCTTTTAATATGTTATCCTTATAGTCATATTCCTAAAGTCTTCACTTTTGGGTAGTAATGACTTAATTTCATAATTAAGTATTTAAAGAGCAAGAACAACATAATAGTGCATAGTTCATGAAAGGAGGGGGAGAAATTTATATGAAATTAACTATAACATTGAAAAGTATTGATATCTAGTTTTCTAATGACATGCCCTTTAATCAGCATGACTTTCTATTACTAGCAAAGAATAATGAATCATGAGGGAATTTGGGTAAGCTTGACTTTAGTGTTCCCCACTTTCTGTGATCTTCCAGTTATTTGGTGGTATAATTTGTCCCGTATTCCTAGGACTTCCCTACATTTTTCACCTTCTGACTGTCAAAATATATCTTAGACCATAATTAGAGAATTTATTCATCTTAATAAATTGTGAATAGGTACTGACTGTAGTAGATAAGTATTCAAAGTGTTATCTCTACAGCATATATACATTTTATGTTCATACATTCATCAACAGATTGAATGTAATACCTATAAAAATTCCAAATGCATTTTTCCCAGAACTAGAACATGAATACAACTTAAAATTTGAACCCACAGAAAACTTCAAATGGCCATAGCATTCTCAGAAAGAGCAAAGACATACTTCCTGACTAAACAATACTACAAAGCTATAGTAATCAAAACATAAGCTACCAAAATTAAAACAAATATATTAATCAATGGAATAGAATGGAGAACCCAGAACCAAACACACACATATATGGCCAATTTACTATCAATGAAGTAAGAATATACAATGGATTAGCAACAATCTCTTAAAAAAATGGTGCTAGGAAATCTGGATAATTTTATGCAAAAGAATAAAATAATACTATCTGATACCATGTATGAAAATTAGCTAAAAATGAATAAAGACTTGAATGTATGATTTGAAAGCATCACATTCATAGAGAAAAATGTAAGTGATAATCTTTTTGACATCAGGTTCAGTGATGTTTTGGCTCTGACTCCAAATTCAAAGGAAACTAAAGCAAAATAGACAAATAGGACTACATCAAAACAAAAAAGGTTTACCCAGTGAAGAAAACCATAAAACATGAAAAGACAACCTAGTGAATAAAAGATATTTGCCAATGACACATGCAATAAAGATATAATATCCAAAGTGTATAAATTGCTCAATAACAAAAAAATCCAATTAAAAAATGAGCAATGAATCTGATTAGACACTTTATTATATACATGTTTTTATTGCAGTAATTATTCTGCACATTAAAATGATTTTCTATGTATAGATTCCCCATTTCTTAGATATATTTCAACACACCATGCCCTCCACAAAATCATGAAGTGTTCTTCCACATTGTCCAGTGGGCTTTGTCACCATTTACCCCTGCCCACCCCATTCCTTTTTGGTAACCTCAGTACTGTTGAAAATGTTCCAGAGTTGGTTATTTTTCCTCTGTTCCTTTGTTTTTTTTATTCATATTCCACCTATTAGTGAGGTCATCTGGTATCTATCTTTCTTCTTTTGACTTGTTTCACTTAGCATAATCCCCTCTAGTTCCATCCATGTTGATTCACATGATAGGGTTTCATCTCTTCTAAAGGCTGTGTAGTATTCCATTGCATATATGTACCACATCTTCTTGATCCATTCATCTGATGTTAAGCACTTAGGTAATTTCCAGTTCTTAGCTATTGTGAACAGGGCCACAATAAACATGGGGATGCATACATTTCCGTGGATGGGTGCTTTTGTATCTTTTGGGTAGATGCCCAGAAGTGGAATGACAGGATCCTCTGGGATTTCCATCTTCATTTTTTGAGGAATCTCCAAACTGTTCTCCACAGGGGTTGTACCAATTTGCACACCCACCAACAGCACAAAAGTGTTCCCTTTTCTCTACATCCTTGCCATCATTTGTTATTTCTAGTCTTTGGGATAATAGCCAGTTTTTCAGGTATAAGTTGATAGCTCATTGTTGTTTTAATTTGCATTTCATTGACAACCAGTGAGTAGGAACGTAATTTAATGTGCATGTTGGTCATCTGTGTATCCTCTTCAGAAAAATGTCTCTCCAATATCTTTTCCCATTTTTTTGATTGGATTGCCTGTTCTTTTGTTGTTGAGTTTTATGAGTTCTTTGTATATATTAGACAGTAAGCCTTTGTTGGAAACATTGAATGCAAATATCATCTCCCACATAGTAGGTTTCCTTTTGGTTTTGGTGATGATATCTTTTTTGTGAAGAAGTTCCTTAGTTTGATGTATTCCAGTTGTTTTTCTTTTTGTTTCCCTTGATGGTAGAGTTGAGTTCCCAAAGTTTCTCTACGATTGATTTCATGAAAAGCCTTTCTTACGTTGTCTTCTAAGAGCTTTATGGTTTCTGGTCTTATGTCCAAGTCTCTAATCCATTTTGAATTAATTTTTGTGAATGGTGTTAAAGAGTGGTTTACTTTCATTTTTTTGCACGTAGCTGTCCAGTTTTCCCAACACCATTTGTTGAAGAGACTTTCTTTTTTCCATCGAATGCTTTTGGCACCTTTGTTGTAGATTAACTGACTTTACGTGAGTGGGTCAGTTTCTGGTGATTCAGTTCTATTCCATTGATCTATACCTCTTCTATTATTGCAGTATCGTACCATTTTGATCACTATTTCTTTGTAATATAGTTCAAAGTCTGTAAGTGTAATCCCTGTAGATTCGTTCATTTTTGTAATGATTGCTTTGGCTGTTTGGGGTCTTTTTGTTGTTCCATACAAATTTTAAGATTTTTTGTTCTATTTCCTGGAAATAAGCCTGTGGAATTTTAATGGGGATTACATTAAACCTATATATTGCTTTGGATAAGATGGCCATTTTAATGATACTGATTTTTCCCAGCTCTTACCTAGGGACATCTTCCCATTTCTTTGTGTCCTCCTCTGTTTCTTTTAAGAAGGACTTGTGGTTTTCATTGTACAGATCTTTTACTTCTTTTGTCAGGTATACGTACAGGTATTTAACCCATTTAACTTCTCTTTAAAATGCTGTGATTTTTGTGATTTTGTTTTCTTCTAGCTTGCTGTTTGCATATAAAAATGCAACAGATTTTTGTGCATTGATTTTATAACCTGCATTCATTGTATTCATTGATGAATTCTAGAAGTTTTTTGATAGAGTTTTTGGGATTTTCCATGTGTATAAGATCATGTCATCTGAAAATAACGAGAGTTTTGCTCTTCTTTTGCAATTTGGATTCCTTTTATTTCCTTTTCTTGCCTAATTGCTCTGACTAAGATTTCCAGTGCAATGTTAAATAGCAGTGGTTAGAATTGACAACCTTGCTTTGTTCCTGACATTAGAGGAAATGTTTTAAATTTTTCAGCATCGACTATGATGTTGGCTGTGGTTTTTTTTCATATATGGCCTTTATTATGTTAAGGTATGGACTTTATATTCCCATTTTATGGAGGGTTTTTATCACAGAAGGGTGTTGGATCTTGTCAAAAGATTTCTCTGCATCTATTGATATGATCAAGTGGTTTCTCTCTTTGCTCTTATTGATATGGTATATGACATTAATAGATTTACATATGTTGAACCATCCTTGCATCCCTGGGATGAGTCCCACTTGGTCATGATAGATAATCTTTTTGACGCATTGTTGAATTTGATTTGCTAATATTTCACTGTGAAGTTTTGCATCTATGTTCATTAGAGATATTGGTCTGTAATTTTCTTTTTTGGTGATATCTCTGTCAGTTTTTGGTATCAGTATAATGTTCTCCTCATAAAAAGTATTTGGGAGAGTTCTTTGTTCTTTAATATTTTGGAAGAACTTGAGAAGAATAGGTGTTAATTTTTTTCTCAAGCTTTGGTAGAACTCATTGGAGAAGCCATCTGGTCCTGGGATTTTATACTGGGGGAGGTCCTTGATTACTTCTTCAACATCTTTGCTTGTGATTGTTCTGTTCAGGCTTTCCATTTCTTCAGGGTTCAGTCTTGGTAGACTATACTTTTCTAGAAGTCTTTCCATGACCTCAAGGTCATTTAAAGTGTCCATTTTGGTGGCATAGAGCTATTCATTGTCATACCTTATGATGTTTTGAATTTCTGTGGTGTCTGTTGCAATTTCTCCCCTTTCATTTATGATTCTAGTTATGAGAGTTTTCTGCCTTTTTTCTTTGTGAGTCTAGTTAATGGCTTGTTCATTTTGTTTGTTTTCCCAAAGAACCAACTTTTGGTTTCATTGATCATCTGGATTGTCTTTTTGTTTTCTATTTCATTTATTTCTGCTCAAATTTTGATTATTTCTTTTCTCCTGCTGATTTTTGGCTTTAACTGTTCTTTCTTTAGTTGTTTCAAATGTAGAGTTAAGTTGTTTATTTGCAATTTTCCTTGTTTCTTGAGATATGCCTGGATTGCAATGAACTTTGCCCTTAGTACCCCTTTTGCTGCATCCTATAGATCTGGTAGCTCGTGTCCTCATTCTCATTTGTCTCTAAGTACTTTTTAAGTTCCTCTTTGATTTTATCTTTTACCCAGGAGTTCTTCAGGAGCATATTGTTTAGTTTCCAATTGGTTTGTGATCTTCCGTTTTTTTTTTTTTTTTTTGTGGTTGATTTCCAGTTTTAGGCCATTGTGTTCAGAGAAGATGCTTGGTACGACTTCAATCTTTTGAAATTTGTTGAGAGATGTTTTGTGTCCCAGCAAGTGATCTATCCTTGAGAATGTTCCATGAGCCCTTGGGAAGAAAGTGGAATCTGTAGTTGTTGGGTGAAGTGATCAGTATATGTCTATTAGACCTATTTGCTCCAGATGGTCATTTAAAGTGACTATTTACTGTTAATTTTCTGCCTGGTTGATCTGTTCATTGGTGTAAGTGGGGTGTTGAAGTCCCCCACTATTATTGTGTTGCTGTCAATGTTTCTCATCAGGTCATTGTAATTCTCCTTCATTTTGTGCAAATATGTTAATAAGCATTGTCTTCCTGCTGGATTGATCCTTTAATCAATATATAATACAGTGTCCATCTCTGCTGAATAGAAACTTTTTCTGAAGAAGACACACAGATGACCAACAAGCCATATCAGAAGATGCTTGAAATCACTAATCAGAGAAATGCAAATGGAAGGAACAAAGAGATGTTACCTTAAACCATCTGAATGACTAGTATCAAGATACTAAGAAATAATGACCGTTGGCACAGATATGAAAAAAAGGCAACTCTAGTTCATCATTGGAGATGATTTAAATTGGTGCAGCTACTACGGTAAGGAATGAGTTCAAAAAATCAAAAATGGTTCTATCATATGATCCAGCAATTCAACTGATGGGTATCTATCCATGAAAAATCAAGAAACTAATTATAAAAGAAAAATGCACCCCTTTGTTTATCCCAGCATTATGCACAATACTAGAGATATGGAAACCACCTATATCTATCGATGAATGAATTGACATATTAAGTGGCACATGCATGTATGTGTATGTGTGAACATATGTATGTTTGTATGAATACACAATGTGTGTATATATGTCCACTACCTAGGTAGACACACTGGAATACTACTTTAGTATAAGAAATGAAATCTGCTATTGTGACAGTATGAATACACATTAAGGATATTGAGTTAACTGAAATAATTCAGACTGAAAGATAAATATTCCTTGATTTCTCTTGATCTATGAAAACTAAACAAAAACCAGATTTACAGATATATAGAACTTATTGGTGATTTCCAGAGGGAAGAGAGATGAGAGGGAAGGTCAGATGTGTCAAAAGAATCAAGAGTAAAACTTCCAGTTATAAATCATGGAATTTAATGTACAGCATGAGGAATATAGTTAATATTATATCATCTGGCATGGTGACAGGTGGTTACTTGATGTAGTGTAGCCATCACTTCTCAATGTATCACTGTGTTGTACACCTGAAATTAGTATAGTTACGCAAATTACACTTTAATAAAAATATGCACATGCTACATTTGTTTTATTCGATAATTTAACTTATTAAGAACTTCTTGTGTACTGTTCTGAAGTGTAGTGATACACTAGAGAGAACGTTTTGCTCTCATGGGACTTAGGCTTTTATGTGGAAAGACAGACAGCAAAATAAATATAGCCCATATCAGATAGTGGCAAGAACTGTGAAGATAATTAAATTAAGATGATAGGATGGTCAATAGTCAACTGAATTAGGATGAATAATCAATGACTAATTACTTAGGTGGGGTGATTAAGAAAGACCTTTCTGAAGAACTACATTCAAGGTAATCTGATTTGAATAAAAATATAGATACAGTCATACAAAACTTCATGAAAAATATAACTTAAACCTGAAAGTGGAATTTCAGCCATATTAAAACAGGGAGGAAGGCAGTTGAGGAGGAAATAGCCTTAATAATATACTGAAATAAAATCATCTAATTATTTTCATACATGTACAACAGCCTTCAGTAGTAAATGCCTAATTATTGCTAGTATCTACTTTATGAATCTTTAATAATTTATAATGTAAAATGACATGTAAATTTATACTTAAAAGAAATCATATCCTCAACTAAACAAACCATGTTTAACAGCAGTCAGACACAAAAATAAAAACCCGTAAAAGAGCAATTGTTCAGGTATGAGATTTCTTTAGAGCAATAATAAAGTCAGAAGACTACAGAAAATGTCTCTAATGTACCATGAAAAATCAACTTGAAATTAAAATTGTGAATTCAGAGAAATGTTTTTTCATAAACATGAAAATAGTCAACTGCCAATGGGAATTTATTAAAGTAACATTTAAAACAAATGCTTCAAGAAAAGAAAGTGATTTTAAATAGAAGATACAGATGAATGAAAAAATTTTAAAAAAATGGCAGAGATATTAAACACTATAAAATAATGACAGTTTTTTTCAAACTAAAGATGAAAATACTAAGCAAAATTGGGCTGTAGGTTGATATTAGTTTCATTATTCTTCAGTAGTTTCTTGATATTTGGTTCTTATATTGTTCATGTGGCATACTGAAAAATTAATATTTTCATAGCAATACATGAAAGGTAGCTATCAAAGAATTATAGATAATACAATTTTCAAGTAGTAGAGATAGAAGCAATGAAATAAGAAAATGGAAGTACTCAAGACTAAAATAGACAAGGGAGGAAAAAAGTAACAAAAAGATGACAAAATACACAGTGAAAGAACAAATATATCAATAACCACAATAAAGATTGATTTCATTGAACAAGTGCAAAAACAATTCTTGGAATAAACAGACAACTGAAACACCTAGAAAATTAACTTGGGAAGGTGGAAAATGAAAGGATGTAAAAAGAACTGTTGTAACTATATTAATGTCAACACAAAGTAAACTTAAACACCAAATACTGGTCGAGATAGAAAAGTGGTTACATAATATTAAATAATTCAGTTAATTTGGAGGCCGAATATTCGAGTGTCAGTACTCTGAAATGCCAAACAGGGAAATGACAAGTATAACATCCGGACATCGTTAATAAATTCAAATATATATATATATATTTGTGGACTCTGTTACCCATTATTGGAGAATGTACAATCTTCTTAAGCATATACAGAATATTAAAGTTGACATATATCTCTGTAATCCATAAAACAAGCCTTAATAAGCTTCAAGAAACCCAATACCATGTAAAACTTATCACACTGGTATCACACAGCTCATCTCACTACAATTTGTTTGGCAACAACACAAGATTTCATATCAAAAGTTTGGAAATTAAAAATTACACTTCTAAATAATTCAGAGATAAGAATTAAAAAATAAAATGTGAAGAAGTAGATGATGATTATGTTATCGCATACCAAGACGAGTAGAGGGCATGGAAACAGCATGTTGTGAGTAAGATATAATATAAATAAGCTAATATTTGGAAAGAAGAAAAGGCTAATATGGAGTAAGTTAGACATCTAAATTAATAAGAAAAGAAACAACAGATTATACCCTTTTTATTGGGTACAGTAAAATAAGATGGAGAAATGAGCAAAACCCAAAGTGAATTTTCACAAAGCGAATTGAATAAACCTCTGATGGAACCTGGAATTTAAAAAAACAAAACAAAACATTATTACAAAATATGCTATAAATTTGAAAAACCCACAACTGAAGGCAGAGTAGAAAACTGACTTAAATGATATTTCATGCCAGGTTTACTAAATTTTCAATGAAGGAAAAATAATTCTCACAAACTTTTTCAGAGACTAAACAGAATAGCAGTAGTTCTCAAACCATTTAATGAGGTCAGTATAACCTTGATGCCCAAACTAGAAAAGGACAGTATGAAAACGGAGAATATATTACAAGCTCATTTAAGCACACTGATGAAATTTGACCAGTATATTATTTAAAATGATTATGAGCAAGTTAAATTTATTATAGGACAAATACATGCTTTAAACACAAAAAAACCCTATAAATTTCATTCATCATTTAATGGATGAAAGAGGAAAACCATATGATTCACACAATCACTGTAAGAAAGTATTGTATAATGTTTAACTTTCCATCATTATGTTGTCAAACCTAGAATAGAGGTTTTACCAAACTCTCACAGTAACTTCTTGTTGTCAAGTATGTTTCTTAATGATTGAATATTAAAGTGTCTCCTCTGAAATCAGGAGCCAATTATAAATGCTTCTATTTAGGGGTTTAGTGTAGGTTGTAGCTAGACTAGCATAGTAAGAAATAGTGATAAAATATATGGATACGGGAAGAAACAAGATGATCATTATTCCCAGATCATGTTATTGTCAAGTTGGAAAATCCAAAGAAACCTGTAGATGCATTATTATTCATGAGGAAATTTTAAATGCTGGTTGCTTATAATAATATATGTACAAAAATACATCTCACTTCTTTGAGCAGAATATCTAAATATACACTTCTTCAAAGAAGACATACAGATTGTCAATAAGCACAGGAAAAGATGATCCACATATCTTGTTATTAGAGAAATATAAATCAAAGCAACAATTAGATTATCACCTTACACCTGTTAGAATGTCTGTTATCCAAAAGACTGGAAACAACAAGTGTTTCTGAGAAAAGGGAAATTTTATACACTGTCGGTGGGAGTTTAAATTGGTCTGACCATTATGGAAATTCCTCAAAAAATAGAGACTGGAATTTTATTTTATCCCATTGTCTACCTTCTGGATCTTTAGTCAAAAACACAAAAAACATTAATTAAAAGAGATATTTACATCCCATGATCATTGCAGCATTATTTATAATAGCCCAGAACTGGAAACAGCTTGAGTACCCAACAATGGATGAGTAGATAAAGATGTGATATATGTATACTCAATGTAATACTACTGAATTATTAAAAAGTTAAATTCTGCTATTTTCAACAGCATGGATAGACATAGAGGAAAGTATGCTTAGTGATATGTCAGGAGAAAGAAAAACGCTGTATTATTTTACTCATGTGTGGTATATAGAGAAATCAAACAAGCAAAAGAAATAAATCAAATAAAAATAGATGTTTAGTCTATAGAAATAAATTCATGGTTACCAGAAAGAAAGGGGGAAGCAAATATTGTAAAAATAATGCATCTATGGTGAAGGACAGAACTGGACTGGTGGCAGTAAACCTAATGCGTTGTATACAGATGTTGATTCATAATGCTTCATAGTATAAAACTATGTAACATTATAAAATTAAAACTGAAGAAATATATTGCATTCTAATAGAAAAATATATGCTCTAAGTATATATTATTCATTACAGAGCTAAAAATGCATCCAAGAATAAACCTATAAATTGGATTTTTCAGACTTTGGTAGAGACAGTTATAAACTTTCATGGCAGACTTAAACCAAAGGAGAGATCAAACCATGTTCTTGGATAGAAAGACCAATGTAATCACGATGCAAATTTTCTAAAAATTTATCTTTAAGTATAATGCAATTCCAGAAAAAACATTTTTTTAAAGATTTGACATCTTTATTGAAACAGAGATAAGGAAGAGCAGGGTCAAAGGTCAGTCAAGCTGTTTGTGATATGGTACAATAAAATAGACTTTTCTCACCAGAAAACAAGCATTTCTGAAGTAATACTGATTAAGAGAATCTGGTATCAAATGTAGAAGCAGAAATAGAACGATGGAACAGTGTAAAGAGAAGAAACAGACCCACATATACATGGTAATTTTTTATCTGATGAATATGTTATTAGAGATCACATGGAAAAGCTACCACTAATCAACAAATGGTGTTGAGACATTTGATTATATAGGCAGTCTGACCACATGTACAAACCATTTCCAAATGGATTAAAAAGTTAAATGAGAAAGGAAAACTTTTCATGTTTAAGGGTTAACATAGGGACAGCCATTTTTAATTTAGAATATCAGAGGATGTAAGACAGAAAGTCACTAAGTGAAAAAGGAAATCCTAATCAATTTAACTACTTAAAAATTAGTAGCTTCTTTTCATTAAAATACATTATCAGAGTGAAGCTAGTCAAAATATGAATATTGAAACATTTACTTTCAAGAAGCGTAACAAAATGAATTTGCATCACGACTATATAAAAATATTACAGATCACTAAAATCGACAAAACCCAAATAGTGAAATGACAGAGATATGAATAAACATTTTAATAAAGGAAAAACAAACATAAGAAAACATAAAACAAAAACTTGTGAAAAGATGAACAGTTTATTTAAAATCAGGAAAATGCAATTCAAATCCATGTAGTCCATCTCGACACATACATATTGCCAAAAAGTAAGAGGCTTGAGAATGCCAGGTATTTTGAATCCTTACAGAATGTGGTGGAAAAATATATATTTGCAATTATTGGGGAATTTTGTCTTGCTTTTGCACATTCAATCTGAAAAATATACTTCTAGATATATATGTCTGAGAAATTCATTTATCTTCACCAGAGAATTGCATAAGATTTTTTAATAGCTTATTTTAATGACCATAACTGGTATTAACCTAACTATCCACAGACAGGTGAATATTATGGTATATTCACACAATAAAATAGTACATGGCAATGACAATGAAATAAACACAGTCACGCATAGAGTATAGTTGAATTTTAGAAATAAAAAGGGGTTTTAGATGATTGCACAGTGATATCACTTTTGTAATGTTCGAAGCCACACAATATTATACACATGTTCAATTATACATGTGCACAATATACATTAAAAAATAAAGCGTAAAAACATAAAATCCATAATAGTGTTTATGTAGGAGAATTGGTAAGGAGTCCCTAGGTTTTTTACTATTATGCTTCACTGTTATGTACATGTTACATATATATGTATATATCAAATATTACAAAACAAAATTATGTAAACTCACCTCAAATACTTTTTATTCAGGATAACAGAGCTTTAAGAATTGGGAATAATGAATTTAGTAAAATACTGAATGATTGGTAAATCACTGATAGAATTAAATCACTCCGTCTTCTTGAATTCACTACTGTGATCACTAACTGAACACAAACTTTAAATTACATACTATAAATAATTGTGAGGTTCTTGAAATAGAGTACCAGCTGCTTACAAGTAACAACTGAAGAACTAGACTCTCTAATCAATCAAGTAGTTTCTCAATTTACTTTTCTGTCAGGATCCTGGTTTGTTATATGCCTACCCTCCTTGGATTCATTTTACCCATTTACGAAATTCAGTATGGATTGTGGAGGTTCTTATTGACTAAAAACCAAATATTGATGCCATTCTGAATCTTAATGTATCTTTTCATATTCTATTTTTGTTTTTTCTTTCCCTGGACCAGAGCAATCAGAAAAAAATACCTAAAAGCTGTGCTATAATCTCATCGATGACTGATTTTATCTTTACCTGTTTTATTAATGACTAAATGTAGCTTATATAAAATGTCCCTATCATATTTGTGAGTGATTCCAGCTTCTTCCTACATAGATTCTAGGTGGATTTTGCCTTATTCTGGCCATCTTACTGTGACCAAACTCCTTGAGAAGTGATTCAACATGTTCTAGTTTTATCGATATCTTCTAAACTAGCATTTGTCATCTCTTTACATGCAAGCTTTCATTCATCATTAGTTATCTAGAGTCAGAAAATGTTTTTTCCAAATCCTTTAAAAATTTTATTCCATGAGTCCTTTGCAAAGACAACTATTGGTGGATTGTCGAGAGGTACTAATGTTTTTGAAGCTCTGTAAACAGTTAGAACACACCATGAACACATTAGCTATTGCCACAATAATTCTGTGTAAAAGCCAAACTCAGTGGCTTACAACAAACATTGGAATTACTTACTCATTTGTCTTCTTCAGCTCATGCATCTTCTGTCTTATCCCTGTGTACTTCCATATTCTTCTTGAATCAGAGGTCTCCTCCAGTATTTTTTTCTTCCATGGCAGATCATAAAGTGAGAGGAAGTAAATCAAGTCAAACACACCTATGACTTTTATTACATTCCATTGACTAAAGCAAGTTGTATAGCAAAGTCCAACATTAATGGGATGTGAATGTGCATGTGCCATGAGGTAGTGTCTTCCTAATGAACAAAGTGAAGAAATGAGAATTCAAATAATCACTTTTACACTAGGTTAACAATGATCTAAAATGCAGCATGATGAATTTGGGTTCTATCTAATGGAATGACAGTTGATGGAAACGTTGTGCAAAAAACTCCAACTTTGAAGCCATATCGATTGATTCTGTATTTCGGTCCATGATGATACCAGGTTTGAGCAAGTGAACTGCTTAGATTCTGAGACACCAGCTCTAGTCTGGTGCTAGGGGATATCACTCAAGATATTGTGAGGAACTCTGAAAAGCTATATGAAATATTGAATATTACATATGATATTTGGCATTCAAGAAGTTGCAGTTATCATTCTGGAAGCATTTATAATAAAATCTAGGTAGTATTTTTGACTTCCCTGGCTGTCTTTTAAAAGACTTTTCTTTCTTCTAAAATGGCTAAGGTGTAATTTCTCCTGAAAATAGGGTGATATCCTGTGAGGAACTCTTCAATGTTGATGATTCAATGATTCCAAAAAGGACATTATTTATTCATTTCAAAAAACCATTTGGCACACTGCTGCATACTTTCAGATGTACAAATAAAGGAATCCCAGCTGGTTGCTTTATTTTCAAACAACTACAAAGGAAACAGTAGAATTTTGGCTTCTTGGAATTATCCTTTGAAAATTTTCACAACCATGTGTGGTTGGAATCTGGCATTTATCTTTTGCTTCCACTCTGGAAATTTATACAGCTCTCTAGCATTTGGTTTGGGTCACATAACTTTTCAATTCTTGGTCACAGTCTTCACTTGCATAATTTCCTTCCAGTGTGAAAAACCCATACACCAAAATGTGTCTACACAGCCCTACTGTCAGCATAGTAATAGCCCACAGAAGAGTTTATGCAGTCAAATCCTTCATCAGTAAGGAAAACTTACATAAGAAATTATTTTATGCCAATGGCTAAGCCTAAGTATATAGAATATAACATGCAAGTGAACTTTGTAAACATTAACTTTATAAGCATGATAAAAATATACTATATTGCTCACATATAGAAAAACATGCTATTTTCCAAGTGATTCCTACCAACTTTCCTACCAGTTTTAAATACTTTTAAAATGTGTTTCAAATTATTTTTGAAAATAACTTTTTTAAAGATAATCTAATTGATGTCAGCCATTATTCCTTGCACTGCTCAGTCTTTCATCGACTCCAGGATAACTGCTCTGACTACACTTCAAGTAATCCAGGAAGGGGCTTATAAAAGATCTAAATCTTGAAGATTTTCCTTTTTTTGATTAAAAAATATCATATTTTATTCTCCTTAATAGAAATTTTCTCTTTATCTTTTGTCTTTATCTTAACTGTGACTTTTCAGAGCTGAATTTCATCTGTATATCTACTCATAGTGATCCTTGTGGATTTTTTTGTCTACTAAGTATAATTATAGTTCCCACTGTCTTACTGCTTAGTATTGACCTCTTTCCTACCTAGAAAAAAATTGCTTTCCCCTGATAACTATAATTTTTTGAGTCAAAATATTTATTTTGCTAAGTCTAAAGTCATTTATTTTAACTTGATAAGTAGAATGACTTTATAGAATTTTTTAAAGCTTTAACACTTACTATTATTACTTCCATATATATATTGAGTGCAAGCTAGTGCCAGACATTCTTCTCTGCTCCAGAATATGGAAAAGAAACCAGAAAACCAGCAGTTGCAGCCTGTCAATAATTGGACAAGCCTCTGCTACTTACTAGTTGTACAACCTTGACCAAATTTGTTGATCTTTCTGTCCTTCAATTTTCTTATCTGCAAAGTGGGAATAATAGTATCTTTTGTCAAAGTCATTTTTTGAGGGTTAAGTGATGAATACATGTGTTTATTTCTTAGAGATTCCATAGATTATTTTGGATACTAATGGGCACAGTGCTAATTTGTGCTCTCAGACCTATCTAGTACCATTCCTGTCCTGGTCCTTGACCTTCGCTAGACTGACCACCCACCCTGATAAAACAAGGCACTAGTTCATATTGAAGGATAGTCACACACATCACAAAAGTCACAAATGTTTATTATAATTTTATATTTCAATGTCTTTTAAAAACATTGTGTCAGAGCAAACAATATCACACGCTTATAAAGTTTTGCCTCACTTGATTAGTGAGGACTCTTCAAAAAGGCTGATTGTTGCTTATGAGGTTCAGAGAACTCTTTGGATTAGGAGTTGCATATTAGTAATATTCATATATATAATTTTAGCCTTATGTTTATGCACTTTTACAACATAATGAGATAACATTTTAATAGTGATTCATTGTGTCTACTTTAGTAGAATTAAATTGGTGTAAATTACTAATCAAGGTCAGTGCACATGTATCATTTTTATGTGCAACCGCCATTATTTTATTCATTTATTTATTAAATGACAGACACACTTTGCCATAAACTTGGCTCTCAAGATACAGATATCTAAGACATGTATAGATGTTGGAAGACAGTGTATGTCTTTAAGAAACTGACCATCTTATGGAAAATACCAGAAATAAATATTTCCTGAACATTATTATTGAACTAGAAGAGAATACACAGGGTATTTAAGAACTGAGGAGAGGCCAAGATGCTGTGCACTCTGCCTTGTTTGATGGTCATTGAATTTTTCTCTTTGATTTAGTGAATGCCATAAAATATCCTACAACTCAGCTAAGTACACAGTTTGGATTTTGTTTTTTATAATGGAGCTAATAAGAATTGGTTCCTCACATTATAAAAGAAAGCAATTAAAAAAAGAATATATCATAAATGTGTTATTATCTGTACTTTATATCAAGTGGACAGTTTGAATTATTTTTCTAAATGAACTGATTTGAGGGCTTGTTAGTTTTCTTCTTTTGATGCTTTGTAGATAATCACAGATACTTTCAGTCCATGGTCTGGAAAATTTTGAGATGATATGGTCTTGGGATGTCTCAAAGATTAAGGGTTTGTGACAAGTAGAAGAGTAAAAGACCCCTAGAATAGCAAGAGTCATCATTTCTTTGCAATTTTATGAGCAATCACATTTCTTTAGTCATAAATAATAACCAACTAATTAGAGTAGGAAAAATAAGATTTCTATTATACCACAAATTGTGATTCTCTATTTCTTCATTTTTGCAGTATTCAATTGCTATGATTGTGAAATTCTGTTAATAAGCATTGTAAATCGTTTCATTTCAGAAGGTCATTTTGGTTACCCAATAAATATTTCATATAGAACTAGGTAATATACTTTACTGCTTCTTTTTCTCTGCTCATAATTATTCATTTGTAAATCCTAAAAATCTATTATGAGAATTTAATTCCTTTTATTTGAAACTTTTCACTATAACCTTTTGGATATTTATATAATTTATATAGAAAACCAACTGCTTTTAATTGAATGCTTCTATATGAAACATCTGTAATGTATTATTTAGGGTGAGAAATTTAAGGATGATTACTTATGTATATTTCTACCCATAAGAGAAACAATATAAATATATCTAATAAATAGATAATATTTAACGAGGCTTTATTTTTTCACTCATTAGACAAATTTATGATAAATGACTACTTTGTTCAGAGCATTCATAAGATTTTGGGTCGCACCCATGAGAAAGCAGACACATTTTGTGGCTTCACAGTTTTGTGGGGCTAAGACATTTACCAAGATATCATAAATCTTCATGATATGCTAGGTTCTCTAAAGCCAATGACAGAAAATTCAACCTCGAAATGCTGATGGTTTAATGAAGAACATGGACTATAAATTAAATAATAAGCATCATGAATATGAGCATTGTAAGAGGTGTGAGAAGGACTTGACAGAAGGACAAAGGAGAGGCTAAGAGATTGTATAGCCATCATCCTATTTACTAATCATAAATCCCTTTTCTGTGTTTTATTATGCCATATAAATACAGGAAACACTGTTATACAGCTAATATACATGCTTGATGAGTGACTTAGAACATGTTGAGTGTTACAGAGAAGTGAGAATACGGTGGAAGAAATTATTTTGGTATTGTCAGAGAGCTTCATGAAAAACGTCGTTTGAGTTTAATTCTTCCTGAAGATGCATAGTCTTCCAGGAGAGCAGGATTCTACAGTGAAGAATCCATGTGACCTAACAATCAGAGGCAGGGAAGTATAGATGCTGAGCACTTAGTGAAGAGCCCTATGTAGCCAGATTTGGGCATACTTCCATAACATAGAAATTATTTTTACATCAAATACACTGGAATATAATCACTAGAATTCATTAATATATATGTATTTATTGGGTATATTTTTCTGGGTCATTTTGTAAAAAAATTTTCCCTCTTTACATAAGGTTTTCAGAGTTTTTTTAATAATTACACATCAAAAAATGAAGATAAATTGAACATTGTTTCTACCCCTTTAAACCAATGCTTTGTCGTGGTGACATGACTGCTTTATGGTTTAAAGTTCAGGTAATATTTCTGCCTTTGTGAAACTTTGATTTTGTAAAATGTATTTATGGCCATATTCTGAATGAAAATTCCTTTACCAACCCCGTTAAGGCCTTAGGACCCCAGAAAATTGTCATGATGTCTAGAAAATTAAGAGTGAAATGTATTTCCCTGTCTCTGTTACAGCTCTCTCTCTCTACCGACAAAGCCAAGCATGTGCTCTTTTACAAGTAGTGAAGGCAACTTTATTTTGCGCAGGCCTATATTTCATAATCTGAGTCAACAAGTAAATCGGGGGTACATTTTTATAGGGTCAGAAGGAGTGAGGGGGAGGGGGAGGTGTAAATTAGAATAGGAATTACAAACAGAACCCAAGTTAGTCATTTGTGACTCACATGGGCAACACACAGACTTCACGTAATTGCAAAATGCACATAGGGCTCCATTCTCAGGTAATAAAGTTCTTTTATATGGCCAGTAGCTTCCAGCCAGCCCAGATTACAAGGAGCCTGATAGTTTGGTGCTTCCATAACTGGCCCACGGCAGTTAGAAACTGGGGGTGTGGCTCGTGTTTTCTGCATTCCCTTCTTATTTCTCAAACTGATGATAGTCAGTTTTGATGGATCCATAGATGGGGAATTGGGGCGCAGACTCGATCCTGTTACTTCTTGCTGAACAGGGCTATAGTGGGGTTGTAGCATCTTGGACCATCTGAATATAGAACAGAATATAATTAGCATTCTTTCTCATCATCGTGGGGTGCAGGGTTATATCGCTAGGCCAGCAAGACGTGCTTCGTTGTGACCTGTTGAACAGCTGTGTTCATGGTAGACTGAATCAAACCTATTATGACAGGCAGAAGACAAGGAAGCAATAGACAAACTCCCAAAATGAGTCCCATAATTCCTAACAAAGTTTTGAATCCTCTAGCCCAGGAGAATCAAAAGAGCCATTTAGAGTCAAAGAGAGATTCCCACTTCTGGAGTGGGACATGGGCTATTTTCCACATACCGCTGGCAATGTCCTTAACTTTCTTTCCTTTACCATCAATTTGCAAGCAGCAGTTTGTTAAATTGAACTTAGCGCAAATTCCTCCCTTATCTGCTTATAGGTAATCTAAGGCTAGTCGGTTCTGGAGGATGGCAGCTCTCATCTGGGTAGCCTCACCTGCCAGTAAGTCTAGTGCAGCAGCTGTTTGTTTACTCTAGTCCTGCTTGTAATCTTATCAATAAATTCAGAAGATAGAATGGAGTTCAGTACCCCCAACTGCCATATCATGTCCAAGTGACAGGGTCACAGACTTGAATTATTCTTTCAGGAGGTCATTCATTGCCCCATGCATTGGCATCACCAGTCAAAGTAAGACCAGTATCTATACTTCACTTTGGTCTATATAACTCATCATAAACTCTAATTCTAAACGTTTCTCCTATAAAGTCTACTAGGAGGAAGAATTGAGGCCTAATTATGCTAATGTAACAAGTGCCTGTCCAACCTTGGGGTAGGCAGGTATATGCTGCTTCACCACAGATCCAATAGTGACCCTTCAATGCACAAGTAGTGGTTTTGAAGATCTGCTCCCGGTCATGGAGTCTCAAACATGGATAATAGTAGTTGTCTAGGCTTCGCAGGGGTGATCCCAGGATTGGTGAGCCCCTATAGATGCCATATGAACAGTTCCACAGGTTAGAGTTAGGATGCCAAGTACAGTTCTTATACTGGCGGGTTGGACTCCAGTACCAAGTGAATCCAGGACTATCCTCACCATTAGAGTTGCTCCAAACCCACTGGTAAGATACACGAGGCTGAGGCCTGTCTCACTGAACTGTTTACAGGGTAAATAATGTTTCAAGAAAAAACATTTGAACATTTGTGTTATAAGAGGTTTCTCTCCCAATAATATCACTACAAAGCGTTTTCTTATCTTTAGGATCTGTCATCTGGCATGGGGTCTGGATGCTGCTAATAAGGATGCTGGATTTGTCCCATTTTCCTTTTGCAGGTACATGGTCAAGGGGAACTGCCTTCTTGGCATGTGTCCAACTGCAGTGACTATGACCAAGGAAGATTCCGGACTTTGTAGTGGTCTGTTTTAGACAATATATTCCAGGGGTGGTTTCTACCAACGGCCAATCATGGCTTGTCTCTGCATTCCAACAACCTGTCCCATGATGAACTTCAGAGAGGTTACTTAGAATCCACTCAAGGCGAAGTGGGGCAGCGATCCAGGGCCAGTTTGTTTCTGGTCCTGGCCCACCACATACCCAGCAGCTGGATAAATTAAAACTAGCTGTTATAGCTTGGGCGAGCTGCAAGAAGTGGTTAGGTGTATGTTGATCAGCTATTGGGGCTGCCCATAATGGGTGAATCAACACCGCGAACAGAGTGTATACTAGGTTCATGGTTAAAGAGACGCAACAAAGTCAGAGCAATATTCCAGAGTGGAATTCAAGAAAGGCTGGCCTTGACAATTATTTATATATGCTGACAGGCATCAATCCCATGGAAGAGGTCCATAGGACTGACTGATAAGGGCAATTGGAAGAAGTAAAGCCCAGAGTAGGAAAAGAGCAATGAACAGAGATAAACATGGAGTCTCCTGGTGAGTGAATGAGTCATCAGCACCTCTAAGTCCCCGGTGGGTCGCAGGTTAGCCTAGTATGAGTGGGAGACAGTTGCTGACAGTCCAGGCAGAGCTCTGGTCAGCACGGCGTCCCTCTTGGCTGGGTGAGTCTCAGCTCTGATGATCTATTTTCACTCATGAGTAGTGAATCCATGGAGCAGTTGGAGGAACAAGTACAATAGTATGTGGACCTGTCAATTGAGGTCTCAGTGGTTCCTTCTTCCAGTCTTTGACCCAAACCTGATGGTTCATGTGGGTGAACTGGGGATCCTAATGAGATAGGGGCTCTCTCTGGTACATACCTGTTTATGGTCTGAAAGGGCACTTTTAGCCTGGATTGTTCCCACAGATGTTTGTCTCCCAATTGAGGAAGGCTCCTGGGGATGTTACCCAAGCTTGGTGGGGCCTTCTGTACAGACTCTCAAATGCAGAGAACCCATGCTTTCCTGGGGTGCATCTTACCTGGAGAAGAGCTAAGGGCAGGAGGCCCACCCAAGTATGACCTGTTTCTTGAACTAGTTTTCCCAAAGTACGCTTGAGGGTGTGATTAATTTGCTCAACTTTCGCTGAACTCTGTGGCTGGTAGGCAGTATGTAGTCTCCAAGTCACCCCTAGTCCCTTTGTAACTATCTGGACTAGATCAACTACAAACACTGGCCCATTGTCGCTATGGATGGTTAGGGGTATGCCATACCTGGGAACTATTTCTCTGAGGAGGACTTTTGCGACTTCCCTAGTCTTCTTAGTTTTGATAGTGACTGCTTCTGTCCAGTTTGAATAGGTGCAGATCAAGACAAGGAGGTGCTGGTACCCTTGAGCCTGGGGCAGCTCAGTGAAGTCTACCTCAATGTCCTCGAAGGCGGCGCTGCCCATCCGCTGTAATCCTGGGGGCGGACGTGGGGCAGTGCTGGCGTTATTTTTAGCACACGTGTTGCACCCTTCTGTGATTGTCCCACAGAGGGCATAGAGCTTACTAATGTAAAACAGCTTTCGGAGAAGCATTTCCAGAGATGTCTTCCCAAGATGAGTTAGCTGGTGAAAGTCCATGACAAGCTGGATCCTGAGTGCATGGGGAACATATATTTTGCCATCTGGAAGCTGCCACCAGTCCCCTGGTATTTTGATGGCCCATTCTGATTGGGTCCATTCTTCTTCTTGTAGGGCATATTGAGGTCGTGTTGGTCTTTGGAGTGAGGCCAGGAGGCAGGCTGATTCTCTAGCTCTGTCTTCTGCTGCTAATTTTGCTTCCTTAGCTGCTAATTTATTACCAATTGATATGAAATTTATATTGCTTTGATGTCCATGGAAATGTAGGATTGCAACTTCTACTGGAAGCCACACACAGCCTCTAATAGTTTCTGAATCTCCTCTTTGTTTTTAATGTCTTTGCCCCCGTTGGTTTATAGTCCCCTTTTATTATAAATGGCTCCATGTATATGCACAGTAGCAAATGTGTAGTGGGAGTCAGTATAAATATTAACTCTTTTTCCTTTTGTTAGTGTTAGGGCTCTTATCAAAGCCTGTGCTGACCAACTCTAGGGGAGCACTTTGGCTTCAGTTACAGAAGTTACTGTGGTTACAGCATAGCCAGCCTGCCTCTCCCCTTCCTTCATATAGCTGTTTCCATCTGTGAAGAGAGTGAGCTCAGGGTTCTGTAATGGGGAGTCTTACATGGGCGGCTGTCATACACCTCATCTAGGATTCAGCACATTTGTGCTCCAGATTGCTTTCACCAGAAGGTAGAAATGTGATGGGGTTTAGAGACTGCACAGTTTCTAGAGTCAACAGAGGGTTTTCACAGAGTAGCCCTTGGTACTGGGTAAGCCAGGCATTAGACAGCCATCTGTGCGCACCCTTGATTATTCATCAGAGTAATTACTGCATGAGGCACTTTCACATTTATTTCCTGGCCAAGAGCGAGCTTGTCTGATTCCCTAACAAGAAGAATGATAGCAGACAGCGATCTTAAGCAAGGAGGCCACCCCAATGCGACTGAATCCAGTTTTTTAGACTGGTAGGCCACTGGTCTTTGCTATGAACCAACTGCCTAAGTAAATACTCCCAATGCCATTCCATCTTTCTCATGGACAAAAAGATTGAAGGGCTTTTCTACATCCAGGAGCCCTAGTGCTAGGGCTTGCCTAAGCAATTGCTTAATTCCCTGGAACACCCTCTCTTGCTCCTCCCCCCAGATGAGAGAATCTTGTTCCAGACCAGTCAGAGCTTCATGTAGGGGCTTTGCCAAACCTGGGAAGCCTAGAATCCAGATTCGGCAAAACCCCACGGCTCCTAAGAATTTGCAAAGTTTCCTCCTGGTCTTAGGCCAGGGTAGAGCTATAATAATTTGTTTTCTCTTGACTCCAATTGCCTGATGCCCTTGGGAAATGTTAAAACCCATATAATGTACTTTCTTTCTACAAATCTGGGTCTTTTTCCATGAAGCTCAGTATCCCAATTCGGCGAGATACTCAAGAAGGGCACAGGTACCTGTAAGGCAGTTTTCCTCGGTTGTACTTGTTAGGCTGGCCCAGAGGGACGGGACGGCGGCTATGCCCGGCAGCCATGCCTGGCAGCCATGCCCAGGAAAAAGGTGGCTGACGTCAGACTGGAATCACAGGACCGATCACCAATCGCGACGTAGGAAGCCCGCAAAATTCTTTTGCTTAAAGAGCGCGTTTCTCTTTGTTCGGGCGTGACTTCCCCTGCCCTCGTTCTGCAGACTGGGGAACCTCACCCGGGTGTGCAAACCCCAATAAAGCCCTGGCTATTCGACTTTTTGTTTAATTGACTTCCTTTCCTCACGGAGCCCAGAAAAAAACCTTTCAGTACTAGCTAGGAGTAGATCATCCACATATTGGAGGAGAATACAACAAATTTTTTCATGGGGAAAAGTTGCTAAGTCTGCAGCCAAGGCTTCTACAAACAATGTCAGAGAGTTTTTGAATCCCTGGGGCAATCTAGTCCAAGTCATCTGCATTTGCCCGATTGTATTTGGATCAGTCCATTCGAATGCAAACAAGGACTGACTCTGATGGGTTAGTCTGATGCAAAAGAATGCATCTTTTAGATCTAGGCAGATAAACCAAGCCAGATTGGGGGATAATTGACTCAGCAGAGTATATGGATTTGGGACCACAGGATGCAGTGAAATGGTTACTTGGTTAATGGCTCTTAGGTCCTGTACTGGCTGGTAGCCTCCCCCATTTGCCTTTTTAACTGGCAACAAAGGTGTATTTCAGGGCGACTGACACTCTTTGAGGATACCTACTTCTTTTAATAGTTCTAAGTATTCTTGTATCCCTACCCTAGCTTCTCGCGGGATAAGATATTGATACAGTTATTGGGTCTGGGCTCCCAGCTTTCATTCAACTATAACAGGAGGCCTTCCTTTTGCCAGTCCCAGTGGATTACCTTTTGCCCAAGTCAATGGAAAAGTGGAGAGACAGTCTGGCAGGTTTTTCTCCTCCATTCCCTGAGAGCTGTAAATACACCACTCCTCTTCTCGGGGCATGGTGATGGTGAGAACAAGCCCTGTGATTTCAGGTTTCAGATGCAGGGTGGCTGTTCCCTTGTGACTGAATGAAATTTGAGGCCCAAGTTTGGCTAGCAGGTCCCACCCAAGCAGGGGTATGGGACAGTCTGGCATGTATAGGAACTCATGTTTTACTGTGTGACCTCCGAGCTCGCAAGTTTGGACTTTGAAGAAAGGCTGGCAAGTTGCCCGATCCCCCATGACCCCTTAATGGTGGCTATCTTTTGTTCTGAACGGGCCCACTGGGGTTGTTACAACTGAATGCTCTGCTCCGGTATCTACCATAAATTCTATTGATTGGCCCCCTACTTTCAATCTGACCATAAGACCTAAATTCAGGAATCCTGGTCTGTCTCAGTCCATGTTGGCCTCCGCCATTCCAAAGAAGTTCAAGCCCCACTCTTCTCTTTCATGTGGGTCCAGCCTATTGGCAGTCCACTTTCCCGAGCATGCGTTCTTCCAATGACCAAACTCTTCGCGGTAAGCCTATTGGTTCTCCCTCAGCCAGGGCCTGCCTTCCTTCCATCTTTGCAGTCTCTGCCCCCTTCAACTTTTCTGCAGCCATTTTTCTTGGAGGGCCACAGCTAATTGAGTGACTTTCTCTTTCATTCTGCTATCAGTCTCCCTTCTGGCTGCTACTTCTCAATTCATAAAGACCTGTTGGCTGCTTCTAAGAGCTGGCTGATATTCATTCCAGTGAAACCTTCCAGCTTTTGGAGGTTCCTATGGATGTCTGTGGCTGATTGGGCCACAAAGGTGGCATTTATCATCCTCTGATTATCTGGGGCCTTTGGGTCAAACGGGGTGTAAATTCGGAATGCCTCGCATAACTGTCATAATATCCCAGTGGCTCATTGGGCTGCTGGGTAATGGTGGTGGTTTTGGACATGTTGGTGGATTTTCGGGCCCCAGCTCGCACCCCTGCAAGATGGCTGCCTGTTATCATTGGATATTGGCCCGTCCCTCCTCCATATTGAAATTCCAGATGGGTCGTCCCTCTGGAACTATTTCTGTGGCCCATGTGACTATGTCAACCACTCTGGTAGGGGCATTGGCTTCTAGGTAAGAACGACCTTCCCTCATTATGCGCTGCCTTTCTTCTGTGTTAAAGAGCACACAAAGTAACTGCTGGCAGTCCTCCAAAGTAGGACGGTGTGTTTTGGAAAATAGTCTCGAGGAAGTCTATCACAGCCTGGGGTTTTTCTGAGTAGGAGGGAGTATTATGTTTCCAATTTAAAAGGTCTGTGGTTGAAAAAGGCTGATAATAAATCATGGGGCATCGGGGATGAACAGTGCCATCTCCCTCTATTTGGTCTGCTCCCCGCATCTCACAAAGGGGGATCTGGAGGGCAATGTTCTCATTTCTGGGGTGTAGGAGCCTTCCATGGTCGGGAGAGTGGGGATCTTAACTTGGCCTTGGCGGGGAGACGGACAGGGGTGGAGTATTTGGACCTCTTCCTGGCAGGGCTGTGGGCTGTGCCAGAGAAACATATTCGGGGAGGCGGTAGCTCTTCTCTAAGGTCGCCCTGGAGAATGGGCTTAGGGTCTTCCAGGGGCTCTAGTGTCCTCTTTAGAGAGTGTTTTGGGGTCACCTGCCACTATTCTCCAAACATCTCGGACTGCTAGGACTTCTAAAGCACCTTCTACTGGCCAGCCGGTTCCAAAGGCGGGCCAATCAACTTCACATAGGGTTTTTAACTTTCCTGGTGTCAATTTTATATCATAATCCTCAGAAAAACCCTTTTTAAAATTTCTTAACTTACAGTTCAAAATTGTCGGCTTACTCTGATTCCCTCCCATTACCGCCCCTGAGCGATGGTGTGAAACAGACAAAGAAGGGTAGTGGCTATTCAAAGTGACTCATGCATATGCCAGCCTGGCCGTTCCTCTCATGAGAATAAAGTGGTCTTAAGTAGAGATTCATCCATATAACCCCCGGACTTGCTCACGTGGTAACACGTCAGTCACCATTATGCTTTAGATGACAACGGAAATGCAGGGGATGGCCACTCAAATTCTGTGGCTTGCGCCATGGGACAAACAAATCATTCACATGCCAGTAACACAGACAGTCACACAGAAGTTATAACACTCCCTCCCTTGGACTTCCCTGACTGAGAGATGCCAGTAATCCTTCAGTAACCTCACAGGAGTTGATCAGACTCTCCTTCTTCCCGGTGGGGCAAGACTGAACCGGGTCTTAGATCCGGGATGTTACCTGATCCAGCGTCTGTTGCGCCTTCACTTCCTTCTGAGAGCCTAGCAGGGTGTGCTGCTCAGGGCTGGCACGAGTTGTCTGCTCATGGGGCTGCTAAAACTGTGGCAGGGAGCACCTCCCCTCGAGTTTTCTTGCATCTCACCAACCTCGAGATGCTTCCCAAAGTCGTTGGCCCCCCAAAAATGCATTTGGAGTTTCCCAGTCAGGGAACCAAATGCTACAGCTCTCTCTCTCTACCAACAAAGCCAAGCGTGTGCTCTTTCAGAAGTAGTGAAGGAAGCGTTATTTCACACAGGCCCAGATTTCACAAACCGAGTCAATAAGTAAATTGGGGGTACATTTTTATAGGGTCAGAAGGAGTGAGGGAGAGGGGAGGTGTAAATTAGAATAGGAATTACAAATGATACCCAAGTTAGTCATTTGTGAATTCCTCACATGGGCAACACACAGGATTCACATAATTGCAAAAGGCACATAGGGCTCGACTCTCAGGTAATAAAGAAAAGTCCTTTTATCTGCCCCGAAGCTTCCAGCCCGCCTAGATTGCAAGGCATCTGATAGCTTGTTATTTTAACTTTATAGTGAAAAAGTAAAACAGAGACACTGAATTGCCCCTGTTTTGGTAGCTTGGCAATCTCCGTTTTCTGATGACATATCCCATTTTTTCCCCCTATATTATACTCTCTTTTCACAGATAAAATACGCTTCCTCTAAGTTTTGAAAAAGCTTCCCAATTTGAGTCAGAGACTTCTGTTCCCAAGATACATTTGACTTTTCATGTTTTCTTTTTACCAAATCATACCTTGAGATGTAGAAGAAAAGAGCTGCACCCCCAGTTTCTAGCCACTGTGGGCCAGCTGCAGAATTTGTAAATTTGTAAACAAATTCTGCATTCACCAGTGCCAGGTACTTGCATCATATATAGGCAGTTTTTGAGTGGTTAATTTGTGAGATGTATTATATACATGTATGTGTTTGTGCATATGTATTACATATGCATGAATATGTATGAATGAATAAATATCTACACAGGAAAACTTGATTATCAGAAAAGTATCTGCTATAGACATTGATAATGTATGTAACTAAATATATCAAGCATCTGACCTAACCTTTTCTCATCTGGAGTAATATATTTAGAAATAATCTGTTCTGCAAAATACCATTCTCATTTCTTTAGAACAATGCTATCCTATAGTGCTATAATGTGAGCAATATACATTACATTTCTAAAAAGCCATGTTAAAAAAGTAAAATGAAACAGGTGAAATTAATTTTTATAGCAATAATAAATGTCAAATGATTTTGATATTTCTGTTTTGATATTTCTGTTTGATATTTCCCTATTTCTGTTTTAGACATGAGGAAATAAAGAAATAATAGGAAATTAAATCACTCCTATTTTATAAAATCAAAGCTGAATTTTTCAGTTTTCATAATTTTTAAAATCTTTAAAAATGTTATGATTGAAGTAACATTGCATTACAACATCATTTAAATTCCATAGTGCATCATTATATATCATAATCTACATATAATGCATTAGGTTCACGACTAACATTCCAATTCTACCCCTCACCATACAATTGATCCCTTTTATCTTACCAACCCATACCCCTTCCCCCCTTTTCTTCTGGAAGCAATAATTTGGTCCTATATTCTAAGGAGAATAGCTTATTCATTTGATTTTGTTTATCTATTACATATAAGTGAAATCAAATGGTGTTTGTCTTTTTCTATCTGATTTATTTCACTAAACATAATACTTTCTAGATCTACCCATATTGTTACAGATGGAAAGTTTTTTATTCTTAATGTAGAACTGAGTAGTATTCTATGGCATATAAAAATTTTCAGCTTTTTAAGTTTCTACTTTTTATATTGCTGAGCTGCTTATGGTAATCTACATTTATAGTTCACCAGTTTTGTGATGGAGGATTCACATTTTCCTACCTGATTATATTTTATGTATAATCTTCAATAAAAAATAATACATTTCTTTTCAGTTTTTCTTCTTGAACTATACTTGTGTCTAACCCATCACTATATCTTCTCTAGGTACATGTTCCATCCAATTAAATTCCAAAGCTAAGTGATCATTAGTTTTTTGAAGTCAGCAAATAAGTATTGCCTGCTATATGCCAATTTAAAATGTAATTATGAAATAGGATTTTCACAGGTGGAACTGATAGTCTAGAGTGAAAAAAGTATGTGTGTATATATATGTATATATATAACACATAACGAAATTTAATGAGTGACTTGTTCCTATTGGAACATTACAAACATATATGATATATGGACACTCCCCCCCTAAATCCTTATTTCAAACCTACTGGAGTACAAGCAAGATACAGTCGCTTAAAGGATAGAGAAATCATAGCATTGCCTAAAAAAAGAAGTTTGATGCTCTGTCAAATGATACATTGACAAATATTTAGAATTTTCTGTAAACTAATTATGGTGTCCTTTCAGTTTTTAAACTAAATTTAATTAAATGCATGTGTGTGTCAGGTACTATTTTATCATCAACTTTAAATTTGTGGGTCTGTTACCCAACAGAAAGAGTAAAGGAACTATAGGAAAAGAATTGAGGTAGAAAACACATTGACAGATAATCATGATGAGTTTTAATGAAAAATGTAACAAATATTGGTTATTTTGACTATTCACCATTCAAGAACCATTTCTATTTGGAGAGAATTATTCTTTGTATGGCACCTGGGAGTCAAAAAGCAGTAATACTTACTCACAGTCTCAGGCAGTCAGGAATTGGGCTGAGGCTCATCCAAACCCAAACTCAGTGGTTCGAGAAGAGGTGACTGTTGGTTGTGGCTCCACTGCTGCCACCTTGACTTTTTCTTGGCTGTCAAGTGGCTTCCTGTTATTGCATGAACCTTTTTCTCCTGCACTCTTTTTCATTCTCTGAACTGCTACTAGTCTGTTTAGTTTAATTTTAAAATCAATCAGCCAAAATAAGTGTGACATATTTATGACTAAGGATCTGATTTGCATAGAAATTGATACCAGGAAGTAGGCCATTGACCTGATACTCTCAGGAAGATGGAATCTTATCTCTGGTTAAACTAGGGTTGAAGGCAGTAGAAAAAAAGGATCAGTTAATGCCCAGTCAATATTTGGTAAACTATGACATGAACCTGTGGTTACCATTAATAAGATATTCATTAAAGATAAATCTTTGAGGTTATTACATTAATGAAATGATAAAAACAGAATTCAGTTGATGTAATTTTGAAAAAGAAGGGAAGGGGATTTGCTTCTAATAGAAATGAGTAAAGATAGAAAAGGAGTAGGTCAAAATTCACAATCCTTGACTCAAGGTATGAAGTACAACTTAGGAAATTCCAACCACCATGATAAAATAATTTATCTTCTTTTGTGACTGCATAGTTGCAAACCAAAGGAAAACATTAAAAATGAGATTGTTAAATACATTTATTTGAGCTCACAGCAATGCCAGTTCCCCTATATGAAAGTGACTTTTAATTAAAAAGGGATGGAAGAATATGAATAGAATATATTGGAAGATAAAAAGACCTTGGTTTATTGTGAATCTTAACTCTCACTGGACTCTCTTTCCATCTGTAGTTATCCAACCTTTCATGTAATAAAACTGCTTTATCCCTGAATAGAAAATGACACAGTCACTTTTTGGGGGAGAAAATTTCCTTGCAAGGGAAGCTATTTCTTCTGAAGACATTAAATATTTTAACAACTGCAAACTTACTACTAGAATTGAAGAATGTAATATAAATGGTGGCCATATTCCAAGTTAAACTAAGAGAACAAGATTTTAACCCCAAAGGATTTAGAAGATCTAAACAAGGCTTTTAAAAATTTGAGAGAGATATATGGGAACATATTTTTGTGAGATTCAGGTTGTTCAAAGAACCCACGACAGAGTTAGGTGAGTGAGTATGAGGAGAGGATCACCAGGCCAGGTTTCATTTCCTGATTGGACAAGGTGAAATTCTCCTTTGAATTTGTTGGTAAACATCTTCAACTGTCACTGTTCCTTTGCACAGAGAGTCCGTCTTTGTTACGTACTACAGATGGGACACAGCCCATATGTCAGACTCATCCATTGTCCTTCCTTATTGATCCAGATGATTACATTCCTTTGCTCAGCCATATGGCACCAGCGATAATTCACTGCCCTGATATCCAAACTTTGATCCCTGGCCTAAGGTTTGCTCTTGTGGGAGTCCTGACAATTTTGCCGTTAACTGAGAAAGGAAGAACACTAGATGTATGTTGAATTTAGCAACATTTCATTTAATCAGAGTGGCTAAATGGATAAAACCTGGATTAAAAGTGGTTTATGACAAATATAAAATGTCAAAATTTCTTGGTATAATATATGGAAAAAGATCCAAAAGTTTTGAGTGATAGCCTTGCTGGAATAAATTTCTTATTTGTGATCAATTCATTCATCCTAACATTTGCTAGGAGGTTGTAGAAGATAACCTCTTCAAGAAGGTTTTGATAAATATATTGGTAAAGGGATACCTGATTTCTGAAATTTTCTGTAATGTTTCAGATCTTGGAGGGAGATTCTGCCATTGAAATTAGCTTATTCATAGCAACAGAGTAAGAAAGATTCTAGCCCCTTAAGGTGTGTTTAACATTGAAATGAGAAGGGACTTTGCTACCAGGATAGGTAATGAGAAGGACTTTGTCTTTAGATGTTATTGGTGGTAGCCCAGGAATAAAAAGAATTGAAGGATGACAACCTTGGGATATATTGGACCCTGTTTGATCCTGAGAATGAACTTCACAGATTTATATCAGTTCACAGACCCAGAGTAAATAAATTTGTGCTTGCGGAAGGGTTCTTTCAATATCATTATGAATACATGCTATTAATCTTCATTTTAGTGCTCCTCAAACGAATATGTTGTTGTTTGCCAAATCATTGCATATGGGGAATAGGAAATTCTAAAAGGTTTTAGAGTCTAATGGATACTGGCTCTGAACTAACAATAACTCCTGGTCATTCAGAGGATGTATATTCCACTGGCAAGAACAGGGCAATCCAGGGATGAATGGAATTGTGACACATATCCTTTTCATAATAGGATAACTGATACCTGACTTACATTTTGCTGTTGTTTTCCAAGGTACTTATTGCATATTGCTGGAAAAACATGAAAACTTGAAGGACGATGGTTAAAATGATGGTTCTTTTTCATTGAGGGTAAATAGAATTTCTGTTGTACTGTAGGTTCTGGGGAAGTGTGGATGGAAGTCACATAATCTTCTCATGTTGCCACATCTCTAGTGAAAGGTGATGAAAGACTCATACAACTATACACAATAAAAGAGACCAAATCTAGCTTTCTTAGGAAAATGAATATGTATTTCCAATGGGTAAGTGCTGTCTCCTCAAGACAAATAGAGATCCTGGATTTGCAGCAACTCAATAATTTATCAGATTGTGAATTGCCTCATTTTAAAGAGAAATAGTTATATTTGGGTTGTAAAGGGAGTATTTGAAATGAGTAGTGATAGGACAAAGCCCCCCAGAAAGGCTTGGGAGATGCCATTTTGTGTATGGCATTTGGACAGGAATCTCCATTAGTTTTTTGTCTCAGCGTTTCCTGGCAGCTGCAGAGGTAGGACCTAGGTGTTTTTCTCAGTCTCATCTCATAAAATACTATCCTCATTGTTTTGACTAATCTCTGTATTAAGATCTTAGTGAACTTTTAAACAGGTTCTTTGCTTCTGGACTCTGAGTGGAAGGCAACAGTGCTGTTTCATGAATCTTGAAAGTCCATACTGCCTCCATTTTTCCTTTAAATAGCAAAGAGTACCCCCCCACCCCCCCACCCCCGAGTGCTTGCTTACTCCTTTAGTAAGCAGCCCACTTAGGAAGTTCCAAAATAAACTCTTTGGAGTATTCTAAGCATTTCTCTGGGTCACTCCTTTCCACGATCCAAAGCCAAACCCCCAAATCCTCCAAATCTTTGGGGGAAACTTGCAAGTAGGGTGGTAACTCTTTTTGAGGGTAAAGTAAGAATAAAAAGAAGGGAACATATGGGTAGTGAGAAACCAAAGAAAGAGGTATTTGTTACTTTTTTCCCTATTCATTATCTAAAATCTGTTTCTGTTTGCAGGACTCCCCAGTGTGTGGGACTTAGTGGAAAACAGGGCTCCTTTATTCACTTAGAAATCTTATGGAGACACACATATTGTCTGACTTTTAGTAATGAGAACACTGGGGTGCGACCAATGCTTGGTGCTCCCCTGGGGATAATACATCCTAACAAAGTGATCCTGGGACATAAAATAGTTTTCTTCCTCTTACCTCACTAAAGTCATGATGTGCCAAGGATAAATGATGTCTTTCTAGGCGCTCTCTGCAGAGAATACAACTCTGGTCTCCTGGGAATTATGGGGAAGAAGGTAGCTATCTGGCCATATGTATTTTTCCCTGTAGGTTCTATTCCTCTTCTTCTCAACCTTAAGCCTCACTCACTTCTCCATTTACCAAATCTAATACCTGCAAACTTCTTGGGAGTTTTTCAGAGTAAATAAGTGTGATATTCTTGAGTATTCTACAGTACAGATTACTGCACATTTAGTTCTAACTCGCTCTACTCAGCTACTTCATTAATCACTTCTCTTTACTTTCATCTTCTAAAACTTGGTTAAAATTTTCATCCACTGATGTCCCCTGTATACTTTCTTCTTTTGACTTGAAACACGTTTAATTTCTTTAATGTGCTTGTGGAATAGCTTAAGAAGAATAGAAGATAAAAATATCTTGTCCATATATACCATGTTTAACATTGTGACCTTCACAAACCATATTTTGACAACCCCAAATACACCTACTTTTTCTAAAAGACAGCAATCCCAGTTTGATAAATTACTGAATCAGGGTGCAGGATTGTCAGTTGTCTTAAGCAGGCAGCACTGATATCACTAGAAACATACATTCATTTTTTTAAAGAGTTGAAGTCTTGATCGTCTTTAATGTATAGGATTGTATGTCTTTCATCAACTTTTATTTGAGAAGGGACCTGATGAGGATGGGCTTGACAGGATGATTAGTTTGCTAAGATGTATCCAGAAGTTATTATGAATAATATCATTGCACTCCAAGGCATGGAACCACATCATTACTGTAACAGCTTCACCACCCGTGATGGTACAGTAAGTTTCCAGCGTCCTTGATGGGTTCTTGGAAACTGAGATTTTAAAGCAAAATGAAAAATGATAAAACCATGGATTTGATTAACGTGATTTCATTCAACATTGATCAGGTTTGATTTTTTTTCTCATCAACGTTATTGTGAAATGACATTGAATTAAACAATGTAGGTGAGGACTTGTACAGCAGCTCTACTCTAGTTCTTTCTTTTTTTTGGGAGGGTGGAAGTTACTGGGGAATCAATGGGGTCACTTGTGATTCAGAGTTTGACTACTGTTCATTTCTTAATCAATTTTGATGTTTAATCCTGATATTATAAGAACTTCCAGAATATAGACATGCCAAAATTTTTACAGGGAAAATTTTAAATATTTTGTCTGCTGTATCCTACTGAATTGAAAGCTTTTTCAGATATTTCTTTTCCTAGTAAAACTAAAATAACTTAATGCCATTCCATATGGTTCAAGTTGGAAGTATATGAGCTAGCTCTTTCTCTCTACCCTATCCAAAAATAAGGAAACTCAAAAATTGTACGAGATTTGAAAGTCAGATGTTTTCATTCCAAAATTAGGAGTTAATGTTTCCAAATACTACGACCTTATTTAAATTTATTGCCTTTCAATGCCTGGACTAGTTTTCTTTGAGGACCCTGCAGGATTCTGTAATCTTTCTATAGTTGATCTATGAGATTTGAAAGAGAAAAGTTTCCAGTAAAGTATAGAGACTGTCTGTAGTCAAGGGATACGACCTCAGGCAGAAAAAAACAGGGAAAAAAAAGATCATGTCAGTTTCAGTTTCCAAGAAAAGCTGGTTGCTGTTTTGATAATGGTAATGTCCCTTTAGTTCAAAGTTACCAGCTATCAAAACAAGTTGCAATACTCAGCAGACTAACTTCATTCCATTACAGAGAAACAGATCTTAGTGTAATTGAGTCCAAATAAAAATATATTTACAGGGCAAACTGGATGCACAATGAGCAAACAGAAGGCAGTTCAAGAAAAAAAGTCACCATGTAGAGCTTATTATATCCAAGGACTAAGAAATGATTCGAAACAGGGTATTAGAGGAAAGGCTATTATAAAAAATTCACTCAACACAAAGATAGGGTAACAGAAAGTCATCATGCACCAAAAACAAAACACAGACTTACTCTTGCTCTATCACATGTGTTAACTGTTGAGCAAAGCAGCTCTGTTCCTCTCGCAATGAGATTTGAGCAGGAAGTATTATTGTCTGGCGTTAGAGCCAGAGCAGGATCCAGCTTGAATCTCTAAGTCATTTCACAAGGAAGTATGATATTGCAGAACACTGTGGGTGGGCAATGGACTGGACCTGACTCATTTATTAAATAGACACAGGCTTGAGTTGTATTTCTGAGAATTTCCATGGTGACCTTGCCAAGGTGTAGCACTTGGGGGAGAGAGGATGTGATCCCATCATATCTCCATGAGAACCTCCTGCAGGTCACTCCTAATACCCTTAAAATTTAGATAATCTATGTGAAGTCAAGTGTGCTTGCTCTGCAATGTAGCTTCAAGACAAATCAATTAGTCTTCATTTTCAAAAAGCTTTTCACCACAAAGTCCTTTCTATAGAAAATCTCTGGCACAGTCCAGCATTCAAGATTATGCACAATGTTGGTTTCTGCTGAAGCTTGAGTTCTAACGGCCTCTTTCCTCTTCAGTTCTCTTGTAGCATTGTTACACTTGCTGGCAATGAGGGCAAGTAAAGAAAACCATATTGTTTGTGTAGTATGAAAGATGACTTCTTAAAGATGTGTAGACAGCAAAATCCATGCTTAAGCAATTGTAAAAACAAGAAAAATCTGAAAACAATTAGTAATCTATTTATACATGTAAAACCTTGAAAATGATTTCTTACTGTATGGACTAGAAATCTCTTAAAATGTTTCTTTACAAATTTCTTGGCAGGGAGGGTCATATTTGGGTTCTAGGCAGAAAGGAAATCATGAGAGCAGGTTTCATAGGCATGGAGAGAATACACCTGGGTGAAGCATGCTCATTTTAAGTCAGATGCAGTTTTCCAAAATGTCTTACACAGAAATAATAAAAAGTGCAATACCATGAGCTGAGCTAAAGTTGAACTCACTCACGAAATTATAACCTCCTCTACTAGGGATGTCATCATCTGAATGGGAAAAACCATCATGAATTTTTTCCTTCATGTAATGAGTATGACTAACTTTAGATGTATCACAAGAAAGTGTTTTGTTCCTGGAAAAAAATGAGACATTCCAGTTCAAAAGATGAAAACTTTCCTCAAGAGAACCAAATCAACACTCTATGCCATTTGTCTGTGAACCCATAGTCACTGCTTTCAGGACAAGGAGGAAATGGGGCTTTGAACATAACAGATAATCCCCAACTATCTGTGTGGATTATCCAGATTGTAGAATATTTACAGCAAAATTTCTTTCCCAAGAGATCTCTTGCTCATCACTCTTGGATTCCCTTCCTTTCTTGCTACGCTCACTTGTTAAGTGAAAGCATATTTTATCATCAGGCTAAACAATGTTCAGTTAAATATTTAAATCTATCATATAAATATGACTGCTTAAAATTATTCAATGTACATTTTGGGTTAATTACACAACTATGTATATGCAGCATAGTAAATTTTTAAATTTTGGGTGAAATTGATACTTAAAAATTTAAATTAAGGAGTTGATAGTGTATTGGGAAGTTTAGAACTAAAGATGAAATACTGAGTCTAGTTCTGACTGTCCCCAAAACTAATTTAGATCAGCGACTTTGTCTCCATATGTATCTTCCCCTCATCTGTAATGAGAGAATTGACCTAATCTGTAAATTCTTCCTAGACCTAAAACTGGTTCTAAATATAATATGTTCCTTTTCCTCATATCAGCGGTAACCAGAAATATAAAGTAGTATTTGCTAAATGTGGAAGGTCTGTGTGAGGTAAGGAGAGGGATGTCAGTCCTAGTCAGCATGGCAGGATAGATTCATGGATGGCGTCTGACTGTGCAAGGACTTGAAAGTGGTCAGAATTTTGATATGTGAAGCACAGGGCATCAAGTCATGGCCTGTGGCAGGGACTAATGTTTGGTGAACGAAAAACTCAATATATGTCCAGAAGTCAGGAACTAGGACAGATGGCATCTTGGAGAGTTCCTTTAAGACAGGCTATCATGATGTTTAGGCACCAAATTTTGGCAAGACCTCAGTGCTTGGATATACAGAATTAATCCTAAAAAATAAGCAGCACTTAAACTTTTCGTTTGCTTGCTTGGAGTTGGATTAGTGGAGGGATTACATAGGCAAAAAGAAGGAAGTGTTATGCCTTTCCTGTTACCTATCAGTTTTGTTTTCTTCCAAGAACATGGGCAACTAAAAGCCAGCTCTACTTTAAAACATTGCTTTGATTATTTAGTATTTATTCCATATCAGCATGTAGTAGTGTTGGAGCAAGATGCAGGTGTTCTTAAATTTGTATTTTAGGTCATTTTTTTCTCATTTCATTACTTAATCCAGTTTTTCTAATTAATTAGCAGTTAATCAGAGAATTTGTTCCTGTGTTCTTCTTTATCAAAATGGACTACATGTGGGTGTCCTCAAAATCTGTGTGATGCTGTGTTAACTCCCAGTGTGATGTTATTTGGAGTTGGGGCCTTTGGGGGATCAGGAGGGTAGAGCCCTTTTGAGTGGATTAGTGGTTTTATAAAAGAGACCACAAAGAGATTTCTCTCTACCCTTCTGCCATGTGAGGACAAAGTGAAAAAAAAAAAAAGGCCAGGTATGAGCCAGAAAGACAGTTCTCATCAGACGCCTATCCGTTGATGCCTTGATTTTAGATTTCCCAGCCTCAAGAACAATGAGAAATGCATTTCTTTTTTGTTTGTTTTTCATTTTGAGAAACACATTTATGATGTTTATAAACTTCTCCATCTGTGATATTTTATCAAATTAACTGAAACATATATTGAAAATTTATTTATTGCCCAATTATTTCATATGTGCTAGACCAAAAGTACTGAATTGAGTTCTAAGAACCATGTGGAGCTTTCACTTTCCAAAATTTGTAATATCTGCCCATTTGCTGAATGATTTTTCAGAGCTTGTCTTTTTATATGGGTATTGAATATTTTCATGGCAATTGTAAATAAAAAGCTCTGCAGTAATGCCCTCTCTTATTTAAGCATTATCACAAATCTGTTTCCTTCAGAGAACGGTTTGTAACTGACACTATTTCATGTTACTTGTATAGCCAAGTCCTCCATGTCCATAATAAGAAATTCAAGGTTTGTCAATTTAAGTAGTGATTGGTTAATTTAAGCTATTTCGTTTGCATTATTCTTCTTGGAATACACAGATAAGAACATTAGAAAATCCCATGGTTTTGGAGGGAAAAGGATAGAGGATGAAATGCCACGACAGAGGAAATAGAGATGACCAGTGGGCTCAGAGATAGTTAATGAAAAAAATTAAGATGGATCCCCCCACCTTCTATTTCATTTTCAAGACTCATAATTTGTTCTCAGAAAAGGTAAACATCTTTTATTCTATCCCTTTGTGATCTCATTTCTGTTGGAAACTCCACAATTTTTTTGTAAACTGAGACAAAGTGGGGATCATGCAATGTGAATGTAATTGTTCTTAGGATGGTTTTGGTATAGTTTAAAGTAGACACAAAAGAAAGGCTATGCTTTTCTTAATTTAGCAATTCTAGCACTACCAGGTACTTTAAAGCCATTAGAGAATTTGGGGTGGCATTTTTATTGGAGCGCTATAGTAGAAATTTCTTTTTGCTGAGAGTCTCTCTGCTACGTAAATCTCACAGTTTGTGGCCTTAAAATGAATATGAAGATTTGACTAATGGAGACTTGTCTCTGTTGTAAAGAACACATTGGAGACTATCTTCCTCTGGAATCTATGCAAAATCCTGGTAGATGATCCGATACATGTTTGTGATTGGTGCGATCAATCAGGTCTCCTACACTTTGCCAACTTGATCTTATTATCAGGGAACTCTGAGTCATGCTTCAAATTACCAATTAATTCAGACAAATAGATTGAGCTGGGGCAGAGAGTTGCCCATGCTTGAATACTCCTTCAGATACGGACAAACTATGCTTCACTTTCTGACTCAGATTGCCCCACATTTTGATGCTACCATGACACACCTGGTTTTCCAACATTATGTCTCCCCAGCAATCAGTATTTCTGACATTTATCTCCTTTCTTTTCTTAATAAAAACATAAAATTCTGTATTTTTATTGGACTATGTAAGTCCGTTAGAAAGCTGAAATATGAAACACATACTTTGTCTCCTCTGAACCTCTCCTTGGCTCACCAGCTGGGCTAGATTCCTCCTATCATGAACTTTCATTGCTCTCTGTGCATCTGCATAATACTTTTGCTAAGTACAAGGGATCTATGTAATTACTTATTTAGTGTACATTTCCCATGCTGTATTGTTAGCCCCAAGAAGGAAGAAGAAAGGGCTCTGTCTGTATTGTTCACAGTTAATCTCCATTTCCTAACACAATGCCTGTTACAAATAGGACAACCTCATTGTGCCAAATAAGTAGAATTACAGCAACACATTTTAACAGGTATTTGATAAATATTGAATTAATAAGACTTCATTTCAAGTATTTTAGAAATTTTATCATGGAGGCTTTTTTTTTTTTTTAACTTATTGGTGGATATTTCAGCCCCAGTGACAGTTCAGTAAGGAAATAATGTCTTCTCAGCATTTGTGTAAGGCTGTTCCTAGTTTCTAATAACACAAGTTCTTCCTTCCAAATGTGGTAGTAGGTTAATGAGTGCTTACAGACTTTATTTTATTCTTGACTGTTTGTTTCCCCTCATATGTGTACATGGCTAGCCAAAATGAAATGATGACTTGCTGTTATAGGAGATCGAAAGGATGAAATTAATCTTTTGCTCTCTAAAATTCAGAACAACTTTGGTACAATTAAGGTAGAAAATTATCACTGCAGATCTAAGCCCATTTGGGTGTGGAGCAGTCATGTGATGGAAATTGGCTGAACTTGTACAGCAGTCTTGTGAAACGTCAGTGAGTACATTTCATAATGGTTGCAGCTGGGAGGGGAGGCTGGAATCTTCTGGAGAGATAACCTGATGCCTTGCCATGCCCCAGGTTGGCAGGTCTACTACTGTGAGAGGCAGGAGAAAGTAACATTGAAGATGCAGGCTCTGAAAGCAGACTTCAAAGCCCACACTCATCACTTACTGTAAGAGTTTTTCTGAGAAAGTTTCTTAAACTCTCTGTGCCTCATTCTTTTTGATACCAAAATAGAGATGATAGCAGTATCCACTGAATAAGGTATGTGAAGTTTCAATGAGTTGATACATGTAAAATGTATGGAAGAGTTTGCTAGAAAACGTTCAGTATTATTTTTATTGTTATGACTAGCAGAGAACATGGAACTTGAACGTTGCTGAAGGCCAACACCAAGCAAATAATACAAACAAGCCTTCAAATTCTTCTCATTCCATCCAAAAAATGAAAAAAAGGGGGGTGGGGGAAGTAATTCATGTTAACCTGTATTTTTCAGCTATTTGAAAAATTTAATAATATTTGATATTTGTAGTGCAGTTAAAGCAGTCTCACAGACATTTTCATATTTAGTTATAATAGCGCTCATAAGTAGTTAGGGGAAGTACTGATAACGTCTTTATAGAGATGAGGAATTAAAGATAAAGAGCTAAGTGATTTGACCAAGATGAAATAGGCTATGAGCAGTGCATCAGAGATTAGAATGTGGTTCTCCGGAATTCTAGTGCAGGGTTTTCATACGGACCACTTGACTACTACCCTGAGTCTGGTCTCTGTTCAAAATTCTTACATTTTTCTGACTTTATCCTTTGATAAATCTATGCTGGTCAATCAACTGTACTTAAGAGTACTACTGTTTGTTATAATGTACTGAATCCCACTAAATTTTGATCCCTATTTAATAAATAGCTACCAAGTGTTAATAAACATCAAGGATATAAAGATAAAGACCTAGATTACAACCTCATATTACAGTGTGGAGTGCAGGTAGAAAATAAAATATAGTTTGACATGTTAATGTTATAGGGAAGCATAGCTGCCAAATGCTATAGCATGTATAGGGAAGTAACTCGGTTTGGAGAAAGAAACGGGAGCAGATAAGGAAAAGCATCTGAGTAGAGTTCACACTGAGTTTTGGGCTTATCCAATATTTACACCAAAAACCTCATGTGAATCAATATTTTTGTATGCCAAATATTCTTTTAAGTACTTTGCATGCATCAATATGTAACAAAGAAATTCAGCACTATTAACATAGGATTATAGCTTTGAATACATTTAAAAGTAGATCCTGAGTTTGTTCACTTTATCTTCAGTGCCACTGTCATCTCTTGTGTACGTGTCCCTGGCCCCTATACTCCAACCCAGTCCAAGCCAGAATTCAGTTTTTAAATGCTACAACTGATGTAACTCTTCTGCTTAAAGTCTCAACAATTTCTCCTTTTAGAAACTTCACATTTTCTTCATGGTTTATAAGAAACTTAGATGATGTGGCTCTCCTTACTTCCCTTATCTTCATTACTTTAAAATTTTTTTCTCTTTCTTGCTTGCTTATTTTTTTGCTTTCTCTCATCTCTTTTTCATAAGTACTGCATACAACACTGATCCTATAGGATAATAATATGAGGTTATGCTTAGAAAAGTAAATGGTTCCATGAATGGTTATGGAATATACAGAGTCAAACAAAGTCAGCTTTTTGCTTGTTTGCTTTTCAGTTTGTAGAGACTTATATAGATGTTAAACTGTAAATGTTGCAGTTTTTCAAATCTAAGTGTATTAGGCAAAAATTGTTTTCTAGATGATTCTTAGATGAACACACTCTCAGGATATATTTTGGAAAATGCCTCCTTCCAAATGAAAACCATGTCGGTGCACCCTTGTGACTCAGGTGACTCAGCTGGCTAAGGTGAAGATCATGTAAAGCATAAGGACCCGGTTTCATGACCCAAGGATGGAGGGAAAAAAGTGAATGAACAGAATGAATAAATGAATAAAAGCCAAATCAAAGAGATCAACTTTAAATTGAATGTACAAGGTCAGCAAGTGTAAGGCCTTGAAATCTTGTATTTTCTGAGAAGATAGAAGGGAAGTAATAAATAGAAATTATATTTATCAAATGTTAATAAATGTTTATTGATTACTAAGAGATATAGTGAAATCTCCTTTTCTTTCTTCATTCAATAACTAGGGCTTCTATCACACTGATAAGTTAGGTCCGAAGGATTGAAATTGAGTCATTCTTTTTCAGTTAATTAATTCCAGTAAGGATTTATTGAGTATCTACCAGGATGAGTCTATGATTGGAAAGTTTCCTTGGCAAGGAGCATACACAGGGTGGAGAAATTATAGAATTTTCTTCCCTGTTTTTCTATTAGAAGGGGTGGGAACTGTATTGATATGAACTTGGGTGGTCCTTAACACATGCTCATGAATCAAAATTTTAGTTTCCATGTGTTAATTAACTGTAAAATAACGTGTGTACAATGAGTATTGTTTCCTTATTTCATCTATTTACATAATAGAATAAAAATAAATTGAAAAATCATATAGCAAAATTTCATAAAGTAAATAAATGTTATACAGATCTGTTCAATAAATTCTGCTCTATTAAATGGTTGAAAAAGATGAAGAGTCATCAAGTAAAGGGTCACTATGATTTAATGTTAGTGTATTTTTCTACTGATTTTGCTTTTCTCAAACTTTCTGTAATTACATATGCTGAAATTTTAGGATATTAAAATGGGATGATTATTTTAGAATAATTTTCTGTCATTATTTTCAGTAAAAATATGTAACAAAATCATGATCACCAGGAGGCATGGATAACCCTTGCGTGCATGAAAAATCTGAAGACTCACAGATAAATGGCTATATCTACTTAAAAGAAGGTTCTAGCATGATTTACAAGTACTTTGAATTATAATACTTTTAGTAAGTACTATAGATTAGTTTGGCAACAGAATTTTAGGAAATTTTACTAAGTTCCTATGTAGAAGAAGGATAAAGTCATCTGTCCTGTCATGATGGAATATTCAAAATGTCTTCTTCATCTTGCATCTGTGCCCTTACTATGAATGCAAAGACATTTGTCCTGAAAGATTCCATTCCATTATCTACATCTTGGACACGCAAATGGACATCTTGGTCATTTGGTTTCTCTCTCATGCACAAAAAGATTTTTTTTTTCCTCTAAATTCAGTGAGGGAAGATTCACAAGTGTCTTTGCTGAATCCATTACTTTACAAATATAGGGTGCAACTAGACCCACGCAGGGATATGTCTTGCCAGGAACAAACAGAACCCCACAAAAGCAATTTGCAAAAAAGTTAATATGTTGGTCCTAGGAGACAATCTCCTCACTTGCCAGCAAAATTAGTGGGAAGGGTTATAAATAAGTCACTTAAATAATCTGGGCCTCATCTATGAAACTATGTCCTCTACTTCCGTTAAGGCCCTGTGGGGCTCAAATTAGAAAAATATGCAAAACTGGATTGTCAACTGTAAAGCTTTGATCTGCTGATGTCTTAGGTAATGTCTCTCCAGAAACAGACCTGGAAAAAAGAAATTTAACGTATGTAATTTTCCCAGATCCCAGGAAACTCTGGTAGGAGAATAGGGTTGTAAGACCAATACACGAGGGACTAGTTAGCTAAGGATAACTAAGGCTCACTCACACTAGAAAACTCTGGAAAGCAACGTACAACACAACTTATGCATGTGCCACATGAACAGTGAGGTTGCATGAATGGTTCCTTCTCCCACATGTCATGGACTGAGGCTACACCTGGAAATATCAATGTTTCAGTACTTTTGACCTGCCTTGCAACATTGCCTGTGCACATCAGAGAAGTTCCTCAGACAGAGAAATGATACTTAACAATAGAAAGCTCTGAGAGTGTCACAGAGTGGGAATTAGGGGGATGTGCTAAAAGTATCCCCAGCATCTACTGCTGTTGCTTATCATCATGCAACTAGCTGACAGAAAAGCAAGCTTTAAAACCAGCTCTGTGCTGTGTCTGTAGCTGAGATTTTATCTAATATACAAAAGTAAAGAATTAACCCATATTGTATGTTGAGATCATAATTTTGTGACAGGTGAATCAATTTTATCTCTATATAAATATGTATGTTTACACAACTTGTCTTCTAGGAATTATTTTGGGTTGTCTTAATTGAGAGATCAACTAAAAGTAATGCTAAAACATTTTTATTTTATTTGCTTCATCTCAATTTGCAATAATAAAAATTCACTCTATGCCAGTGGTATTCATGGTTATTTACACAATTCAATATCATACACAAATGTCTTTTAAATACATCATTTTGTATATTTAGTTTCTTATGATTTTATATTATAAGCCCTTTAGAATAAACATTGTTTATTAAGATTAGTGATGCCTGTTATTGATATAATGTTATATTGATTAATCCACTTCAAATTATTTTACATATTACTGGCAAGAGATTTTTGTATTTGCTCTTAGGTCAATGGAATAAATTAGTTAAGTAATTGTTCAGGAATTAATAAATCTCAACTATTATGAAGATATACTTGGAGACTTTGTATCATTTAAAACAAATTTTTTAACAAGATAATTTTATATGAGTCAAAAAGAAGCTAAAAATGTATGATGCCATGACATAAATATATGGGATTATATTAGCAAGAATGCAGACTTAATTTTGATAACATTGGTTCAAAATAGCTGCTTAAGCAGAGTGACAGTTGCCTTTCCTTCCTTACTATGATTTTAGTGTAAGCAACCCAGGGCTCAAATACTGTTTTAAGGATCAGCCTCTTATATCTTGCTCCTTTATTTATTGGCAGTTGCTCTCATCCATAAGGTTCAAGACGGTGTCCCACTTTGTTGGTGGTACGGCCAGAGGATAGGAAAAAAGTAAAGGGGAGTACACACTTCTTCCTCAAAATAAGCCAGAAGTTGCATGTTTCACTTCCACTCACAAACCCATGTGCAGAACGTAATCACATAGGCACACCTAAGTGTAGATAAAGCTGGGAAATGTAATCCTTTTTCTGAGTAACAAGTGGTAGGTGAAAAACTAGGAATTTTATTAAAGTCATGTGTCCCTTAATGACAGACATATAGGAAATGTGTCATTAGGCAATTCTGTTATTGTGTGAACATCACAAAGTTTAATTGCACAACGTGGATGATATAGTTTGCTATGCACTTAGGCTACATGGTACAACTTGTTAGACTCACGATAATATATGTAGCCTGGTTGTGACCCAACTGTCATTAAGTGATGCGTGACTGTACTCTGAGAAAATTGATAACTCTCATATTATGCCTCTGGGGTCAGATGAATATCTCTGTATATATCTTTCTTGTACACATAGAACATATCAATTCTTCAAGAGGGGAGAATTCCATCCATTTATGGTATCTAGTTCAAAATCCCGAATTTCTGAGTGAGACCCAGTTCTATTATGTCCAGGGTGACTCTGGGGAAGAATGATCTAAAATTAAAAAGAATGAATTATCTGCATCCTTTCTAATACATACAAAATATTTAATATGGTAAAGGTGAGGTGAATAACTACAGGAAAGGGGGAAAAGGGAAAAATGAATAGCAAGCACTAATCTACAAAAAATATCTAATCCTGCTTAGCAGGAATTGAGAAGATGTCCATCTCTAGTCATGTCCTTCACTCCTTGTTTCATCTAACTGACAGCCCCCGACTCTGCATTCTGTGATGGACTCTTTTAATTGTCATTCTTAGACCATGACTTTATGCTCTGGTAAATTTTTTGTTGTTTATCCTTGCTCCCTGGCTATATCTGACGTAGATGTGGGAAGGAGGCTATTTTCAGGTCAGTTTATTCTCACAGCTCACACCCTGCTAGGGCAGATAGCCGAAGAGATGGGTATGGTTTTCAATATAATACTTCCCATAAAAACCAAATCAACTTCCAGACTTGTTTCTGTTCCATATTCTATGCAGGTAAGCAGAACCAGTTATGGTTTCTAGACATCAGTTTTAAGCCTGAAATAACTGCTCCTTTGTTTATTTGCCTCCATGCTCTCTCTAGCACTCTTCTTGCTCCACTTAATAGTGTCTAATTTGAGGTCATCATGAAAAATAGGGTTGGGTGTGAGAGCACCAAACTTAATCTCCTTTTGGTGTCTGGGTTGGTTCCCATTATGTGATGGAAAAAGCTTAGTAGGAGACACTTGAGAAAAACTTCTCATTCCAATAATAATTCCTAAGGTGACTTCTGTGTCCTTGCTTATATCTACTTACATTTGTATGTAGATATAGTTAGAATTTTTTAATCCTTTGAGGTTTCAAATTACTGAACTAAATCAATTTGGATTGCTGGTTTAGGCCACAGTAGAACTAGTCTAGCTTAGCGAATCTGTGTTCTTTGTAATATCTGCCTGTATGCAGGATAAATTGAGCACAAATTTATCTTGATCTTGAGAGTTTGCTGAAAGGGGTACGATGTAGACAATACATAGCAAATCAGAAATTATCCCAATTTTTTTCCTTAAAATTAAAATTAGGTAACATATGATTAATATATTATGTTATCACAGGTGGAAAATTTGTCATGAATTGTATTATTTGTGTAATCGCTGTTCTCCACCTGATAGCTAATCCAATGCTTAAGTAGTATCACTTCGATTTGTAGCCGTATCTCACTGAAATAAAAATTATATTAGTTATGACACAGATTTGACCGCTATAGCAGAACAAAAGTAATGATAGTTAAAGAGAAAACTCTACTGATCAGTCCAGGAACCATGCCACTTTGCTCTGCTGTCCCTAAGTTGTTCTTGTCAACATGGTTCAAGATAACTGCATTTCTGTTAGAGGGAAAGGAAGTGAAAGCCAAGAATATGAGCCTGCATTTCTACTTGTATCCCCTTGTTAACTAGCAATGGGCTTGTTCTAAACATCTATAAAGACAACATTGTGGTACCAGGTTTTGAGAAAGGAAAAAGCTTTATTGTATATAAAAATAAATTAAAAAAAGCTTTATTGCATGTAAAATAAATGTAAAAATTCTTTGTGTTGCATGTATAAAATCTCAGATATACTCTCCAGTTGGGGTTTAGGGTGAGAATTTAAAAGGATAAGGACTAGAGGAGTAAAAAGAATTCTTATTTGACCAGTCTGATTGGTCTTTCCATTTATTAACATGAACAGGCATTAGGATAACATTTTTGTTATTGAGGAACCCCACACTTTTAAAGATGATCCAAGTCATTGCCTCTTTTGAACTTCTGGTTCCTAGGCAGTGATTTTCATTCCAGGGCATTGAAGGTCTTGGGGAGGGGTCTGTGTTGAGGTATACTCAGATCAGGGTCCCCATAATTGCTGTCTCTGCAAGAAAGCAACACATTCTTTTGAAAAACAACACCCTCATCAAGTAGCATAGTATAAGGTAGTAAATGCAGTATGGGCTTGTTTCAGGGTATAATTGTTGAAGTGTCTGTTAGTTCAAACACCTATGAGAAATTTGAAGGTTTAAAACAGACATCAAAGCAAGGGTAAAAACAATGTGGCTGTTCACTATATTCAAGTTTGAAATAAAAGCATCATTCTGTAATTAAACAGAGTTAATGATTATATTAATTAGAGCTGGATCACTGTCAGTTTCACTTTTTAGCCAGATTTTGTCATATGCCCAATACCTAGTGGCAAGGAGAATTATGAAAAGGACAATTATGAAAAGATATTTGTATTCTGTTCTTTATGCATCTATTGCTATATAAAAATGATTTTTAAGCTTGTCTATGAATTGTTCATTTGCTTATGTTCTTATGAGTCAACCAGACATTTTGATCTATGTGGTGCTGATTTGGACAATGAATGGTACAGTAACTTGCAATTGGCAGTTGGGCTGAGCTAGGTGGTCATATGTCTGGGGCCTTGCAGCTATTAACCACTGCTTTAATTCTCATCCACGAAGATGCTCTCTCCTGAAGAACAAGCCTTCGTGAAGCCTGGCTGCTAGTTCCCAGGAATTAAAGGGGGACCCGTTGGAACTCTTAAGGACTAGTCCTAGAGCTAGCAGACATCATTTCTGTCACTTATTTTGATCAGAGCACCACGAAATTTCAGGTCAATTGGAAGGTGAGGCAATAGATTTTATTTTATATATGTTACATACACATATATAGAGGGGAGGAATTTTTGGAGACTCTCTTTGAAGTTACTTTTTGTTTACTGAATGCAATGTGCCAGATAAAAGTCAGGGCTTTATAATCATGATGGTATGGTCAGATGCTGATATATGGTGATGCACACCTTAAATCTATATTATGTTATGATGCAATGTTCCTTTAATAAGGTTAATTAAAATAAATAAAAACTTAAAATTGTGTTATTCGTATATTGACAGAAACTCTGGTACGTAAATCTCTACTTGCTTTACCTTGAATGCTCCTAACAGCAACGTTATAATTAATACTGATAAAATGTATGTCCACCTATGCTTTTATCATTCAATTCTTAGTTGTTATTACTATCCTTATATTATAGCTAGAGGAAGGTTAAATAATTTGTTCAAGATTACGAAGCTAGTAGGTCGCAAAGAGGGGAATTGAACTTGGGCTAACTGATCAGCGATGATGTTCCTAACTCCATAGCTGAATGCTTTCTATAATCTAATTCATTTTCTGAGATTTTATCCAATTTGTGTTCAACACCTTCTGTGATGGATAATTCTCTGCCTTCTCAGGGTAATGAATTCTTGCTTGATTTTCATGATAGGTAGAAAAAATTTGATATTTAAAACAACTTCATGTCTTTACAATCTTAATTGGTTTCAGCGTCACTGTTTAGAATCATAAGGAAATTTTCTTGCCTTTATTTTATATCACAGACCCTTGAGTATTTGATGAAAGTTATTAGACTGTGATCCCACACACATCATGCTAATTTTAACACATCACATTGTCATGTGATAGTCATTGACCTTTAAGATCATTCATATTTTAATGAATATCATTTGTCTGTGGTGCTTTCATAACGTATGATGCTCCAAATTTATGAAACTGATCAGGATGGAATGTCTAGTAAAGATAACAGCAAATGTTCACCTTCCTCATTTAATATGCTGTCTCAGAGGTTATGGGGTGTAATGGAAAGCACTGGAAGCAGAAAGACATGGATGTGAGTCAGTGTTTTATTATTCGCAATACTTTTTATTTCTTTGCCTTACAAAAACTGATAATATCTATTTATTTTCCATCAGGAAATTAGAGGGAAATAATAGCCATATTAAAATTTGTAATAAAGATTAAGTGAGGTAGTATATGTAAGGTATCTGTCTGGCACTGTTCATATTCAAAAACAGATGCTATCTTGTTATTATAATTTTTGTTATCCATATTTCCCTAGGTAAAAGCCACACATAGAGAATTAAAAAATCAGTGAGCTTGAGAGAAATGTTGCTAAGAATGTGTGTGATGGTCGAAAATACTAAGAGCTCTTTATATAAGTCAAAGCTTTGGGGTCAGGTCAGTCTAATTTCTGCATAATGTTTGGGAAAACTATCACTCTGAATTTGGCTCCCTAGAAATCTTTCTAAACAATAATTAAAACATTAGGGTGGTTTTCTTATTATTGTTGGAAGTCTGATATACCAACATTTTTGTATTAAAAATCCAATTGATCCTCAGACTTTGTATCACTTAAAGTTTTAAGGATCTTTTACTGCTTAGCAATTAAATTTTGATGAGTTTGTACTCTTTACAGTCTGTTCTCACTTATTGTTTTAATTATGCTTTTTGTGTTCTAATGTGTTCATTTTTAATAAATGATGGGCTTGTTCTCATTTTATTTTGTTATCCATCAACTTCAGATATTGTCTAATAAACCATTAAGACATATTCCATTTTCCACATTCATGCAAAAGAGGTGATTTAGCAATAGTACTAAGTTAAAGACAGAAAAATAATTTTTAATGGGCTCAGTATATGAGAGTTGTTTAACATTTTTCTTGCAATATTTTTTCTGGAGATAAAAATGAGAAGGACTTTAAGCTAATTTAAAGTGATGTATGTGTTCCTGCAAGTGTTTGATGTTGTGGCGCTTACCTATGCAGCTCTACCAGGAAAATTTCATGTGTAAAAATCTGAATTAAATGGGAGATTTTAAGCACTCATCAAGTTTGCTTTTCATAGAGAATAAAATAATAGCACTGTAAAAAGGTAGTGAAACAGCACATTTTGTATTGATTTAGGGTTGATACAAATGAACTATTCTGAACATGTTGTGCTTGTTATTTGGTAAATTGTCCAAAAATATCATGGAAAATAATTTGAAAAGATATATGAATTTCAAATCCTCCAAATTTTGCATTTGATAGTTCTAAAAAGCCAAGATTTTTACTGGTTTTGATAGTTCTTGCCTTTAAATTTATTTCCTTTTTTGTTAATTATTTATTTTGATGAGTAGAGTTGCCAAGACCTTGACTTAAAAAAAAAAATGAATTCAGAATTCCAGTATCATGTACTCCCTCACACAATAGTATTGTGGATCTCTTTTTCTTCTCCAATTTAAGTTAGCGTTTGTATTATTATGGCCTGTTCTCTTGGCTTTCATATCTTTTTGGAAAGCAATAAACATATATCTCTAGATTAGGAAATACATTCCTAATTGAGTACTTTCCTGTGTAGATGTCTTTTTTGACAAATTATATTAAATTCACTGGTGTATGAGTTAAAGAAAATACAGAAGAATATGGAACATAAAAGTTTCCACAAGTCCACATATTGAGAAAAATATATAATACATTACTGTGCACACACATATACCCATCAAACCAAAAACCAAGCACAGTTGTCAACAAATCTGTTAATGGTGTTTTTCTGTGTATGGTGGTGAAGAGTTGAAACATCAGCCTCTTATATTTATTACATGTCCAAATGGTTCTTACTGTCTGTTCACAGCTGGCCTATGGTAGAAGACTGCAGTAGGATGGAGTCCAATATCACTTAGTTGTGTCTGGGATCCCAGTGGGCTGTTTCCTGCTCTTACTGTAACCTGCAACCTTGGATAATTGTCATATAACTGTTTGGCTTGTGTTCACAGTTTATAAAATGAGAGACTGATGCTATACTCTTTCCTCATCATGTTGATTTAGAATGAATAATGGCAGCAGGGAATATACTTGACAGAGCTGGCCATTTTCCACAACCTCCTCCATTCAGGTGCTTTGCCTAGACACCAAATATAGGAATTCTGATGTCCTCATGCTTTCCTAGCCTAAGGAGTGCTGGAATCTCTCCAGCTCCTCTTAGCTCTCATAAGCCTCTTAAATTTGCTAGAACAACCCTAGGCTCCCAAATTTGAATCAACAATCTGATAAACATTTTAAAATTACGTTAAAGACTGGAAAGTGCTAAAAGTTTCTTTTGCTGCTGTCTCTGATAGCTTGCATTGGCCAAAGTGTCTTTTGATTGTTTTTGTCCAGATCTACTGCCTGCCTTTGTGTTTTAATTTGTCAGGAATGCTAGTTCAGGATATATAGTCCTTGCTCTTAGCAATGGTAGAAACAATATTGTAAAGGGAGGGAAAAAAGCAGGCACCTGTTCACTAATCCTGTATAGACTTAATCTTGGTAATTACAATCAATTTCCAAAACCATGACCAGAATTTGCTTCAAAAATTAGATTCTAAAATCAGATTTGCACTCTTCTACACTCTATTTTGGACAGAATATTCTCCTAATCATCTAAAAACTCAATATTTAAAAAAAAAATAAAATTAGATTCAATGCTGTGATTACCAATGATTTTTCTTTGGTGATTTTGAAAAATAAATGTTATTTCTAAATCTCTTTTCAAGTATCAGGTAATTAGAATTCTCCCAAAAGCCCACTTTCCCTAGATTCTTAAAATATTACATTTCCATGGCTGGTCCCCTCCAAAAGATGTCATTTAAGATTACCAACTAGCAGTTTTTATTTAAATGTCATCAGGAGTGAGAGGAGTCACACAAAGGAAATGAGATGAGAGCCCCCCAGATAACTTTAATGAGGTAACAGCACAAAACTAGACTGGTTTACAATAGCTGCGCTCTAACATGATGGTTTAAACTGAGCTTTAGAGTGTTGTTTATCTTCATTTAAGGATGAGGAAAAGTGGACATGAGGTGGTATGGCTTGGGTGGGCTATCTTGCATGTGTTAGGACCTTTTGGGTTTCATGTAAATACAGAGTTTTGTTGAGGAGTAGAGATAAAAATCTGCCTTGTGTTTATAGCGTGAAGTGACAGTATTCATGGACTGCCCAGGATATTTTAGGGGTATCTGGCACAACTTGTGTTTTTATTCATTTTTGGAAGAAGCTGGCTTTAACTTTGTTATCTTTTCAATGCCAAGTTTGAATTGAAAATGAACATTACATCAGCTTGTTCTTGATCCTTGGGGAAAATTCCAGACTGTATGGACAAATTCAATTAGGATGCCAAGGGAAGAGACAGATGATGTCTGTTAAAAGTGTGCTATCAAGTTTTACTCATTTTATCTGGAATGCTGTTTTGCCTGCATCCCAGTTCTGGACACATGCATACATTTTTAAATTTTAAGTAAAAATCTATTAAGCACATATAAGAATACATATTTGTGTAAGCATATTCTTGTGCTAAATTTTTGGCAAGAATTTAGTTATTCTGTGACAATCAGCCAATTAGTCATGATTATACTGATTAAGTCTCATGAGGAAAGCACTGAAGCAGTGTCTAAGAAGTGGTTTTGCAAGGATCCTTTGTTACACTTATTTCCAGATTGCATATTAATTAATTGTATTATATGTTTGTGCTTATTTCAGTAAACTGAAGAAATTATGACTTAGTAAGTCTAGAGATCAAAAACACTGGACAAGATCACATTCTTGGCAGGCTAGGTAACCAAAGACTCTTAGGTTAAGACATTCTTTGACATGATTGTTATCATTGTCTGTTACAATGTAAACAATTTTGTGTTGGGAACAGCTATCACAACAAAAAGCTAGTTAGATTGTAAGATTTTTTTAATATAAAGAAGATTTACTTGAATTGCCTTCTAATTTAGTAGTTAGTATTTATTTAATGACTTGGTTAACTACTGAAATAAAGAATCCTTTCATCTTTATTCACAATAGGCCAAGATATGGAAATGATCTAAGTGTCTATCACTGGTTGCATGAAAAAAAATAAGATGTGATATATAAATCTGTCTACTTACTCTCTCTCTCTCTCTCTCTCTCTCTCTCTCTCTCTCTCTCTCCCCGCCTCCCATTCTCTAATGACAGTATTATTTAGTCATGAGAAAAAAGGAAATCCTGTCATTTGCAACAATGGATGGACTTTATATTAAGTGAAATAGGTCATACAGAGAAAGATAGACAAATATTACATGACATCACTTCTAAGAGTAAAATTCATACAAAAAGAAATAGAAAAGGAGAAAAGTTGTTCTAGGGAAATATTGGAAAAGGGTACAACTTTTTAGCTATATAATGAATAAAGTCTCAGGAACTACAGGAAAACATAGTGACTGCAGTTGACAAACTATCATATAAACTGAAATTTGCTGAAAGAGTAGATTGTAAATGATCTCTCACACATAAAATAAATATGTGAGGTGAAGGGTGTCATAATTAGCTATATTGTGGGAACATTTTTGCAATGTATATGCCTATCAAATCACTATGACATCTACTGTAGGCATCTTATAAATTTGTCTATTATACCTCAGTAGAGATTAAAATAAAAACATTACCAGAAAAAGAAAAAGAATCCTTAAACTGAGAGAAAATACTAAAAACAAAACAATAAATTAAAGAGCTCTGGGGTGTGTTTGGATTATTTCAATGTCATGATTCTTGGGTGTGGCGGTACTTGCTGGCTTCTCTCCATCTTTTTATCAAGGATGTTATTCTATATTTCTATGATGTTCAGCTAATGGCATTTTGCCTCTCTTGGATCAGAAATTCACTGATTATAAAGGAACTTTCTCACAAATCTCTCATCTATAAAATGCCAACCAAACGTCTTGGTTCCTTCTCCTGTATTTGTTGTGCCCACATACTCCTGAATATTGCGCTGAGCAGGGGCTTAGGCAATAGAAACTTGTTTTATGGAACTTTCCTTGGAATGAGTTTTGTAGGAAAATCAATAGGAGGAAAATAGTACATATTACTTGCATAGGATACTTATTAAATTATGAATGCCATAACAAGTCAAATATTTTCTCAAAGGTAGAAAGAGTTTGACAGTAAACTGATATGATCATCTGCCTTCTGACCCTGAGGTTGTGCTTACCTTTAAAGGCTAAATCCAGGTTGAGACAAGTTGACTTGTATTATTTTCCTTGACTTGTCCTTCATGGACAGAGCTTTAATCGTAAAATCTAAGATTGTCAAAAAGTTGTAGGTTTGTTTATTTTTTAAAAGTATTTCCAGGCCAGATGACTAGTCAGATTTATTCCTTAATTCAATTAATATGGAGTCAATTCACAGTGACTGAATGAGTATCTATCACTATCCATGTGAACTAGGTATGTGTTGAATACTTGATATACAGTCATTCTTGATCCTCCCTCTCTTCAAAAAGCACATGATCTACAATGAAATGCAGGTTAATTGACACACAGTTGTAATATAGTTTACTGTAAAGTAAGTATAGTGTGCTTGGGGTTATTTAATTGAAGCATTTAGCTTATTTGGAGACCTTGGCAGAGGATACACAGAAGATATGAGAGCTAACCTGAGACAAACAGTATAACTAGCAAGTAAAAGAGGTAAAATTAGGAGAAAAATGAAATATTCAAATAGAGACTTTAGTTTTTTTAAAACCTAAAGATGATAATTAGATTTAAAATCTCCTCTGCTGTACTGGTTAAGTTTCAGTAAAAAACATATACTTCCTTCCCAATTTTGCTTATTGCTTGGGTCAGAATTGACATGTATTGCATACTTATTTTTACTCTGTGGTGTTGCCTTTGATTGTCTGTCAGCAGATTTTTCTCTGAAAGTAAATGTATTTCATTAGGAGCAGATGTAATCATCATCTGTAAAATCTGTAAAACATTCAAGGGATTATTTGGATTGAAGACCTTTAAGTATTAAGGAGAAAAATATTATTATTACTTCAATAATATTTTCCCAATTTTGCAAATGAATAACTGGCTCCAACAATCACATCTCTATAATTGTTCATACATTTCAGGCAGGCATTTTATCATTCCACAAAGAAACTTCAACAGTTAAGAGGTCTTGATTTGATTGCTAGAGAGAAGCTCAAAGTTTTTGCTTTAATGCCAAAACTCAATTCACTGGAGCAAAAGTTAGATAGGAAGTTGAACTTGAATAAAAGTTCAGTGGTTTTATACACTGTGCTAGTATTGAATCTCATCACATTTAACACACTATCGGCAGTATTGTGTACCATTACTTTATGTAAGAAAAAGAAGGAAAACACCTACCATTAAAATTATGATATGCTATTAGTTGTAAGACATCCTCCAATCTCAGAGCTGTTCAATTGTGAAATAGTATGTGTTAGAATCAGTGAATTATGATTAACAATAACAACAAATATCTATATGGGGGTTTGATGATATTTTATCTATATAATTTTTAAAAAATCAAAAAGAAAATTAGATCTGATAGTTAGATGATTTGTGTTTCAGATCCTAAGTATTGGAAGGAATATGATAAAATAGAAAACTAGAACTTTAAATGGACTTTCCAGTCTCTTGAACATATAAATGGATCACTACTTAAGAGACATTCACTGCACGCTGTGAAGAACACTATGGATATGGAAACATAATACAGATATTGGCAGTTTCCTCTTAGCTCTATCAGCTAGGTTCATATACTCTCCTCAAAAGACATTCTCGGACTTCAGCACTCTTTTTTTGTTGTATTGTTGCTCTTGTTTATTTATTTCTAATTTATTATTACAATTGTATTGTATTATAATATTAAATATTTCAGGTGTGCACCATTATAAATCAATCTGTATTTGCTATATTAAATTCACTACTAAAAGTCCAGTTCTACTCTTTACCAAACAATAGACTCCTTGTAAGACTTGTGCTCCAAAACCAAACTGTATGAAACTAATAAAACTAATAGTTTTAAAAAATTACTGTAAGAATAGAAATACTTAATGAGAAGATTGGTGGAAATTGTATAAGAAAAACCAAAATATGGAAAGTGTGAATAAGATTTTATTGATTTTTTTTATGACTAGGCTATAAAACAATAGATGAAGATGAGTGAAGGAGTAATTGTGTAAGCTTAGCACTTATTTTTGCCTTCTAAAACTCTGCTAAATTTCATTTTAATATACTTCAAGAATCAAGGTGGTTAAGGACATCTTGTACAAGTCAAGATTATATTCCCAAATGATGTAAAACATTATGATTTATTCTGTAACCATTATTTTGCATTATACCTTAAATATAGAAAACTACCTTTAGAAGATTCAGACATGTGTCCTCTTGCATTTGCGATAAAAAATTGATATTCTTTTTATTATGATATACAATTTGAGTGTTAAGAATCATAGTACACTGAGATAAATGAAACAAAGATAAAGAGTCTTATTATAGAAAGATCTTCTATTGCGTATAAAAACTAAACCTGCATGACAAATGCGCACAGAGAATGAACAGGCAGCTCAAGATGAAGAATAAAAATTTCAAATAGATATGAAAAGATGAAGAGACATGAGATTCCACATAGTAGAGCATCTTTTAAAGAACTTTCTCTACAGTGAAGAAGGTATTAAGTGACCCCATGACCACAGAATTCACTCATTATTTCAGGAACTATGCTATCTAGAGTCTGACAACCAGAGGGAATATTTGAATAGACTTCTAGAAGTATAGATGAAATGCCAGCTTGGAGGAAACGCTCAGAAAGTATGGATTGCCATCGCTCAAGATAGAAAGTATTTTTTTAAATCAAGAAATTGGTATGATGCTCTGTTACCAAAAAGAAGGTCCAGAAACTTAAGGACTGAGCAAGAGTGACTTCACTTAGAATCACAACAAATGATCTACTGAGACCCTTGTCCTTTCACCTCAATTCTGGGCCATGTTACAATTACAATTCTGAGCACATGTTAGAATGACATCAGGAAGAAGAGTGAACATATATAAGTACTGCCTTTCAGAAACATATGGACTGTTGAAGAAGATATTTAGTGACAGAAGATTTCATTTCAGTTTTTTTACAATCACTCCCACATTACATAGAGGTTGTGTTTGTAGTGATTCCCAGTTCATGATATCTGAAAATAAATAGTTCTAATTTTTAAAAACATCTTGAATTACATAGTTTAAAGAAGGAAGTAATGTCAGTGAGGTTCATATTTATTCAATATTGGTAATGGTAGATGTTATGTAAAAATGTATTTGTTTATTTAAATGTTGAGGTGAAAAAACTATTCAAGGGGCTCAGAATATGCTGCTTTAAAAGACAGACAACACCCTTTCTGTCCTCATGGATCATGATTTTTTTATTGTAGTAGTATAGATTATGATCTTATATACAAAATATATAATGTTAAGTAGAAGGCATTTCATGAGTCAAAAATAAATTTGGAGGAAGAAAATATTTGGTGTAAGGTATATTAGAGGAGTCAGTAATTTTGGACAGGCTATTAAGAAACTAAATAAATGAAGAGATCTGAATAAGCTGAAGTGATGTGCCATGCTACTATAGATGGAAGAAGGAACATCGATTAAAAAGATCTACTAGAAGAGATAGAAAAGGAATATTACAAAGTTCATGAATACCAGGGAAGAAAAAAGCAACTATTAAGAGGAGGAAAAAGACATGAATGAAACCTGATCACACATGCAAATATAAGAAAAATGAAAGTAACCAGATAGGGAGTTAATATTCATAATTAATATATAAGGAATAAAAGATATTAAAATAAACGTTATTGCAAACCAGGTATTTCCAGAGTGTATTAAAGCAACAAGCCCAAACTCTATGTTGAACTTTAGAAAATCACTTAAACTAACAAGAAAAGATTTAAAATAAAGGCATAAGCAAGGAGATATCAGGCAAGTGTCATTAAAAAGAGAATGAGAGTGGCACTACTCCATTAAAGACTTGAACATGCTATAAGAGCTGTCATAAAGTTTCTGTTTGCTAATTTCAGATTTGTATCATACTGGAGTCAGTATTTATTGACTTTCTTTGCTATAGATCACAACTATTTGTTTCTTTATATAGCTAAGAAATTTTTATCCAATATTGGATATTTGGAATGATACATGTAAAGCCTCTGGGTTTAGTTATATTTATCTCAAAAGTGTCAAGTTCTGTTCTAGTAGGTCTCCAAATTGTCTCTCCTGTGGTGTCTAGCAGCTGACTATTTTCTATTTCTCCAGCTTCCAGTGGTTTTGTTTGCCAGGCCTCCTGAACCCTTATGCACACATGTGGTTCTATAAACTATAAAAGTTTATTATTTGGGAAGAGCTTCTGTGAAGACTAGGGCTCTCTTTCTCTCTGTAGTTTGCTTTGGCTTGAAAATTTCCTCTTTTCCAGTATGTTGTCTAATTTGAACTTAGACTTCTGACCCCTTGAACCTGTAAGACTGTCCTTTCAGTGCAAATTGGGGCATAGTCCCAAGTTAAAGCACCAGCCAAAGTTTTGTGATAGTCCTGAGAGTCCCATCATCAGTGTGGGAATCTTAGATGCTCTAGAGAAACTCCTTCCTTTGAGTATGAGAGAGAGTTGTGGGACTTTATTCTCATGATTAAATTAATTAGTGGGAAAGTTGGAGGGATTTTTCAGATACAATGTAGGTTTCTTATCAGTTGACAATGAATTAATCAAAGGCAAGATTGTTCTAGGTGACCTGATCTAATCAGGTGAACCCCTAAAATAAATGAGAAATAAGCAGTAGATGCTCTCTTATTGGCCTTAAAGCAATATCCATGTTTCAGGGAGACCATGGTGTAAGGAGGGCACAACAGGCAGATGCTACTATCTGAACACTTCAGTCCTAAAACCACAGGCATATAAAATCAGCTAACAACTCATTAACTGGAAGAAAAACTCAGACCTTACATGTGATTGCTGTGCTGGTGGTCACTTTAATTTCAGCCTGGTGAGACCTTGGACAGGAGATCTAGCAAACATGTACACAGATGCCTGACCTAGAGAATATGAGATATTAAATTTGTATTGGTTTAAGTCACTTAAGAAAAAACTTACTAGAAGGAATAAACAACCCATTTAAGGAACAGCAAGAAACCACAGAGACTATAAATGAGTGATCAAGGATGGCAGAAGATGAAGAGGTGAGTAGGGGCTGATCTGTAGGCTCAGGTCCAGAGCCTAGATTTATCTTAATTATGTTGAGAAGTCCCTAAAGGATTTTTCAGATGGTAAACATGTAATCTAGTCTTCATTTTACAAAAAATATTCTGCTTGCTGTTATAAAGAATGAACTGCAGCAGGAGATCAATTAGGAGATTCTTTCTGAGCCTAGGTTGAAAGGTAAATGGTCAGTACAAAATATTTATTTTACCACAGTTTGTACCTTATCAGAGTGTTCATTAGGGAGAAATTTCTCTCTAGTATTCAATGTGATCTTCATAAGCACTAGAATATAATAATCTCTAGAACCATCTTGATAATATTTTATGTCTGCTAGGGAATCAACCTGATAAAAACTTGATCTATACAGTATAAAATTTTGAGAGAATTTATGTATTATTTTATAGTATTTCCAAATTTTCAAATGGGTCCATAACCCTACCAAACAAAAGTGTAAGAAACATCATGAAAGCTGTCACAGCCATCAGAGAAAGGTGACTTCGGAGAGATCTTGGATCAGATTTGTCTCAGGACACTGCCAGGAGGATATCAAAACAGAGCCTCGTAGGTCATTATTTCTACCTCCTCCTCTTTCCTCTCAGCTGTGGGTCAGGAAAGCTTACAGAACAACGTATGACTTTGGAACATCTCAAGTTGCCAAAGAGATAAAGGAAACCCATGCTGGCTCAGTGACACCCAGAGCTACACAGCAGTGCTGAGGGCCCTGCAGAGAGCCCCTGTTGAGGTGTGCCAGGAAAACACAGCTGCACAGGAGCCTCTGCTGACCCATGTGAGCCTTTCAAGGCTGCCAGATGATTGATTTACTGTGGCTTTAGAGGAGATCCAAGAAAGAGCAAAAGTTTAGAGCACAGTTGAAAACCACATCTATTCTCTTAACACATTTTAATTTCCTCTTTTCCAGTGTATGTGTCTATGTGTTTGGTTCTCAAATAAATGATCTTAGAGCAAAAAAATAGTACTAATGTCAATGTTTAGATGTCAATATTTTAGTAAAGATAACTCGAGTCATTTGTACCTTTGTTCAAGTCAAATTTTTGTTTCCTACTGTGTAAAGTCAGATTGTTTAATTGACTTCTCTCTGTCTCAGTTTTTCCAAAGTAGGCATAAAACTGTCATTAAAATATTACAAATAAAGATGATTGTCAGTAGGAAATAAAACGTAATGTTAGAAATAAATGTGTAGGCTCACTCTTGTAGGCTCGGGTGGCCAAGATGGTGATGTGTGAACCATATACAGGCCAAGGATCCAGGTTCATGACCCAGGGCTGGGATGAAGAATATAAGGAAAAACTTAGTAAATAAAAATATTTCTTCCTCTTCCTTTGAATGCTTCTTTTTCTTTTTCCCTTTCTTTCGTCCTAACTTTAAGTAAGCAATTAAGTAAATAATTAAATGAATAAATATATATGTAGCCCAGTTTCTGACCACAGACATAGAGGATACATGATTAATGTTTGTTTCCTTCCTTCTCTCCTGTGGTCATTACAGCTGTCAGAGGCCATTCTCATTGTTGGTACAATATGGGCAAGAAAGATATGTCCTTCAAAAAGTTGTTGGTATCTTAGCAGGATTTATTTTCTCACATGGCTTTAAGCTGAGAGAGATCTTAGAAAGCATCCAGTCTCCTACCCTCATTTCCCAATGCAGGTGAGTGCAGGTGACTCAGCTAAAGTCCCTTAGTCACTAGAAGAAGCAAGCCTCCCTGTTTCCCATGCATCATGTACTCTGTTGATAACTGGTGTCTCATAGGCTACTGCTAGTTATGATTCAAAAATAGTGTGAAACTGCCTAAAACCCGTTAGTGAAGTTTCACAGAAAGTGTGTGTGTGTGTGTATATATATATTTGCTTCATGAAATTCAAGATAAAGTGTGGCCTATTTACTGAACTGACCTTAAACCTAACTTTGGACTTATTAAAAGCAAAGTTCCGGGTGATCTTTTCAAATTCTGGGAACTTAAAAATAGTTGGCCAAGACTCAAGTGGCTGATGCTGTTTCCAAATTTTGCTTGTGAAAAAAAAAAAATTATTGTTAGTTTAGTACATCTCTTGTGTTTAAAATGAAATTATAGCATCACTCTTAGAATTACATGGAATTTCCATACTATGGGAAGTAGACTTGCAACTTGGACACCAGAGTTCACTTCATGATTAAAACAAATAATGAGTAATAAACAAATTATAGCATAATAATATACTGTTATCTCTGTGATCGTCTTAAAGAACTGAAAGTATTCTTCAGTTTTATAACCTAAGATGCTGTGGATAATAATAAGTGGGGTGAGGAACTTCAAGTTTATAGTTAGATTTGCAAAACCAATAACTGATTAAAGCCTCTTGATCTGTGAAACACTCCCAGTTTTAGAAGCAGTCGCTGAGTCCCTTGACTCCCAAAATACTATTTTGGTCTTTTTCCATTGCCTGTTTACATTTGTTTGAAAGAAACCAAGTAGTAAAGACTTCTCTACTTAGAGCAGAAATATTTTTTCTTTCTGAATATATCTGTGTATCTCTAAATGGTGGGTATATATTTTTCAAAAGTACTATTACAACATGATATTCTACATAACTATTTTGAAAGGACCATAAAAAGTCTATGACATTATGACATTATTGGGCTTGGAGGTGATTTGGGGTAGGGAAAAAAAAAATGTTGCAGATATGCAGAAACTTTCAAGGAAAACAAGAAATCTGTGCAGACTTAATACTACCTGGGGGAAATTCCAACTCCCAGAAAGTTATCTGCATTTCTTAGGGAAGGCCACCAGAGTCATGGAATTTGCATTTAAATACTTAACACTGGGTGAGGAATGTTTTTACTTAGAAGACAAATGCTCAAGATTTCTATAGCTCTTGTTTGTTCTCAGTCTGACTGTATCCACATGATATCAGAATATCCGGAGATAGCAAAGAATTCCATGAATGTTTTGGGTTGAAAAACACCTAACTCTGCTGACTGAGTCTCCTGTCCCATCCAGGGGTTCCTCATTTTCTATCTGTGGAGGCTCAGATCTGATTAATGGATTGGCTGTGTATAGTCCTCTGAGGTAATTTTTGAACCAGGGTCAGAACTTCTTGCTTATGAAGGCATTGATATATGCTACCTACTACTCATACCTCCTCATACTTCTTGGATTGCAGCCTTTTGACTTAACATGCTTACCATTCACGGTCCAAACTTTGATATTTTGTTTTCTGAGACTGGATTCATGAGCCTAAATTGCTTAAAATTTGAGCCGATCTTAACCATGATCAATATTTTTTGTTAATTAAGCTATACAACAACAAAATAAGCAGGGTTTTGTTATTGTTTTAAATCTATAATTTTTCTACTGTTCTCCTGATCCTTTCTGTTCATTTCTGTCCTATTTTTTTCCAATCCTGGTGAAATAGTTTTACACACCAAAGGCCAGTCTGCTGAAAATTATTTTGCTATATATAGTGAATAAGTGATTGCGTGAATATCTTCTTATTCATTTATTTATTTTGAAGTTAGCAACCACTTGATGTTCAAGGTCCTTAGTTATCCTGTGTCTTGTATGTTAGGCTGGCTCAGAAAGACAGGACAGCGGGCAGGGACAGCGGGCATGCCCGGTGGGCATGCCCGGCGGCCAAGCCCGGGGGAAAAAGGTGGATGACATCAGAATAAGGGATGAGACCCCCACGCCTGGATTCACAGGGCCAATCCCCAATCGCGATATGGGAAGTCCGCGAAATTCCTCTGCTTAAAGAGCCGGTACCCCTTTGTTCTGGCCCGCGACTTCCCCAGGCCCGTTTTGCGGACTTGGGAGTTTCTCCCGGGAGCTCAAAGTCCAATAAAGCCCTGACTATTCTGCTTTTTGTCTGATTGAGCTTTTCTCCTCGCGAAGCCCAGAAAAACCTTACAAATTCCATTTGAAGTTCCTGGGAAAAGTTCCTGGGAATTATTAATTGAAAGTAGAATATCTTCCTACTGTAGATACTTTAGATTTTTTATGGAAGATGAAAACCCCACAGAAAACTGTGCCAAACTGCATGCTTTCAGTCTACCTCTGACAAAAATGATGCTGGCCATCAGAGATGAAAATGTTTGAACTTGCAGAAAAAAATATGAAAGAAGTCCAAATGGATTAGTTTAAGATTTCTTTCTTCCTTTATTTTTTCTGTGTAATAACGAATATGATGGAAGAGTGGTGAGGTTATAAAATTGTTAAAATTAATTTGAAGAAGAGAGTCATTAAGTAAAAATGGCAAGTATTCTCTCAAGTCAGTCTGTAAAAAACTTAGAGTCACATGTATTTCTTATGTTCTTAGTAATAAGCCATTGACTATGGGCTAAACTTTTTGTGCAAATATAAAGCACATTGAAATGTTCCTAATTTCTGTGTTATAAAGTGCATTTTTCTTGGAGCAAATATTTCTTGGGTATACTGAGAAGACAGATTCATGCACAGAACTTTCACAGGAAACGAAGAAAGCAAAGGCTATGTAAATATAGTGATAATGGTATCTTCAGTGATTGGGTAAACCTAATATCAAACACACTTTTGTTTGAATAGATTGCAGACAAGAGTGTATAGCACAGAAGGACTATATATATACATATACACATATATATGTGTATATGTATATATATACATACACATATATATGTATGTATATGTATATATATACATACAAATGGGTTATCTTGCAAGAGGTGTTATTTGAAATAAACCCATATCTTTGGATATGTGATACTTTCAAAATCATTTGAGATACAACATAAACACTAAAAGAAAAATATTTGTGTATATGTGTTTTATTTATACACTCTTCCACTAGCTATAGTAGTGATTTCCTTCTATTAATATAAAAATATGCAGTAAAATAAGACTGGGATGCTGAAAAATGGTTAAAAACTTTTTACATTATTATGTTCTTTTAACGTTTAGCTATTTTTACTACAATTCTGCATTCACATATTTATGTAATTAAAATAATTTTAAAGGAACACATTGTAGTTTTATTCTGAATTATAATTTTATGAAATAACAGGGAAATTTAAACAGAAATCTGATCCTAACGTCAAAAATTGCTTTGTTATCTTTTTCCAAGATTATGAGTTGTTTTTGTACTTATTGATTACTTTTACTCAATAAATCTGTAACACTAAACTGTGTTCCATGCATTTTTAGACATCAAGGATAATAAAGAAGGTAAGGTATGAATCCTGCCTTTGAGAAACTCATGTTTAAATGAGAAACAAACATAAAGGATATAAATAAAATACTGCTGCTACTGTGATAGAAAGATAAGTGAAATGCAAGTATTAATAGATCACAAAAGTTCATGGAACAAATGATAACGTAGGGTGAAAACTAGTAGATTGCCAGATACTGAATGAAAATATGGTCATATAGTCATATATGGTCAGTTTCTTTTAGAAAATAGTCTCATTTTCTTTAGCAAGTGGATGAGATGGTCTTTAAATAATTGACCACAAGTTATTTTAGAATCCTCCTGAAATCTGAGATTTCACCATAACACTCATGAATTATTTCCATTAATAGGTAAGTAACAGAAGATTTACTCAAGATCCATGATCATTATAATGATTCATATTACATCTCTGTATTTTAGTCCATTCTTCCTGTTCACAGTGTAGAAGAGAGGAAGCCGCACCCCAGTTTCTAGCCGCTGAGGACTAACAGTGGCCATCCAGCCACAGGCGCCTGACAGTCTAGACTGGCTGGAAGCTACTGACTAGATAAAAGGGTCCCCTTTCTGAGAATGAAACCCTATGTGCATTTTACAATTATGTGAATCCTGTGTGTTATACATGTGAGGAATTCACAAATGAATAACTGAATTCCGTTTGTAATTCCTGTTCTAATTCACACCTTCCCCTCTCCCTCCCCAATAAAAGTGTATCCCAAAAGTATTTCAGGGCTCAGATTCTATATCTGGCCTGCACATAATAAAGATATCTTCGCTACTTCTAAAAGAGCACCGTTTGGATTTGTCAGTTAAGAGAGAGAGCTATTACAATCCTACTTGAGGAAAGTTTTCATTATTTTTTTTATGTGACTATAAAACTGCTTGTGACCCCACTTTGCTTTTTTATGATATAATGTAATCCCAATTTTGTATTTATTATTGAGGCTTGAGGAAATTTTAAAAAATCAGGTGATATGCCTCTCTTATAAATTTGAATTAGTTTAATAGCATTTAGCCAATTTAATCACATAAACATGTTGCAATCTGACTAAAATTAAGTGCTCACTGTTTTTCTGTTTGGATTTAAAATTAGACTGTATGAACAACCATATATAGTTAACTTTTCTTTGATCATTGGAGAAATATGGCCTATAATCAGGTCACAAATTTACTTCTGAGTGAGGTATTATCCATGTTAAAAATAAAAAAAAAAATATTTTTGTATCTTGGTCATTCATGATCATTCCTGTGAATACTTTTCTGATGAGAGTTACTCCATGCCACCTCAATATACTATGGGAGCATTGTCATGATAGTCTTCTCTAAGACTGTCATCTGATACTTTTCCTCCCCAAACTCTATCAAGATGCTAACTCTCCTACATGTCTTTACTGTGGTTCTTTTGTTGAAAAGAACCATCTTCTCCTGAGATAGAAATGTCACCTCCATGACATTTGACCAAGGTGGAAGAGATTTGGATGGAAATTTCATTTGGAGGTTGGAGGTAGTGTGAGAACAAGACCCATGCCCAACCTTGAAAGTGAACTCAATGACTGGCATTGGACTTGAATTTAACAGATGGACTCTCTCAGATGATAACTGCCTCCATCCACACTGAATGTACTTGAGATGTCCTGACTCAGCTGTTCTTTGTTCTTGCCCACTTGGCTATTCTTCGCAGCTCACTACCCACCTGCTGCTGATATACTCTCTTAAAACCCTTGTTGGCAGTGTAGTAGCTTCCCAGTAACTTGCATGACCAGGCTCCACTGGGAGACAAAAACATTCCCGACTGGTCATACAGAAAGTGGAGGCATGTATGACTAACCACCATCAGGACCCGATGTTGTGAGTATAATAATGACTATGTCCTTGCTGCTTGTGTCTTCTTGTGATTTCCTCAGAGTATCTACTAGGCAGAGCATTATTCTGCCTGAACTTAAACACCTGCATAACAGAGGTTGACTTCTAATAAATCCCTTGTGTTAGACTGAAATCCTTGTGGTATCACTATAAAATTTGTTGTGGCAGAAAATGAGAAATGATGCAAAAAACTGGATAAGGTGTGACTGGAGAGAAAAAAATTTGACCTCAACTCCTAGAGAGCTAGCTACAGGTAGTAGAGAAACCTACATAATTTTAACAACTAGCAATGAGATGTTGGCCGTAGGGTGAAATACGTATATGTAGAGATTAAAAAATTATCTGAAATATAGGACAAACCATAATGATTGATTTTAAAGAGTAGATAAAAATCAAAAGACAAGGAAATTCCCGGATGTTATAAGAAAAAGAAAGGAACAAGAAATCTGATACCAAAGCATTTTTATATGCATTTTAATAATGATATAGATCTCATGACTGGTGGGTTTTAATAACCAGGAAATGGTTGTAAACACCAATAAAAGAGGGAAACAATCTGAGAATCTTACATAAAATGCAGAATCTCAAAGGACTTCAGGCCTCATATCCAAAAAAAATAAAATGAAATAAAATCCAAACAATTAGCTAGGAAAAAATGTAAATAATGGTTGTAAACACCAATAAAAGAGGGAAACAATCCGAGAATCTTACATAAAATGCAGAATCTCAAAGGACTTCAGGCCTCATATCCAAAAAAATGAAATGAAATAAAATCCAAACAATTAGCTAGGAAAAAATGTAAATAAATTTGCCATTTATCTGGGACTTGTATTGGGGGAGAAACCCACTCTGAAAATTGAAATGTTAGGTCTAAATTATCACTGACGTATGGTCTAAATTTGTTCTACCTGGGTGGTGCAGATAACTTGATCTGAGAAATTAACCTTAGTCCAAAATCATTGAAATTTCTTGGGTCCCCAGCAAAAACAAGCCACAAGTCATCATTTTTCATAACCCATGAAATTTTGGACTCCAACCAGAATTTTAAACCATACTGAAAATAAGTCTTCCTAAATAGATTCACAAACTATCACTGTGAGGAAGAATCAGTAGGTGCAACACATGAATTAATACTGTACAATTTAAAATATTAGAGCAATGCAAAAGAAATTATAAGGTAAACCTGTTGTAAAGAACTGTTTTAAAAAGAAAATGCATATTAGTATAACTATCTCTCCTACATTGCTGTTTTTTTCTCTAATTTCAATTTTTATTGAGTGCTTGCAAGTAAGAAATAAATTCAAGACTGTTTTATGCAGATACTAAGAGTGGAAGTTGAGAAAGTCAGATTTGTTTGGATATGAGATGAGTCTTTTGGGTTTGGTTTTTATGTCATAAGCGTCCATCCAAACTATAATGAAAAACCTTACTGCACAAGGAAAGGAGAGCAATCCAGTCAGGAAATGAAAGAAAACTTTTGAAAGTTCAAATAAGCAAAGCAAAGAGAGAGAGACAACTTTAGGTATGTATTTGTGCCTAACAGAAATATTTTGGAAATACAAAATGTGGAAAGTACTCATCATGAAAAGTTCAATAGTTTAAGCCCTCATTTCAATGAAACAATAATAATGACAAATGCAATACTACTACTATAAGAATTTTTATGAAAAAAAGACAAATCAGCATTGATCATTAAATATAGCTCCATTAAACAACCATTTGCCATCAGTTTATATATATATTTAGTTCACTATCACATAGATATTTATTTGGAGAGATATTTTTGTACATGAGCTCAGATACTGCTTCTGTTTGCATTGGAAAAGTATAATAAATATACAAAACTAGATGAAACAAAATATAGGGACACTTGAGGATTAAGAAAAATTCACCTATTCTATGAAAGTAAAGTACTATATATAGTTGGATAACTGTGGCTAGCTGCTGTAGCATTTCCTCTTACGCAAATACTTTCTTGAAAGAAGTCTTGCAGTAGACATAAAGGGGTACAGAACATAGAAAGAAAAATAGGAAGTCATATTAAGTAATAATCTTAGTCAATATTTTGGCCAAAATGATTATATGCCAAGTTTGCATATTTTTTTTGGTTTTTCTTCTTGATTGTTTTGCCTCAAAAAATGAACAACTGGGGTCCTTGGGCTGTGTTTAGGCTGCACGCAGCTGGAGGCAGTGACCCTAACCAGTACATGACTAGGGTGTGCCAAGGCATACTTTTAAGCACTTTGCAATCTCAACTCATTTAGTTCTCCCAAAAACTCTATTCTGTTAGTTCTAATATTACTTTGATCCTACAAATGAGGAAAATAAGGCATTTACTTAACTTGTTCAAGGTCACACAGATAGTAAGTGGAAGAAGCAAGGATTTAAACGCTGAAGAATGCCCCAAATTCTATGTGAATGGCCACTAGAGGATAATGAAGACAGTGGTTTCTTCTTGACTTTGCCATAGATATTGGGTAAATCAGGTGAATTTGCTGTATCATTCAAAATGTATCAGACACCACCTTTGTGTTAAACACCAGTAGGTATTGTGAAAGATGCAAAGGTATGAAACAACATGAAATCAACTTACCTTAAAAATAGCTCAAGCATCAAATACGAATATTGTCTCTAAATATCTCATATACTTAGAATATAAGTTTTCTGTTGTTTGTATTTAGTTCAGTTCATTTTAATTCAACCACATTGATTATTTCCTTTATCTCAAATCCTAGGCAGTAGGATTAGATACAAAGACTTCAGGGAGGTTACCCATAATGGAGGGGGCAGATATATAAATTAACTCTAAGAAAAGATAATGTGTTGCAGGTACAGAAGATAAATTTAAAGAATTATGGGAATGAAGATGGAAATTTTAGGAAGTAAGTCTTCAGAGACTTTAGCCTGCCTCTGCTAAACTTCATTCCTGCCTGTACGTTTCCTTTTAAAAAAAGACTATTAAGAAAACAGTTATATCTTTGAAATGTCTATCTTACTACCCAATTACTCATATGAATTTTCTTTAACCTTACAAAAAATTTACCAAAGAAAAAAATCGATAAAAGGAACTTGATCTTTGATAATGCATTAAAAATAATTTAATCTGGTTTAGGATTTTTGTCTATATAATCCAGATATGGACATCTAGATATTTGTGATGACGGACCTATATTGGTAGAAACAAATTTCTCAGTATGGCTATGCCAAATCCCAACTCAATGAATAAATGTGACATTTAGAAAGTTACTAAATTCTGTCTTAGTTTGCACAATTGTAAAATTAGGAAAATAATATTAACTACCTCATAGATTCGTCTGAGGATTAAACTGCTTAGGACAGTACTGGCACCTGGAAACTCTTTTATAAGCACTTGCTATAATTAAAGCTAAGCAAAATTATAAAAGATGCTTTACATTTCTTTTTAGGGATAAGTTTAACAAAGGGTTCTGTAATATTTAATTTCTCAAATGGTTCTCAGTTCCATTTTTTAAATAATAATTTTATTATTTCCTTGTTCATATTCCTTATATGAATTTTAGGTCATCGCAGTTGCATCTCAATCTGTGTATATTTCACACCACACCCACCACCAGAGTTCTAGTGCCCTGCCCTTTAACACCACCTTGTTCTCTCTTTCCTTCCCTTCCTCCTCCCACTCCACTGGTACCCACTCTCTTGTAGCTCATGAATTTTGTTCGAGTTTCTCTGCTTGTTTGTTTTGTTTCTCTATATTCCACATACGAATGCGCTCATCTCGAACTTCTCTTTTTTTATACGGTGTAGTATGGTCCCTTCAAATTTCATCCAAGTTGTTGCCAAGGACACAACTTCATCCATTTTTATTTGTCAGCTGTATAGCATTCTATTAAGTATATATACCACAGCTTCTTTATTCAATCATCTTGATGGGCATTTAGATTGCTTCCATGTCTTGCCTGTTGGCAGGATCGCTCCTGGGATCAGGGGTGAGGAGGGGGGCACCAACAGGAGATTGAGAAACTCAAGAAAGAGTGAGATGATAGAAAGCTGGGGTCAGGGGGCCAACAGTTTCATGGACTGAGAGTCCTGAATACCCTGCCCTCCACCTATTTATTGAGTTTATACACAGCACTGCTTCAAGCAGCTTACACAAAGCAAGTTTATAGTTACATTGGATTTGGTTATGCACCCTTTTGCTCTCTAACTACATAACAGTATCTATCTTGTTTTGGGGTGTGAACAGTTACAAGAACACTGATCCAATGATTTCCCACGGCGGCTTTTGCTGGTGCTCCGGGCCTGGTGTCCTTGATATTCTGCCAGATCCCACTTCATCTTTGCTCTATTATCTGCCCTATTGTGAATTTTATTGATATGAACATAGGGATTCTGATTAGAGATTTTGTATTCTCTGGGTGTATGCCTACAAGTAGGATTGCTGGGTTGTATCATAGATCCATCTTTATTTACTTTTGAGGAATATTCACACTGCTTTCTAAAGAGGTTGTTCTAATTTACATTCCCATCAACAATGTAAGAGGGTTTTCCCTTTTCTCCACCCCCTCTTCAACATTTGTCATTTCTAGTCTTTCTGATATTGGCCCAGTCTCAGTGGTATGAGGTGACATTTCATTGCGGTGTTTATTTACATTTCTCAAATGTTGTAGAGCATTTTATTTTCTGTAGGCCATCTGTGTGTCTTCCCTAGAGAGGTGTCTAGTTAGTTCTTCTGCACAATTTCTGAGTGGGTCACTGCTTTTTTATTGTTGAGGTATAGGAACTCTTTATATATACTGGAGGCTAAGTGTTTTTTTTTTTTTTTTTTCTTTTAGAGGAAGAAAGCAGGAAGGAATGAAGACAAGTAGGTAGGCAGGCAGGAAGAAGGAAAGAGGGGGAAGAAGCTTTTATTTATTTATTCATTTTGATTGGTGCCCCTCACCAACCAGGGGCCCAAACTCATGTCCTTGGATTTTACATGGATTACACAGGAGTCACATACTTAATGCCTGAGCCACCAGGGAGCACCAGAGGTTAAGCTCTTGTCTGATGTATGCTGTGCAAATATCATTCCCCCTCCATGGTTTTTTTTGTTTGTTTGTTTTAGTGGTAGTTTTTTTCACTGTAGAGAAGTTTTTCAGTTTGATGTAATCCGAATTGTTTTGTTATACTTTGGATTCTTTAGACATAGGCATCTCTCCCCAAAGACATTTTTGAGGTTGATATCATGGAATATTTCTCTACCATTTCCCTCTATACATTTTATGCATTAGAGACTTCTGTCCATGTCTTTGATCCATTTCGAGTTAACTTTTATGTATGGTGTTAATGAGTTATCTAGTTTTTTGATTCACTTCATTTTGTTTTGTTGCAGGTGTCTGTCCAGGTTTCCCAGCACCTTTTATTGAATAGATTTTCCTTCCTCCAGTGTACGGTCTTGACTTCTTTGTCATAGATTGACTGTTCATATAGGTGTGACTTTTATTTCTAGCATCCCAATTTTATTTCATAGGTCTGTGTTTCTGGTCTGTTCTAATGCCATTATTCTTTTTTTTTTTTTTTTAAAGGAAAGGTGCAAGCAGGAATCAAGGTTAGTAAGAAGGTAGGAAGAGAGAAGCAGAAGTACTTTTACTTTTTATTTAGTTGTTCACATTCGTTGTTCCCCTTGGCCCAAGTTTTGAGCTAGGGACCTAGCAATCTATGACAAAGAAGTCAAGACCGTACACTGGAGGAAGGAAAATCTATTCAATAAAAGGTGCTGGGAAACCTGGACAGACACCTGCAACAAAACAAAATGAAGTGAATCAAAAAACTAGAGTCTGTGGGATTACTCCCAGGTGTAGCTGACCATCAGCCCACCAGCATGCACCTCCAATTCCACACTCTTTTGATGATGGTCATTCCATAGTATAGTTTGGAGTCAGGGATTATGTTGTCAGGGATTATCTGTTGTTCTTTTTCTGAGGATAGCTTTGGCAATCTGAAATCTTTTGTAATTTCATACAAAATTTAGTATTTGTTAAAATTTCCTTGAAGAATGTCCTTATAATTTTTTATAGGAATTGTATTAAATCTGTATGTTGCTTAGATGGGATAACTATTTTTTTCTAAGTTAATTCATCCAAACCATTAGCTTGGAATGTTCTTCCATCATTTTGGGTCTTCTATTTGCTTTGTAAAAGTCTTCTAGTTTTCATTGTAGAGGTCCATCACCTCCTTTGTTAAGCTTATTCCCAGGTATTTTATATTTGAAGTGCTATTGTGAATGGTATTTAGTTCTTAATTTTATTTTTCTCTATGTTGTTGTTTGCATTTTGGATGCTACTGATTTTTTGCATGATGATTTTATATCCTGCCTCTTTGCTATATTCATTTATTGTTTCTATATTTTTTGGTGGACTCTGGAATTTTCAAGTTATGATCTCATGTCATACGCAAATAATGATAGTTGTATTTATTCTGTTTGAATTTGGATTCCTTGAATGTCCTCTTTTTGTCTTACTGTTCTGCCTAAGACTTCCAGAGCTATATTGAATAGCAGTGGTGAGAGTGGGAGTCTTTGTCTTGTTCCAGATCCTAAGGGAAAAATTTCATTTTTTTCATCATTCAGTATGATATTGGCTGTGAGTTTGTTATATATTGCTTTTGTTGACATATGAGCCTTCTGTTCTATTTTTGGCAAGGTTTCTTTTTGTTTATGACTGGGTATTGAATCTTGTCAAATGAATTTTCTGCATCTATTGATATGATCATGTGATTTTTAATTTTTACTTTGTTAATGTGTATTACATTGATTAATTTGCAGCATTTTAACCATTCTTTCATCCCTGGAATAAATCTCACTTTATCAGGTATATAATTTTTTAGCGTATTGTTGAATTTGGTTTTCCAGGAATTTGTTGAGGATTTTTGCATCTATATTCATTAGTGATATTGATCAGTAATTTTCTTTTTTGGTGCTGTCTGTCTAATTTCGAGATCAAGGTAATGTTAGCCTCATAGAATGTATTTGGGAGTTTTCTCTCCTCCTTAATTTTGTGGAAATGTTTAAATAAGGATGGAAATTAGCTTTCTGTCTGGTAAAATATGCTAGTAAAACAATCCAGTCCTGGCCTCCTGTTTTTCTGGAGATTTTTGACTACTTCATCAATTTTTGTGCTTATGATTGATGTGTTCAAGTAATTTTTGTCTTCCTAGTTTTGTTTTGGGAGACAGTATGATTCTAATCTATTTCTTCATGATTCACAGATTCGTTAGCATATAGGTGCTTGTAATGATCCCTCTTATTCCTTTATATTTCTGCAATGTCTATGTGATCTAAAAGCTTTCATTTTTGCTCTTGTTATTAGGGTGTTTTTTTTTTTTTTTTTTAGTTTGTGAGTCTAGCTAGGAGTTTATCAATTTTGTTTATTATTTCAAAGGACCTTTTCTGGGTTTCACTGATATTTTTAATGGTCATTTTGTTTTCCATTTCACTTATTTTCTCTAATTATTATTGTTCACTTCTGTTGCAATTGGTTGTTGTTCTTTTTCTATTTCCATTAGGTTTGTGGTTAGATATGTAATTTGGGCTTTCTCTTATTTTGTTACATGTGCTCAATGGCTGTAATCTTTCCTCTCAGAATTGCTTTTGCTCCATCCCACATTTTCTGGAAGCCCATCTCTGTGTTTTTGTTTGTTTCTAGATAATTCTTAATCTCATCTTTAATTAATGACCCAGGAATTGTACAGAAGCTTCTTGTTTAATCTCCACATTTTTGTGGTTCTTTCGGCTTTGTTCTTCCAGTTGATTTTTAGTTTCACTCCCTTGTGGTTGAAAAAGATACTTTTTATAATTTCAATGCTGCTGATTTTACTGATACTTGTTTTTTTATACCAAGATATTATCTACTATTCATATAGATCCACGAGCATTTCAGAAGATTGTATATTCTCTTTTGTTGGGGTAGATCACTCTGATCTATATGTTAGGTCCTTGCTGCATATAGGTTCTATATCTCCTTGTCAATTTTCTGTCTGAACGATATCTCTATTCCAGTAAGTGGGGTTATTATAGTCCCCTACCACTAATGTGTTACTGTCAGTGTCTCCCTTTAACTCGATATTTATTCATTTTATATATTTAGGTAGTCTAGTATTGGGTGTATATATGTTAATGAGAGTTACTCCTTTCTGATGGATTACTTCTTTGATCATCTTGTGGTGTCCATTCTTGCCTTGTGTTTCTCTTTTAAAGTGGAAGCTTATCTTGTTTGATATTAGTATTGTAATTCCTTTCATCTCCATTACATTGATGTATTATTCCATAGACCTTGACTTTCCACCTATATTTATCTTTGGTTTGGATATGAATTTATTAAGGACATAATATTGATGGGGCCTGTGTTTTAATCCATATACACACTTTGTGTCTTTTTATTGGCGAGTTTAGTTTGTTTGCAGTGGGATAACTTTTATGTAGGGCTTTACTGCTGTTATTTGAACCTTTGTTTCCTGTCTCTGTTGCTTCTTTTTCATTTGCTTTTGTTTGCTATTTCTTTTGGATGATTTTCAGTACAGATTTTTTTCCATTTTCTCTTTTTCCCAGCCACAAATCTCTTTAGGATTCGCTTTTGTGGCTACCATGTGAATTGTCCAGAACTTTACCACTCTATGATAATTCTTATGAGTTGAAACAGCATCATGTTTATATGCCTGTAAAACTCCATGTTTTGCTCTTCCCCTTTAGCTTGTATTTTGTTCTATCTTATTTGTATTTATTTTTTATTTTATTTAACTCTGTCACCATTTTAGGGGTTGGCGACTTTTTGTTTTCATTTTCCTTGTTGTAGAGCCCCTTTCAACATTTCTTAGAAACCAGGGTTAATAGAAAAATCCACTAACTTTTGTTTGCCATTGAACACCTTTATTTTTCCATCATATTTGAATGTTAAATTTGCGGAGTAGAGTGTTATTAGCTAGTAGTTTATCCTTCTAGTATTTTGAATATGTCATTCAACTCTAATCTGGGCTTTAGGATTTCTGCTGAGATCTGTTGATAGCCTGGTGGGTCTGCCTTTGTAGGTTTAGTGTCTATTTTCTCTAGCATCATTTGGTAATTTTTTTTATTGTTTATTTTTATAGTTTTATTAAGATGTGTCTTGGAATAGGTCTTTTGTACATTTAGAAATTTCAGTGTTTTGTTAGTGTTTTGGAACTTCATTGTTACTTTTGTGATAGATGTAGGAAATTTTCTGTTATTATTTCTTTAAATCGGTTTTCTACTCCTCTCTCCCCATCCTCTCTTTCTGGGAGACATATTATCCTTATGTTTGTTCTTCTCATGATGTCATTTCTCACAGGGTTTCTTCATTTTTTTCTCGATCTTGTTTCTATCTCTTCTATGAGGGTTTCCTCTGTGATCTTATTTTCAGTTTCTTAGATTTTTGCTCTCTAAGATTGAATCTGTTTATAAAGATTTTCATGTTTATCTTTAATTCATTGACTGTATTTTTGAAATTTCTATCATTTCATTCAGGACATGCTTTATAGATCAGTCTTTTTGGTAGTCCTTTTGATCTGTCACTTCTATGAGATCTTCCATTTGCCTTTGAGTTTTGATTATGCTTCCTTCATCTTGCTCAGCTTCTTTATAACTATAATTTGAATTCTTTATCTATGTCTTTATCATTACTACCTATGTCAATAAATTTCTTCTCTGGGGAGCTCTTAGCATCTTCTCTTTATATCATTCAGGTTTTGTTTTTTGGCGGGATTTAAATTTTGGTATGACTTCTAGGCTTTATATTTAAAACTGTGATATTCTTTTTCTTCTAATTTCTTCCTAGGAGGTTGTTGTAACATTGCTCCTGCTGTATCCCAGAAGGGTGTGTGCTGTTGGAGTTTGCCAGAGTATGTGGTTGGGCTGAGACTGGGTCCTCTCTCTCCTGTGTTCACCTGGTTGCTGAGGCTTTGTCATGATGAATTGTCAACTACGTCGATTTAGACCAGAGAAAAACAGAATGAGAGACTCACAATAGTCATTTTTGCCAGCGAGAGTCCATTAGCTTAAAAATGCAAGAAATATTTGCACACCATGAAAACCTAAAAATTTGTAAGTTTATTAATGGATTATGTTATTTTCTGAGTATCACTAATGGGGAGTATCTTTCCCCTTTATTTAGCTGACCAATGGGTACATGGAAGGATTAAATGAAAAGAATAGATAATTTTTGGCTAACAGCTAGGGTACATGTAAAATGAGTAGACCTCACCCAGAAGCTAAATTTTTAGAAAATTTTTAGTTTCAATTTGGAAGCCAATGTATTAAAAGAAAAAATGCATTTTAAACTGAACCAATGGAATCTATTCAGGTATGTGATCATTTAGTCTAAAATGTATTTTTATAATACCTTGGGAGTAGTCAAGTCCTGTAGATGCATCTTCTCCTAAAACTTTTCTCATGACATAGTCTTCATTATAACTATCTGATATAATACAAAAATCAATGCATGTTTCAAATTATACACTTGACAAACTTTGCTGTTTGATAGCTTGATTTTTTCTCATTGCCAATGTTTATTTCTGTAATTCTTAATCTCAGAAGTAGATATATATATGTATATATAATGATGCTTTAATTATATTGAATTGGAGCCAGAGCATAGGATGCAATGTTACAAAGTTTATCAACCAACTTATTCTTTCTGTATTAATTGTGGCACATCAGAGAATAATTTTTCTGAAGTTTATATACCAGTTGGATGTCATATTTAATGGCTTACTTTATAGATAACTAGAACAACTGTATAGAATTTCTATAAAAACATACCCAGAAAAGAGAAAGAATAAAATTTGTCCATTTTATAAAATATATTGAAAAGTATAAGCAAAATATATAGGAAGATGATTTAAAATTGTTGCATACTGTCACCCTCCTATCAGAAAACACGTTTCTTTTAAATGACGAAAACCCCAAATTACAAAATCATGTTGGTTGATTCTGTAATTAATTTATATTCTTTTTTGTAATTAAAAACTCTATAAACTACATTATGAACATAAGAAATCTATCACTACCCTGGAAAATGTCAAAAGGAATAGATGATACCACTTCCTATCACAATTAAAAAATAACACTGTAATGCTTTTTTAATTGAAGTAGCATTCTGATGGAAGTCAGCTGTTATGTGCTTTTCAAGATAAATGATGACTGCCCAGCTGGTGAAAGAGTCTCAAGATAATTATCAATTCAGACATCATAAAGTGAACATTGCATTAAATAAGCACTATAGGCTATATTTGGAATAGCTCTAACATGTATTTTGTGACATTTTTGCCCGAACAGTCCTTTCGAAACTAATTCCAGTGTATGTCCTAATTCTACCTGAGCTTTATAAATTGAAATGGAAGTCACTTAGGTTTCTCCTTTTCTTCTAAAGTAACAGATCCTAATGGAAGGGTCAGTCTGACATTTTACTTTGTTGAAACAATCCTGTCAAATGGTTCTTATATTGAGTGAAAGATGATTGTTTCATTTTGGGTATAATAATATTATTATCTTTAAAGCATTCTCATAAATAAGCATATGATGATTTTGAAGGAATATCTAGCAGCAATATTTTATACTAAGTAATTTAGTCATATATGCCTTTCTTATGGTTAATTAAATACCTAATTAAAATGGACTATGATTAGAATTTTTCACCTGAAAAAATTATATTCCCTAAAGAAGATAATATATAATCAAAGTGTAAAGGAACTCAAAGTGAATCTATAATTTTTTTCTCTCTAAAAGATTCAGCCTCTGAGACATGTAATAGTAGATTTTGTAACCATAAATTAATCCTAAATGTGTATATTGTACTTGTTCAGTTAAAATATCATAAGAACAATTCTTGCCAGTATATTGAAGATAAATCTGTCTTCTTATAATGTCAAGAATTAAACTTAATAGAAAGAAATAAGAGGTCTTAAACAAGAAGAATTGTGTTTGGAGAGACTTGAACTGATTTGGTCTGATTTTTTCTTAGAACGAACAGTTAATGTCAAATGCAAGAAAATTTCTAACAGTTTAAAAGAAAAGAGGATCATCACAACTTGGTCCATACATATATATATACATATGTATATATATGTATATATATACACACCCATATATTCTTAAAGATATATGTTTCTTTAAGAATATATACATATATGTGAATATATATGTATGCATATACAAATATGTGTATATATATATTTAAAGTAGTTTTAGTAGCTTTTGTAGATAAGGAGAGCTAGAAGAATCTATGAGGCCTTTGTTTTTCATTATGCTTTGACATACCATCACTTGAATATGAGATATTAGTTCTGTAGTATTAAAGACTGTGAATAAGATGCAAACATTTATCTAAAACTATGCTTAACATCTCCAGAAATGAGAATAAAGACAAATAAATTTTCTCTGTGAACACTGTTGTTCACAGTATTATTACATTTCTATTAAAAATTCTAGACATCTTAGATATAATGTAAAAGGATACATGCAATCCTTAATACCCATGTATTCCAGGTTTTTTTTTTTTTTTACATTGCCTCCTGCTAACATCTATTTGTAACCTCAGAATGAATATTTGTGGCACTTTTGTGATGATTGCACATATACATATGCACAATGGCAAAAAGTTGAAGAATGTGCCCACTTAAGTTCGAATATGACAATGCTCTGCTTTCTTATTTTAGTTGTTTGTCTCTAAATAAGTGTGTTTTTTGCTGTCTATTTATTGCTATGTTCTCATTTTTATTCTAAAAGTTGTTAATTTATCAAAACAAAAAGTTGGTGATGTCTCTGTTTAAAATGAACTCCAAACATAACAGGAAATATTGCCCAGTGTTACTCACTACAAGAAGGCTGTGATATGCCTTACAGTGAAAATACATGCATTGAATAAGTTTTGGTGTGAATTAGGATGCTATTGATATTAATTCAATGCTAATAAATCAACAATATCTATTAAGTTAGGCACCTTTAAATTGAAATATATAAAATATGGTTATTTTTTGATCAGTTGGTAAAAATTTTGTGACCAGAATTACACAGGAACCTAGTCCTGTATTTTCCCTTCTTGAAATGGTTCAGTACTCACAAATTCAGTGTATGTGACAATGTTTATAGACCATAACAGTCAAAAAAACAAGAATTGACTGGATCACATTTTTTGCCATAAGCAAAAATGCCTACTTATATCATGAGAATATGAACTAAAATAACTTGTTTACATGTAAATGTTCTTACCTGTAGAAACAAGTTAAATTCCATGAAGTACATAGATCTCTAACTGAGAAAGGTCATTGTTAGTTTACATAGAGGTACTCTGTAAACAGAGCACTGTACAGATATCATGAAGAAGGTTAATTTATAGATATTTAATTCAACTAAGTGTGATATAATTGATGTATTTGTTAATATATCTTCCTTATCTTTTAAAAACTTACCCAACCTGAATCCACGATAAGTAGACTTTTTGAAAACTCCTGTTAAAATCATCTAAGATTTTAAAAGATCAACTTCTAATGATTAAAGACAAAACCATAGATTTCAATGAAGGGAATGTGTTAATGCTCACTATTGTTTCCTATTTGGAAGTATTTTCATCTTCCGTTAGGTGAATTTCATTCATAAGGCTTGTGTTCAAACCAGCTACCAGGTCAACACATCTCTAAACTCATTACATTTTGAGAAACTAGAGAGTTCCTGAAGAGTTCATCTGAAAGTAGGAAAGATCTTTTCTCTCTGATTTTTTAGCTCTTTTCAATATTTATGTACTGTGGTTAAATGCCTGAGCCATCTCAACAAACATTTAATTCTATCTTTGTTGAATTGTTACACATGAGTCTTGATTACAAATGCCCAGGAAAAATGTTTGAGTGTTAGTAAATAGGAATGCCTATTCCATCAGTTTGATGTACAATATATAAGTCAGCAATTAATTATGTTGGCTCTGAGTCAGGACTCAAGTTTGACAGACACAATTTTCATAATATGAAACAGCTGAAAAAACTTTCAGTTAAAACTGGCTTAATTTTATTTGGCTTTAAAGAATTTCCCTGAGAGCATCTCAAATTCACCTGCCTGATTCCCTAAAATGGCAACTTTGCACAAGTAGATATTTAGCTCCAAAGAAAGTGGTACCATGTTGCATTACAAAGCTTTTTAAACAGGGAAAATGAATTTCCAGCTATGAATCTCACCAGAAAAAATGTATTTTCTTAGCACATAAAGTTATTAAAAGATTATAATTATTCATTTTCTGGACTAGTTTAGCTTGTCTAAAATTAAAACAATCTGAAGTTAAAAAATAATTCCAATTTGCTGTAGAAGTCCATATAAGTGATTTTGCAAGAAAATTCAAGGTAGTTATATTAACTAAGCCTAATTATCTGCCTTTTAATTTTGAATAGATCTACAATGTATGTGAGCTTCTTGATGTTTTTTTTCAGTATATGTTGCTAAGATTATAAGTTATACTTTCTATTGTTTTTATTGTAGAAAAGTGTGTGCAAGTTATCTTCATTTTGTTTAAGGATATTTGATTATAAAATATATTTTATCAATGTTTTAGAAGTGTTAAATGCCATAGAGATTCTCTAATCTCATACTAAGACTGAAGAATGTTTTTAGAAGGCTTTATGAGATTACATTTAGCTGATTTTCTGCAGTTCTGTTCCTTCTAATCTACTCTAGACTCTTCTGATGTCATACTTTCTCTGATTTTTATGGAATGAACTCTTTTTAATATTTCCCACTGTACTCGTACTCTTTTGTATAAACTCTTACTCTCCATACTAGCAGAAAGACCTTACTACATGTTCAGAATAAGAAATGTTCCCTATCCTTTCTCTTCTTTCTGAATTTAGTCGTCATACATAAACTTTCACCTTTTTCTAAACCTCATTTCAATAATTATTCATTGTCTCCTGAAAAACTTCTGTACTACTGACATTGCATTCTGCCTCAAATATGTTCTTTTAACGTTTCTTCTAAACAAGAAATTTGTTAACATAAGAATATTTAAATTTGCAAGTATTATTTTTCCTCATACTATCAGATTATGTTTACTCTATCAAAATTTCTTTCTAGAAAAAAGTTTACAAATGACTCCCCTATATTAAAGAGACAAAAGCAGATGAGTAATTAAGAAAATAGGCTCTGAATCATCCTGTGGTTTAACTCTGTTTAACTCTTCCAATAGAATTTTGGATAATTCTCAACCTCTGTTACTGTAGTTTCCTCATCTGTAAAATGGAGAATGTAATAGTACCTATTTCATGAGATTATATGAGGGCTAAATAAACAATATTTGTAAAATACTTACATAGTGCTCAACACATAGTTAATACTATAAATTGTCAAGTAAAAACAAATCCAATATACATTTTTCTTTATTTTCCTCTCCCTCAGTCTCTCAGAATATTGGTCACATTGATTTTCTGTGTAGAAAACCTTCACCCTTGGTGACATGGTGTGATTGGGCTAGTGAACTGTTAGAAACAATCGAATATCCAGCATCTTTAGAAAGTTTGGTAGTTAGTTACTATTTAGTTGAAATTTCTGTTTTGAGGATCAATTTAGGTAGAGAGATATATGAAAGGAGAATTGGAGCTATAAATTTAGGATGTAGAATTTTGACAATTGGGAGATCCTTCTAAAATGTTTCAGTGGACTTGAGGGAAATAGTGGCTATGGTGGAGAGGGGATGAATTAGAGTTGAGGGTCAAGAAACTGAAGCAATTCCTTTCAATACCAGATCACAGGTGATAAAAAGCCTGAAAGAAAACTATGTACTAGATGTCCTTATAATACTTTTAATTATTTAAGAGCTAACATTTCTTGGTTTACTTTCATCTTATCTGTTATATCTGCCTTTTGGCCACTAAAATTTTTATTACCAACTCTATCATAAGCTAGCAAAATAAACATTAAATCACCTTACATTTATATTTGCTAATAAGTCTCCTGTTAGTTGGTCAATTAAGAGAATGAGATATAAATATACATGTGTTTATGTGCGTGTAGATGCATACACTTATGTGTATCTATCTTTAAAATGATATATTTAGGCTATATGTCAATTTCATTAGCCAGAGTTATTTTAGAAGTGGCTGTTCTTCATCTCATAATGTCCCAGCATGACATTGTGATCACTTATTCCACTTTCTGAGACAATCAGAGAAATGAAGGAGCTTAGACGAGGTCATCCAGGGGATTCACAGCTGAATTAGCATGAGAACTAACAGTTGCTAACTCCCACCCTAACCTCTACATCTTCTAAATAATAATTGCCCCAAGGGAAAATAATTGTGAACAAGTTTCCAGAGATTGAACTTGTCTTCCAAAATTGAATTATCTTACTTTAAAAAAAATGTTAAACACGATTTTATTTTGGTCTTTACGACATTTATATATTTATAGTTCATCTGTTGGTGAAAATGTAGTAGAACAGTCTTTGAAGTGATGGGCTATGTGTGTATTGGCAGAGTTGAAGATAAACAATGCCAGAAGACTCCTAAAATGATTAAACTGTTAACCACAAATACGCAGTTTTAGTTGGGAAGATTTATTTGTCGCTAACCATATTAGCCATTGTAGTTAACACTGGCTCTGGGAAAGTCATACTTTGGTAGTGGGCCAATATGCAGTATTTGTAGTACTGCAGTTGAGTTTATAGGAGAGATACAGTTGACATTGCAGATTTTTGTAACATCAAACTGTTAAAGAAGTCACAAACTGTTCTGCTGGCTCCTAACTTTTAAGCTTCTTATTGGCACATTTAAGAATGTAAAATCTCAAATTCACTGTCTCCCAACCTTCTACATCTGTTTCTTTCCCTTAGTTTATGCAATAAAATGTGGTGCTCATAAAGCATGCTCCTTATGGACATCATTATGTTTGAGGATTTTTTAGTCCCAGAGATAAAGGATAATAGATTAGGTTTAGAGGAGGACGTGGTAGAATTAAATGCTGTTATAAAGTAAATGGTGTTTTGTAATGACAGATCATGTGTCTGGGTACTGGTTTAAGTACCTATTCCATTGCAACCCTAACTGGATATACTATAATTAAATTCTTCCACTAGCCCTCTGGAGCTAGCATAGATCCTACAAGTTTAAGGGCACAGTCCTTAAAGAGACTGCTCTTATTTCAGACATCAGTTACACCTTTGAATCATGAGGACATCTGTGATTATGAATGGTTACATATTTTAGAGGTTTCCAAAATCCTTCCAAGTTCAATAATTTACTAGATTGACTCTCAGAACTCAAGAATATGCTGTACTTACATTTACAGCTTTATCATATCAAATGCAAATTAGGGCTACCAGTCAAATAAAGAGACTCACAGGATGAGGTGAGAGAAAGCAAAGCTTTTGTGTCCTCTTCTTGGGGAATCAGGACACATTACCCTCCTGGTCATGAACTGGGATTACCTAAGAACTCTTTCACTACTTCCTAAAAGATTTGGCTTTGTTATAGGCTCTTGTTTTACTTCACATAGAAAGTCTTTGAGAAGCATGGGGGTTACTTACACTCCCACTGATGTTACTGACACTGCTATGGACATCTGCATTTTAGAATTATTTCTCTTCTGTGACAATCTTTTCGATAATAACCACTTGCAGAGCAAGTACGTCTTTTGCCCAAAGTCATGTAAGGATGAGCAGTCTCAAACATTTAACTTCCATCCAATCAATGGATTCTCCTGTAAGTATGTTAATGGAACAACCTCCAGTAGGAATGTTACTGGAACTTTCAACTTATATAAATACTTGAGTTCTTCCCTTTTGTTAGCGCTATCTAATCCTTTTTGGTCACATTGCATTGAATCCTCCCTTTGTCTACCTGGTAAAAATCTCCCTAGATCATTGGTGAAAACTAGTATTCTTCAATCTCTAACAAAATTCACAGGATAGAAGAGTTGTTACCAAGGGGATATGAGAGGGGTAGGAAGATAAGACGGAACAAGGTGGTGTGTATGGTGTGAAATATCCATGGTCTGAGGTGTGATTTTAGTATCTAAAAGTGAATATAACAACGTCAAATATGAAACAAAAAATGTTAATAAAAAAGAAGATTGATCCTTTTATCACCATTTTATTTTGATATATTTCATACTTAAATAAAACTTGCAAGAAAAATACAAATGATATATCCTTTATTTAGTTCCCCCATATTAACATTTTACTATATTTGCTTTGTCCTTCTTTCGCAATGAGTTTGGATTTGTTTCTGATCTCTTTTAAAGTCAGTTGTAATCATGATGTCTCCTTTGTAAAATAAATTGATTGGAAAAAACTTAAGCATAATGAATTATTTAATTATTTAATTTTAATGGTCATGATATCTCTGGTTCTTCCTTAGATTATAGAATGCTATTTGTTTATTTAGCTTGGGTAATCTTAACTACTCATATGTAATTAAATCTCTGTATGGTTTACTTTGGTTATAAGGAAAATCATCAGGTTAACTGCCTTCTAAATAGGCTAAAATCTGGAAGAAAATATGTTTTCAAAATGTGAAATATATTTCCAAATGATCTAAAATAAATTTTAAAATCTTTCTTAAATTTGTCATTGACTTTTGTTGTGGAATACCAGAACTCTGCAGAACTGAAATACTTCAGTTCCTACCACTACTACCACCGTGATTGGTGGTAGTAAATGATAGCAACAGCATTTTCAATTTATGGTGAGCTAACTATGAGCCAGACATTAGGCTATATACTTTACATAAAGAATAACATGTTATTCTATTTTTTGCCAAATATGTAGGAAAATAAATTGTAGTACCATGATGTAAAATACCTTGGCCTGTAGACAGAATCCCATCCTCTCCATGCCCTCTCCAATAAAATAGCATATGACAAATTTAAACTATTCCAGAAGTTTAACTTATTTCTACAAACCTTTTGTTTGTATTATAGAATTAATATTTCCTATCAAGATGAATTAAAGTTTTATAAAAAAACTTAGCATTCATTATTATTTAACTATAGATAATGGCAAATTGGATCAGGTCTTAGAAACTACAGTAACCTTCTGAGTAGGAATTCTTTAAAGTGTACTGTGGACTCACCCCAAATTTACTATTGCCTCTTTCTTTTGTCCAAGGTCATCTCGTACTACATGGGAAGACCTGCAAAGACAGGATTAACGAAGAGAGCTGAACTAGCAAAAAGGAGAGGTGGATTCTAGTTTCTAGCCTGGTCCTGACTAGTTGCATTGTCCTAAGAAAGTATTTTTAGCTCTTTGGACAGTATTTGCAAAATCAGGACATACACAAATTTTTCTCCAGTTTCTTACCCAGTTTTGAAAATGCTTTAGTACTTGTGAATCATTTTCTTTTCATCTTCAATCACTGTGTTCTCTTCTTCAGAACACTGCTTAACAAAGACTCTATACTTTTTTAGTTAAGTTAAAAAATATGTATCTTATGAATTAAGTAACTCGAATTGAATTGACTTACCTAATACTTCTATAATTAATGAGGTCTTTTTAACAAGTATTATTTTAGACTCAGCATTTTCATAACCTGAAGGAGGAGGATTGTAGAATTATCATTTGCAGAATTCTGATGCTGAGCTTGCAGTTCAGAAAAAAATTTTATCTATGCATTATCATACTTTTTAATGTATGCAATGGTGCCTGCCTTGTAATCTGAGTACCTCTGAGAAATGTCCTCATTTCAGGAAACTAGTCAGAGTCAAGAACTATAGGTAGCACTACTGTAGTAACCATCATCACTATCTTTTTCTCTTCTTTTATCTCTTCCCATATATTTAGCCTGGGCCAAAAGTATATCAATCTTAATTGTTCTGTGGTTTCAACTTAGAATAGTAATTTAGTCATTTATGTTTATCAGGTCCTTTGATAGAAATCACAAAAGTGATTTCATACTGGTTAGTGAGGTAGGTATTTCATAGCTAGGCTGAACTGCTTAAGTAATTTTCAGAGTCAAAGCAAAATGAAAACACAGGAACCTTATTCAAAATTATTAAGAATTTCAAGGTGACAATAGTAGAGCATTAAATAATGGGAGGGACCTTTCAAAATACAAAATTGCCATATGACCACACAGGTCAGATGCACATAAAACCCATCCCACAGATTAGTGATCTGATATTTAAGGAAATAAGTGATTTGCCAAAAGTCACACATTGAGTGACAAACAGGAAATAGGATGATCTATAAATCCAGAAAATTGTCTCTACAACAGACCTACCTGGTGCCCCTGGTGACTCAAGCGTTAAGTCTGCGGCTATGGCAGGTATAGTCCACATAAAACTCAATGACTTGATTTCGCGACCCAGAGCTTAGGGAAAAAACCAACACAAACAACCAAATAACTATACAAACGCTTCTTCCTTCTCTCTCTTCATTCCTGCCTGCATCTTTCCTCCTAAAGAAAAAGAAAAAATAATGAAGCAATCTACCTAAACATATTCCTATAGAAATGTATGAAAATTTTATTTCCTTGCATTTTTAATATAGTGTTGGTTCATAATACATATCTTTCAGTAGTTTCTTAAATATTTTATCCATAGTCTAAATGTGTATGAATATATATTTACATCTATTAATACATGCATATATAAACATTTAGTTCATTTAGTCTTTCCAATAAATATTTGTTTACAAAAATTATTTTTAATCAAAACAGCAATATTGCTAATAATACTTTACATGGTCATTCTTAACAATAGCATGAGATTATAGAAGATTCATTAAAATGTATAAGTATAATTTTAATAGCATCTGATTTCTACTTGCTTTTAAGTCAGTAGTCATGGCTTCCTTCAGGGTCCTAGAAAAATGTACAGAATATTTGACTTAAAGGTGACTCAGGTGATTTAATTCAACTCAGATGGTATTAATGCTTTGATGGGTAAAAGAAAAAGCTATTCTTGGGCTAAGCAACACATTTCTCTCTAGTATTCCAATCTCTGCAGATTACCTGAAAAATGCATCATATTTGGAATTACTTTCCTAAGAGTTAAACTTGGACAAACCCACACAACATTCTAGAAAAGAATTCAGATCCTCCGCAATAGAACAGGAAGCAAAGGCGGGGAGACCAGGAAAAGGTTAGGGAGCAATGAAAGAGAGGAAGCCAAAGTCTCCTGTGCTCATGTCCTGATGTTAGAACCCTTTTAGGTCAAACTCTCTGCCAATTAGTGACCTTACATGAGACATTTCCTTGCCCTTGCCTGGTGCATTTTTGCGTTGTTTCCCCAGGTCTGTGACTTTTCTATACTATTAGAATCAGCATCACTATCACTGGAACCTGGTGTGGATTATAAATAAAGCATATTTATTTACCTATTTGTAGTATCTAACGGTGGTATCTTAAAATTACTTAATAACTATAAAAAATATGCATTGAGCACTTATAAAGAGACACAGTACTCAATATTTCATATTTATTACCTGATATAGTCCTCATAGTTATCCGACGATGTGATTAAACTTATTTTCATCTTGCAGGTGAAAGATTGAGACCATAGAGGTAAATTATTTTTTTCCCAAGATTATATACCAAGTGGTTGACATAACTGAGCACCAAACCAGGGTTGTCTATCTTATTTTATTAAATATTTGCTAGGTCAAATAAGTATGAATTGTGTAATAATGGATGACATAAATACACATAGGCAGATACATTCTGGACAACAGTTTATTCAACTCAGCCATTCATCAAATGTTACCAGGTGCTAAGACTCAGGGTTGGGGGCATAGAGAACAATAAAGTGTATACTTCAGGGCTGTCTCTGTCACAATAGAAGGGACTCACTTCTCTATGACCTACTCACCATCTTCCATTTCAGCATTTTTTGTCCTTCTAAACTTTCACATTTTTATTTTAAACTTAGTATTTACCAGCTTTGACACTAGACATGATGAAGAATGCAAAAATAAATAAACACTAGTCTTGCTCTCAAGAAACTTGAAGAAAAATTGAAGCAGGAATGTCAAATCTACTTAGTATATGTAAAAGTAAAAGGTTCCATGAGTTAAACTTGCATCACCAAGAATTATGGGAAAAAAGCTGATGCTAAATTTTTCATTTTATGAAAGACATAAACTGTGGGTAAGTTGAATATAGTGTATAATTCTAGTTACTCTCTTTAAAGGACAAACTAGAATCCCCAGTATAACCCAGTGTCTGGTAAACACAAATGAGCAAAGCTACATTGCTATTCTTATACAATGTTGATTAATCTAGTACAACTCAAGTCCTGAAAGGAGGACTCAGAGAGTCATCAGCTCATTTTGTGAAAGATTCGAAAGATGCTTCTTTGGAACTCTTAAAAAATAGGACTCATTGTTTTAATCGTTAAGAAGGCAGATTCAAGGTAAGTAGAATAAGTAGTTTACATAGTAAGGATAAGGACTGTTTTATCCCAGGAAGCTATGATATCAAGAAGTTGTATAGTATGATGGTTAAGAACTTGAGTTGAATAGAATCTAGAGTCTGGGTTTGAGCCACGTACTACATTTATAGCAAATAAGGTTTGCCCCTGACCGTACTTTATCTGCTTTAAAAAGCAAATAAGCAGGATCATAGACTTCTCTTTTCTCACTCCTGGAATTCACATTATTAATTTAACAATGAATACTTCTGTGATTAAGTCTTACTGTCCAGTGAATGCCATACTTTCTGTTTTCATGGTTTCGAGTCTCATGAAAAAGGATATTAAACAATTTCCTTATAATACGTTGTAAAAGAGATGTTGAAGGTGCCGGGTAGCAAAATTAGTAGACATACCTTTATGTGAAGAGTGTGCAAAAAACTTCTCTGAGAAGTTAAAATGAAAATTGACCCTGAAGCAAGACATAGGTGGGTGAGTTATAGTTAGAGGACAGTGCTTAGCATCTTTTCATTAAAATATAGACATTTGCCATACCTATGTCACATACCTGGAAAAAATCTCTGGGATCCATAAAGATGCTCCTTCAAGCTCCAGATTCTCTCCAGAGACAACTCTTGAAAAAACTTTTACTTGGCTTCATCTTCCTCATTTGTTTCTTTCAAATTTTTAAATAAACCTTATTTTCTAGATTCAGATTTATAGAAAAATTCAGATGATAGTGTAGAGTTTTCATATATGCTACACACAATTTCTACTATTATCAACATCTTACATTAGTATGGAACACGTTACAATTAATGAATTGGTTTTGATACATGATTATTCATTAAAATATGTACATTATTCAGATTTCCTTCATTCCAAGATGTCATCCAGGATACCAACTTACAGTTAGTTGTCTGGTGTCATTAGGCTCCTCTATACTGTCACAGTGTCTTACTTTTGATGAGTTTTACTGTTTTGAGGAGTACTGGTCAGATATAATTTTTAGAATACTTCTATTTTCCTAGAGTGTTTCTTAAAGTTCAATTGGAATTCTATGTTTTGGGGAGAAGGCAATAGAGGTAAAGTTTTATTTCGTCACACCATTGAGTGTATACTGATAACTTAATTGGTGATGTTGATCTTGATTCTGGATAATGTTTGTTAGTTTTCTCCATTGTAAAGTTACTGTATTGCCTCTTTTCCATGCTTTCTCTTCGGTAAGAAATGACTACCTGTGGACCACACCTAACTAATAAGGAATTATGCTCTTCCTTGATGATAGGGTACATCAAATGGGATTTTTTTTGCAGGAATTTTGTATCTCTTTTCCCTCATTTATTCATTGATAGATCATTTAGTTATTTTTACATATCTATATAGGCTCATATTTATTTTACTCTTTGGCCTATAATCCATTACTACTTCCTTTATTTTGTCAGCCAAATTATTCCAGCTTTGGCAATTGGGAACTCTTTTAGTTAGCTTCTCTGTTTCTTTACATACCCACATTAATATAGGTTTTCTATTTCTTACCTGCTAGAACTGCAATGCTCCAGGATCATTTTATATATTTCCTGTCCTGGTAATAGACTATCTATAACTCCAAGAATCCCTCATTCTTTTTATTGAAGAGGGTATTAGAAAGCAAGATCTGGGTACTAGGTGCTCTGCACTGAATTTTAACAAGCTGAAGTTAGTGTGCAGATAAACACAATTATTGGTTCAAATGCAGAAAGCATAAAAACTGTCTTAATGAAAATCAGACTTAAATCCTAACATTATTATAGTAAGCTTGCCCACACTCTCTGGTTGTTGTCTGATTGGTTAGTATTAGTGAGGGAATTTTGTCCATAGTCTTGTGTTCTTGTTACTCAAAATCAGGATATTTTAACCACCTGTCAATGACTAGATGCAGTGACATTTCCATGGATATCCACCAGCGTGTTAAAGTCAGATGAGAAACATAGTCTCAGTAAGACAAAGAAGTTAGATGCAGAACCCAGAGATCAATCTGCAAAAGATAGGTCACAGAAAGAACTATGTATTGAGGTGGAAAATGGAAATTTTCTGGTATAAAAAAGAAATACCAGGGATGAAAGTAAATACAACTTACTGAGCTGAGATAAATAGCAATGAGAAAAAAAAGAATGAACAGAAAAACAAAGGTATCAGATGTTACAATAATAAAAAAATATGTCAAAGACATTTTAAAAAACATAAAGGATGAAAAATAGGAAGTAAGAAACATCAACAGTATGTGATCTCTTGTCTAGTTAAGTTAATCTATTGATGTGGGGAATGAGACAAAATGCAGATGGTAGAGGGAGGATGGATAGAGGGTTGGCATATAAGACTCATTAAAGCTGTGGGCAAGACATGGTCTGTGGCCAAATAATGACTTTTGGACATAAGGATATTTGGAAAGAATCTTCAAAGCTAAAGTTAATATTTCAATAGAAGCCTGTCTCCATTGGATTTAGATAATGACACTGCAATTTTCCTTTCTAACATACATCTTATTTATTACTTTATTGTACATATTTACTATAGACACAGGGAATATTTATTAAGGTTGCTGGTGCTTTTCGATCATGATTGAGCTCAACTTGAGGATTATGTTTCAGAGCTAACTATGTGAAGTCTAGCTTTCGAGAGCTTGCTTTAATCCCTCTGTTTTTAAATGCTGACGTTTTGTTTGAAGAGAACATCTTGATTGGAAAGTATAAATTACATGCTTTTTCGAAATTTCAATTTCTGCTCATTTTCAGAGATTGCATCTTCTGTGCTGCACATTTGGGAAATTATTCTGCATTTGTTGCACTGGCATATTTCATTTTCAGTGCCAGAGACTGAGCAAATTTGTAGTATATCTTGACTTGGGGGAATAGCATGTATTTGTCTAGCTAACGCGAGGTTCAGGTTTTTACTTTGTCTTTAAACAGATGTTAGAAGTAAAAACATTGGCTCGCCAAAGCTGGCAAATGACCTCAACTTGTCAGTGCTGTAGTTCTACACCTAGGGAGTTTAAGTTTCTGGACTGTGACTGTGAAGACTCGTCCAGGACTGTTGTTTGTAGTTTGGACTGCTTTCCCATGGACTTTATGGCATGGAGCATTGCTTGAGGAGGGCAGGGTTTATAGAGATACCTCCAGCTCACATTTCATGTCATCAAGTAGGATCTGACACCAGAGTGTAATTTTGACATGAAGGATATTGATTGAAGGTCTTTTCCATATACCAAGTGAGCACTTGCAAATGCTTAGGAAAAAATTGCAAATGCAATAATTTCATGATAACTAGAGATGAAAACTTGGATGGAATGGAATGGAAAGATACATATTAAAAAAATTTGAATCTTTGACATAAGATATTCAAAATTTGCATTTAATGATATGGTAAAATAAATATTATTTCTAGGCTTGTGCTATTATAATAGTAACAATAAAATAATATATTATGTAACAGGAAGATCACAAAAAGATAACTCAGTCTGGTTTTCCAATTACAAGTAAAACAATGTGATCCTTTTTTAAATGTTTTTTGACCTATTTTTAGGGAAACCCTTATATAATAACTATAAAGCTAACTAACATTTATTGGAAACTTTCTAGGAGTCAAGTATTGTGCTAAATCCTGAAAATACATCATCTTGCTGACCTCTCTTAACGTTTGGGTTTATGTAGTATCACGCAAGTGCAGAGTTTCAGTATCTTATCAAAGGCTCACAGCTGAAAGTACCTAATAGACCTTGTCATTATGAATATATTTTAAAGTTTGAAATAAAGCTTTCTTATTTCAATGTGAAATAATTGTTTTCTACTGTGTTGATGATGTCTTTAGAGTAAGAATGAATAGAACTGTCTTCACTGCAGCTTTTATGCTGGATATTTTCTCATCTTTCATGAAGCAAGTGAGAAAGTTAGGGAGAAACAAGACACTGATCAAGAAGTTCCTTTTGTAACATCCAGGCTAGAAAGTAACATTTGTTGGATATAAAACTTTGTAGATTGGTAAACTCCTTCCATCTCTCTCCCACATACACACAAGTTATGCTGAACCATTGACTTGTTTACCTTCAAGGCACCATGTAGTTTACTTTGTTTTCACCCTCTGCTTTTGTTATTGTTTCCATCTAATGCATAAGGTTAAATCACTGTTATAAGAACAAATTTGATTAATCATTTTTCCTCTTCAGCCAAAGCTTTCTTAATTGCTGACCCATGAGTTAATAATATAGTAAAAATAATTGACAGATGTTAAAAAGTACAGTTTGAACTGTACAGAACTCATTAAAAAAATGAAACCATAGCCACAGTAAATCTTAAACTATTATTATTTTATAAGTAATTAGACTAATCTCTGATGACACTTTAATTTACCAAAGTCCACTGAAGTAGGTCACTGATGCTGTCATCAAAAATAGTTTTTAGGCTGCTAAAAAACTCTATGATGACAGAGACGTGGTTTCATTCACTGCTCTACCTTCAACACCCAAAACAGAGCTCGAATATTTATTCCATGAATAAAAGAATGAAAGGAAGAAAATAGGCTGTGTCACTGTTTATTCTGTTGTTTGAGTTGGTACACACATAATTTGTTCACTTTCTTATTAATTGATTTACCAATATTTCAAGAGTTTCAACTTTTGGTTAGGTTCTATGCCACACACTGAGAATATAGCAAAAAGAAGGCAGATATTTTCCTTAACTCCTGTAGCATGCTCTCTGAACAAATTTCTCACTATAGAGTGGTAAATTTATCATCCAGCCCACATACCCTACCAAATATTAAAAAACAAAAATGAAACAAAGCCAAAAAGACCTCTTAAAGGTCTTATTTAAAATCTTTAGAGGAAAGTCACTGACATATAATTCCCCTGATTAAATATCTGATTTTTTGCATCATATTGCCATATGTGGACACAGATTATTTTGTTTTATTTTGTTCATTACAGTAGGCCCAGAGTCTAGAACACATTGCCTTTCCTTTCCTGGAATATAGTAGATGTTTATGTAGATAAAGGAAAAATATGGAAAGATAACAAAATGTGTTGAAGATCAACAGCCCTTCATAGACTTAATCTCAATATAGATACAACACCAATCTGCTTTAAAAATTATATTCCCACTTTACAAGTGGAGAAAAAAACTTAGATATAAAGCAAATATTTTTGTCGATACCTGACAACTAGCCAGTAGTCAAATCTGAATTCAAGCATGGGTCAATTCGTTTATACCAAGTACGCCATTAACTCTTTACTCCCAATTCCGGCCATAGATGACCAAAAGGTCATCTTTTCTAAAAGGCCTGATACAATACTCAAGTGTTTTTCGTTTTGGTCTATGATAGACACTAGTAATGTTAATCTAGGAGACATAGATATAGGCGACATCATGAATTTGTGAGTTACCCAAGCCAAGGTTTATTTCTTGCCCCTTTAAATACTGCTGCAAGACCAGGCAACTCTGCATGTTCACTGTTTTCTACACAGCAAACTAGTGACCCAGGCTGAATGACACACTGCAATTTGTGCTGCACCATGTGCAATGCATAATCTCTTCATTTGCAGGGGTGGACAGAGTACACTGAATGATCATCAGCTCTTAAATGCTTCTACCTCTCTATACATTTTATTCACCAGAAGAAATACACCCATGTTCAATCTCAAAAGGGTGGAAAAGTGGATTGTTTCACGTGCCTGGAAAAAGAGGATGTCATAGATAATGGCAAATGGATGTGATAGTTACCATATCAACAAACCTCTCTGCATATTGGCCTCTCATTTATATTAATGTTTTATATTGCAAATATTATCTGCATAGTATTGCCTTTCTCTTGTTTAATAGTAGAGCACCTTCTGTTTTATAAATGGGGCCCTCCCAACATCTCAATTCAAATACCTTTGTGTTTGCCTTTAAAATAAGTAATGCAGTTAATATTAGAAATTACAGATAATCTAAAACAAAGTAATAAAAAGTCACCCATAATTGTATAATCCTGCCATTTAATAATAACTTTCCTTCTCAGAAATTGAGGAAGATGCTATTGAGCATCTCTTATTAGCCTTCCTTCAGCTTTGCTTCTCTGCTTCTAACAGCTGGTCGAAGAATCCTGGCTAGTCCTATAATGAAAGTTTTCTTTATGATGTTAAAATGAATAGTCTCCCCCAAACTTCAACCCAGAAAAAATAAATGCCTCATTAGCACCTTATCTATTTCGCTCTCATTTTTTTTAAAAACACATGAATATGTTTTAATTCCTAGGGAGAACTTTGATTATATCCTCAATTTCTTTGCTTGTGATTGTTCTGTTCAGGTTTTCTAGTTCCTTCTGGTTCACTTCTGATAAACTGCATTTTTCTAGAAAGCTATCCCTGTCCTCAAAGTTGTCTGCTTTGTTGGCATAGAGTTGTTCATAGTAGTCTGTTAGCATGTTTTGAATTTCTGTGGTATCTGTTGTAACTTAATTCCCTTTCATTTGTGATGCCAGTTCTGAGAGCTTTCTCCCTTTTTTTCTTTGTGAGTCTAGCCAACGGTTAGTCAATTTTGTTTACTTTTTCAAAGAAGCAACTTTTGTTTTCGTTGATATTCTGGATTGCTTTTTTGTTTTCTATTTCATTTATTTCTGCTCAAACTTTGATTATTTCCTTGCTTCTACTTCTTTTTTCTTTAATTGTTCTTCTTTCTCTAATTGTTTTAAATATAGGGTTAGAATGTTTATGTGTGATTTTTCTTGTTTCTTGAAGTAGGCCTGGATTGCAATGAACTTCCCTCTTTGAACTGATTTTGCTGCATCCCAGAGATTTTGGTAGCTCGTGTCTTCATTCTCATTTGTTTCTAAGTATTTTTTAAGTTCCTCTTTTACCCAAGAGTCATTCAGAAGCATATTGATTAGTCTTCAATTAATTTAGTGTCTTCAGCTTTCTCTTCGTGGTTGATTTCTAGCTTTAAGTCACATGGACAGAGAAGATGCTTGGTATGATTTCAATCTTTGTAAATTTATTGAGACATGTTTTGCATCCCAACACTTGATCTATCTTTGGGAATGTTCCTTGTGCTCTTGAGAAGAAAGTGAAATCTGTAGCCATTGGGTGAAGTGCTCGGTATGTCTATTAGACCTATCTGTTCCAAATGGTCATTTAAAGCTGTTGTTTCCCTCTTAATTTTCTGCCTGGTTGATCTCTGCATAGTTGTAAGTGGGGTGTTGAAGCCTCCTACTATGATTGTGTTGGTGTCAATGTCTCTCGACAATTTTAATAATACTTGCTTAATATATTTGGATGCTTCTTCATTTGGTGCATATATGTTTATAAGTGTTATGTCTTCTTGCTGGATTGACCCCTTAATCATTATATTATGTCCATCTCTTTTGTTCTTTTTAGTTGGAAATATGTTTTATCAGATATAAATATGGTTGTTACTGCTTTTCTTGCAGTTGTCATTTGGAAGACAATGCTTGTCTTCCAAGCATTGACTTTGAGTCTTTGTTTATCTTTTGAAAGAAGGTGAGTTTCCTGAGTGCAGCAGAAGTTTGGGTTGTGCTTTAATCCATTAAGCTACTCTGTGTCATTCGGTGAGTTTGGTACATTTAATGTTTAGGGTGATTGTTGACACATAGCTGCTTAGTGTCAATTTGTAATTTGTCTTCTGTGTATTGTGCCAGACAGTGTCTTTGTTTTTCTCTTTCCCTTCTGAGGTGGATTGGGTGTAGTTGTGCTTTGATTGGTTTCCCATTTTTGTGTCTTCTTTGCTTTTTCCCTGAAGATGTAGTCTGCAGTTACCCTGAAATTAGCATTAATAATCTATGTTTATTTCTTATTTTTATTTGAATGAGTCTTTCACTCATTCTAACCATCCACATTTTTGTTCTCTTCTCCCCACTTTTAAAATTTGCTGTCTTGCTCTTTTTAAGTAGGGTTTCTTTATATAGTAATTTTAGAAATTTGTGTAGGACTGATTTGTGGTGATAAATTCCTTCAACTTTTGCTTACTGGAAAAACTTTTTATCATTCCAACAGTTCTGAATGATAATCTTGCAGAGTATAGTATCCTAAGCTGATCATCCTTTTCTGTCAGTCTTTTGACTATATAATACTATTCCCTCCTTGTCTGTAGAGTTTCCACTGAGAAATCTGATGACAGTCTTATGGAGATCCTTTTTATGTGACTAATTTTTCTCTGGATGCTTTATATATTTTTTCTTTATCTTGTATTTTTGTCATTTTAATGACAATGTGTTTGGTGCAGGTCTGTTGGGTTTCTTTTATTAAGGACTCTTTTGAGCCTCCTGGGTCTTGAGTTTTGCTTCATTTTTCAGGTTTGGGAAATTCTCAGCTATTTTTTCTTCAAATACAATTTCTGCCTGCTTTTCTCTCTCTTCTCTTTCTGGGATCCCTATAATGTGAATGTTGTTTCTTTTTATGCAGTCTCATAGGTCCTGAATAATGTCTTCATTTCTTTGCATTCTTTTATCTCTTTGCTGGTTTGCTTGAATGCATTCCTCTGCCCTGTCTTCTAGCTCACTGATTCTAACAGAGGCTTCACCCATTCTATTCCTGAGTCCCTCTCTAGAATTCTTTAGGTCAGCTATTATGTTATTTATTTATTTTTTGAATTGCTTCATTTCTTCTCTATCTTATTTTGGCTCTCTTTTTCTTCCTGTATTGTTTTCTTGAGTTCCATGAGTATGTTTATCTCTGTTGCCCTAAATTCATCCTTGACTAGTTGCATTAAGATTTTCCCCTGAGTTTTGGATCCATCGTTTCACATGTAGCTCTCTGTGTCTTCATTCTATATGGCACTTTATGTTTCTGTGTATTAGATTTTCCTGCAGTGATGGCTTTGTGTAGTTTTATTGAGTTGCGCTGTGTAGGCCTGGATTTCTTCAGTTTTGTGTCATCACCACTGGTTGGATTTGTTGAAGTTCTTATGTAAGGTCATTGTTGGAGTTTGTGTGGGGGATGCAGAGCCTTTCCCCAGCATCTCAGCTCCCAATCACAGTGATCACCCTGCTATTGACATACAATTGGCAATAAGGTTGCAGTTTCACCAACACCCACAAGGTGGTGCTAGTGGGTGGCCTTGATGGAATCCCCTTCCAGGAGATTCTTCTTTAAGACTGATTTCCAGTGGGTGGGTCCTTCCACTCTGGATAATTTGGTGGGGTAGGGTGTTGGGTGATTCACTATGCTGCCTTCTCCTATGGTACTACCCACTGTAATTTTCTCACTGGACCTTCTGTTCAAACAACTAGAGCACTTGTGGCTCTTCTACCCTGACCCTAGACCCTCTCCCCCAGCTCCATATCCGGTTGCGATAGGTGGGCACTCATCTACATTTGCAGTTCCTGGGGGCGCTGGTTCTTCCCACAGTTCTGCCTGCTCTGCCACAGCCAGAATCCCGATTCTGAGTCTTGCGTGTAGTTCTGAACAGACATTTATTTGCCTACCCTTTGTTGTTGCGATTGCTGCTTGTCTCTACGGTGTCCGTTCCTGTTATTCCTCTGTGTTTTTTTTTTCTGAAAAATAGGTGTGTTTCTAGTTGCTTAGCAAGGAGGATGTGAGCCTCGCTCCTACCAGGTCACCATCTTGGCCAGAAGTCTCGTGCCTGATCTATTTCTAATGGTGACAAATAAATTACTCATATGATATAACTACACTTTAAGTAGTATACTATTTTTCTAGATGTTTCATTTTAATTCAGCATTTCACTTATTCTTTTTAATTGAGTTATTTAAAAATGTACTTCTCTTTTATTTTCATTTAATTGAGAACAAGATAGACATAATTTATTGAAAAGTTAGAATTAGAACACAGGTCTTTGTTTCTTTATTTTCTCTACATCAATATGTGAAATAAAATTATAATTAAGACCTCTTAGAACTCAAATATCAATATGAAACAGTATTATCAATTAAAATATACATGCATGAGTATTTTCTATGAGATAGTTATATTGTATTTGGGATTACAAATATAGAGATGAATTATACAAAATTTATCTTTTAGAGAATTGTATATATGATGTAGAATTTATAGATAGAATACAGTAAGGTAAAATTAAAAAACTACTTCATAATAGAGTATTGAGAAATATTATTCTTCAATATGCATAGTAATGGCTTTCCATTCCCCTGCTAAACTGTGCCCTCTTTCATGTTGTTATTAAAATTAAAAATAAATTTAAAAAATTTATAGTTAGCTCTTGTTTTTGTTTGTATATCATATATACTCATTTATTTTCAATTTGGAAGAAATATTTTACATATTCTCATATTTAAATCTTGCTATTAATTTATTTCTACCTGCCTTACCACTTTATTTTTGAATAATTGTTACTGAAATAACACTACATTATCCTTTTTTTTTCTTTTATAACATCTTTTAGAATTTTAGCTGTTAATTGTATTTGATGTAGTCATTGTCAAGTGTATTTGATCTGCCAGTGCAAATAGAACTGAGGTGAGCCTATTGAGTATACAAACTATTTACCCCAATGTCTCTGACCAATTGAGTAGGAAAACACATTGGTGCTATTTTGTTTCCTTAGTGACCTGGGACTACATTGAGGTTAAAAAGATTGTTTGTGAAATGTCTTACTTTATTTCTACAATTGCTGTGAGTAATCTGACTTTTTATTTTTAGGCCATCTTGAATTTTGACTTAAAAGAAAAAAAACAACACCTCAAATGTATTTATTTTCCAGAGTTCATCAGACTTTGCCAATTATAGAAGAATACAAGAGGAAAATTCAAATCTCAAGATTAGGTCTCATTAGAATTACTATTCATATGCTTAGGAATTATCATTTCATTTAATCCCTCCCTTACAAGATCTAAAATGTCATTTGGAGGAAATTAAAATGTTTTACACACAAATGCAATTATAAAATTAGGGTTTTCTGTCAGCAAAAAAATTGAAAGTTGTTTCTCCCTCTAATGAATCTTATTTTTTTACCACACCTATATCTTGGATGAATTAAGTGTGATGTTTGAATTCCTTTAAGCTTCTTCTCTCTCCAGGAAAATTTCCGCGTATCTAGAAATCAAGATGAACATGTTTTCATTTGATTTCCCTCCCCTGTTAAATTTCTGCTTTTATAATGGAATTTGGAAACTTTATCATTTATTAAATTTTGATTTCTTCTACATCATTTAATTTCATTGACAATTTTTCTTTTATTTGTTTTTATTTGCTGTTGTTGTTGCTTTGGTTTATGATCTTAGTTATAAAATTCCTTAAAGTGGAACTTGAAGATTCAACTTAATAAGTATTCAATTCAGTGAAGCCCTTTATATTGATAAACTAAGACTTGGCTATGTAGCTACAGACATTCAAGGGAAGCATAGGAAGCTCATGTGATTGTGTAGTCAACTAGTGTTATGTCAGAGATTTTTTTGGACATATTATAATATAAATATATATTTTTATGCTTCTTAGAAGGATTATTATTTAGCTTTGTCAGCTCCCTTTATAAAGTCCAATGCAGATACTTTTGATTAATTGAAATGAGATTATAAATCCCATGTGCTCCATTCAAGGAAGACTGTAAAAATAAGGGCTTGGCATTTTCAGTTTCTCTAGCAAAAGAAGGGGCCTACCTCCCACAAATATTTATAAAGTGAGGAATTTATCATGTGTAAAAGAGAATTCATATATATGGCAGTAAGAAAATCAGGCTTTATTGATTCTAGTCACATATTAATAGAGTTCTTTGATAGAACTGAAAGAAAATTCCAAGCTCATCTATTTAGTTCAACGTCCCTTACAATTCAGAGATCTTCAGAATGTTGTGGAAAATAATATTTTTATTTTGTTTCTCCTTCCCCCAACCCCAGGCCACAAACTCAAGTCTTCAGTCTTTTCAGTACTCTAGTTGCTGAGCCACAGGGGTACTTCTGGAAAATAATCTTAGAGTATATGCTTTTTCAAGTGATGTGGAACTTTTCAAACTGACACATAGTATGTTCTAACCCTCTGTAGTTCCTGTACAAAAGATTTTATAATAATTTCCAGTTTATGGAATCATTTCTTTTTAATTTCCTTCACCATATAGTTTGTCTTTATCTAGATGTATTCCACTTCTAGTGGTCCTGCTTTTGATATAGGACTCAAGAAATAGTCTCATATGTAGCTGGCCAGTGAAGTTCATTTAATTAATTTGATCTAAGTTTGTATTGGCTCTTTCATACAACCACAACATAATAATGATTAATAGTAAGCTGCCCATCCAGATATTTTCATATGAATGGCTACCAAAGCCAGTCCTAGAATGAGACCTCTAAGGTTGATTATTTAAAAGGCCAAATTTGGGTTTGTATCACCTAGTTAGTTAACTCAACAACCTGATTTGTTGAAATAAATATGGGGTTTTGAGAATTTTTTTGTCTATGGTAGAGTGTTTCGTTCTAGGATTATTAATTGGTTTGGAACATTCCATAAGAGAATAACAGTCTGTATTTGCTTACCATTATATGACCAGTGTCTAGACTGTTATATGTTTACTATAACATCTTTTGAATGATTGATAGAAACCCAACAAATAGTATAACTTATTAATCCGAGAATGTGTAATTTGCTAATGAATAGACTAGCTTTAAGAAATAAATCCACTCCTTTAATCACCCTATTTTCTGATAGCTCTAAGTTTCTTAATTTTAGTATAATAGACATTTGGGCTAGATAATTCCAGAGTATATCCTTTGTATTGTATTGTATGATGTTTACAAAATGCTGAGTTCTACCTACTAAATAGCAAAAGAATAACCCTTTCCAGTTTTAATATCCAAAAGCATCTTCAGACATTGCCAAATATCTTGGAAGGGTAGAGGTAGGAGTTGGGGAGAACAAAATGACCATGGGTTGAGAACTGCTGACTAAGAACTTTAATCTGCTGTCATACAAAGAAGGACATAAGATTTGCTTAATTGTATTGTCAAAAAGGGTTTATGTGAAGGACTCTTAAATGTTTCAGAAATTAAGCGATTTATTTCACTCAATAGGGAGGGGTCTGGTCAGACTTGTTTACTCACACCTTATAGTGATCATGAAAATTTCCATAATACTTTCAATCTAGACCTATCTAGTGTCATGGAACTCACTCACCTTCAGTGAACCTAGGCCTCTACTCCTGGGAACTCATGGATCAGTGGTCCTGCCCTGCAGCATCCCAGAATAAGCTCTCATCATGCTTCAGGTTCCAGACCCATTTCACCTGGCCCACCAAGCCAATACACTAGGTTTCAGGTCCTTCAGACATAAGGGCTATTGACCCTCAACCTTGCCCTGCCATGTCCCAGAACCAGGATACATTAGGCCTCAAATTCACTGCTACCCAGCCCAGAATACCATGGCCAGAATCAGCACTCATAAGCCTCAGGACCCATGTGTAATCAACCCCCACCACCAGTCACTGCAAGGAATAAACACCCATTAAGCCTCAAGACTTGAAGACACACACAGTGTCCAACCAAGACTCATACCCAGAGATCCTAAAATACATAATTGGGCTATCAGTGAGTTGTACTCAAAGACTAAACATGGGCTGCTTATGAACCTCCTCACACAGGAGACTGGCAAAGTCTGTAAGCACCACCTGAAGCAGCATCAGTGGCCCACCACAAGAGAACATCTTAGAGAGTAGAACCAGGCCCACCTCCACTGAAATCAAGGTTCTGGCACCTGCCACATCATCATACAGGTAGGAATAAATCTAAAGTAAAAGAAAAAGAAAGTTATAGTGCTAAATTCAAGACAGAAAAGAAAACTATACCAAAATCTAAGCCATACAAAGTAACAACAACAAAACATTCATGGCTCAAAAAGAGGAAGATGACAGTTGTTCACTAGAGAAGAACTCTTATGATGTGGATTGGGACAATCTAACAGATAAAACGTTCAAAATAATAGTTATAAAAATTTTTGAATGAGATGCTGGAGGCACACATAGCTATGCAAAAGCAGTCGTAATACTCTGCAAGATGGAGAAATAAATGTCTTCAATGATTAATAAAAAGTTAGTGGATTTTTCTATCACCAAACCAGCCATTCATGAAATCTTAAAAGGAGCACTATGAAAACAAGCAAAATGAAAAAAAAAATTCACCAAGTCTGGTAAGACTGATATCAACAGAATGGTGATAAACAGGAAAGCAAAAGCAGAAACAAAATGAGACCAATAGGAGAGAACAACAACAACAAAAAAACACTGAAGAGTGAAAGTAAAGCATGCAGTCTATAAAAATTTATAAATATGACATGGTATCAGCTCATAGAAGACTATCAGAGAGCAGTATAGCCAGAGACCATCCACATGACAGGCGTGAAACCCAAGTTTAAAGGGATAAATAGCTGGGAAGCAGGTAAAACTGACAGAATAGACCTTGAAAAACCACCCAAAGGAAATAAGCAAATGGGAATGAAGCTACAGCATAGAAAACCAACAGAAAACAAAGGCTCAAATGACAACAATAAAACCCTACATTTTAATCATCACCGTAAATGTAAATGAACTGAACTCACCAATCAAAAGGTATACAGTGGCTAGATGGATCAAAAAACAGGACCCATCATTATCACGCCTATAAGAAACATCGGATCCAAAGATAAACATGGATTGAAAGTCAAGGACAGGCTATGAAAAAATACATCAAAGCAACAGCAAAGGAAATCCGGAACTGCAATACTAATATCAGACAAGACAAATTTACATCTAAAAAATGATATCACAAGGCAAGGATGGATACTACATTATGGTCAAGTGGGTAATACATCAAGAAGAAATAACTATGCACCCAGTGCAGGACCATCTAAATATATAAAACAGAGAATGACAGACATTGAAAATAATAGTAGGGAACTTCAGTGCTCCACTTACATTAATACACAGATCATCCAGGCAGAAAAATCAACCAAGAAATAAAGATCCTAATAGAAACAATAGATCAATGAACCTAATAGACATGTACAGGGTGTTCTACCTCAACAGAAACAGTATATGCTCTTCTCAAGTGTACATGGAACATTCTCAAAGATAGACTATATACTAAAACATAAACCAAGTGTCAGCAAATTTAGACTGACCACAAAAGGGTGAAATTAGAAATAAACCCCCCAAAAATCTAAAAAACTGGACTGATCACAAAGATGCAGCTATTGAACAATATACTCTGAACAATCCCTGGACTATTGATGGATTAAGACAACTGGAAACAAATGAAAAGCAGTTCTGAGAAGAGTTCATAGCCATGTAAGCACACATTAAAAACCAAGAGGAAACCCAAATTAAATATCTAAGCATACACTTGAGGTAACTTAAAAGGGAAGAATAATCAAAAACAAAACTTACAAGGAATAAAATAAAAATTAAAGCAGAAGTAGATGAAGTTGTAAACAAAAAGATAATCCAAATCATAAATGAGTCTCAGAGCGGGTTCTTTGAAATAATAATTCTATATATCCTTAGTGAGACTCACTAAGAAAAACAGAGTGAAAACCCTAATAACAAAAATCAGAATTAAAATAAGTAGGAATACAGCTGATATCACAGAAACACAAAGAATCAAGAGAAACTGTTATGAACCCTTGTATGCTAACAAATTCATCAATCATGAAAGAAGTGGACAGATATTTAAAATCCTACAACCTGCCAAAACTGAACCAGGAGGAAGGACACAGACAACTTTAACAGACCAATAATAAGCACAGCAATTAAAGCAGTAATAAAATATCTCCCCCCGAACAAGAGCCTAGGTCAGTTCAGAAGACTTCATTAGTGAATTCTACCAAACATTCACAGAAGAGCTAATCTCCATTCTCCTTAAACTCTCCCACAAAGTTGAGGAGAAAGAAAAACTTCCAAATATATTTTTGAGGTCAATATAGCCTTGATTTCAAAATTGGATAGACAACACCAAAAAGAAAACTACAGACCAATATTACTGATGATGGTGCAAAAATTCTCAATAAAACCTTAGCAAATATAATTCAACAGCACATCAAAATAATTAAACACTATAATGAAGTGAAATTTATTCCAGGGATGCAAGGGTGGTTTAACATATGCAAATCAATCAATGTGAAAACACCACATCAACAACATTAAAATAAAAACCATATGATCATCTCAGTAGATGCAGAAAAAGCATTTTACGAGATTCAAAGCCCATTTATCTCACCAGAATAGAAATAGAAGGCAGGCACCTCAGCATAATAAAATCAGTATATGACAAACCCATAGCCAACATCATAATCAATGGTAAAAAAGAAAACAAAAAAAAACTGAGAGAGCCTTTCCCCTAAGATCTGGAGTAAGGCAAGTTTGCCCCTTATACCACTATTGTTAAATATAGCCCAGAAATACTTGGTCAGAGAAATAAGGCAAGAAGAGGACATTAAAGGAATTCAAACTGGAAATGAAGAAATAATACTATCATTATCAGCAGATGATATATTATAGCTAGAAATCTTAAAGATGCCACAAAAAGCCTGCCAGAAACAATAAACGAATAAAACAAAGTGGCAAGATATAAAATCAACACACAAAAATCAGTATCATTCCTGTAGACAAACAATAAAGTAGAGGTAAAAGAAATTAAGAAATCCCATTCACAATAGTACCAAGAAAGATCAAATATTTGGGAATAAAGTTAACAAAGGATATGAAATACCTTTACAATGAAAACTACAGGACTTAAAATAAATAGAAGACAAAAAGATTGGAAAAACATTCCATGTTCGTGGATTGGAATAATTGACTTAGTGAAATTCTACTCAAAAGTATATATAGGTTTAATGTAATGTAATTTAATGTAACAGTGAAGACTGCATGAAATCAAAAAAGGTTTCCAGTAGCCAAAGCTATCTTAAGAGAAAAAAGGTGTAGTGGAGGAATCACACTCCCTGACCTCAATCTATACTGTAGAGTGATCATCATCAAAACTGTATGGTACTGGAACAAAACAGACACACCGATCAGTTAAATCAAATAGAGAGCCCAGAAATAAAGCCATACCTCTATGGGCAGTTAATCTATGATAATGGTGCCAAGAATATATGATGGTGTAAACAAAGTCTACTCAACAAATGCTCTTGGGAAAACTGGAAAGACATATCAGAAAAAAATGAAAGAAACTAGTTTATTCAATATTGCCATACACAAAGTTAGCTCAAGATGGATCAATGAGTTGGACGTAAGTCCAGAAACCATAAAATACTTAGAGGATGATGTGGGAAAAACGCTTTTGACATCAACTTCAAGGAAGTCTTTGGGAAAGGAACAACAATGGCAAAAGAGGGCAAAGTAAAACTAAGTAATTTGGACTACCTGAAAATGCAAAGCACAGCAAAAGAAATCACTAAAACAAAAAGAGAACCATAGAATTGGAGAAGATATTCACAAAACATACATCAGATAAAATATTAATCACCAAAATACATAAAGAACGTGTACACTTCAATAATAAAAAGATAAATGGCCCCCTCAAAAAAATAGGCAAAATAACTGAATAGATGCTTATCTAAAGAAGACACACAGGTGGCCTACAGAGACCTGAAAAAATGTTCTACGTCACTCATGATTGAAGAAATGCAAGTAGAAACTACAATGAGATACAACTTTACACCAGTGAGAATGACCTATATTAAAAAGACTGGAAATAGCAGGTGTTGGAAGGGGAGAAGAATGAACCCCACTATGCTGTTAATGGTAATTTGAATTGGGGCAACTTCTTTAAAAAACAGTACGTAGATTTTTCAACCAAATAAAGATGAATCCACCATTTGATCCAGCATTTCCACTCTTGCACATATACTTAAAGGATACAATATTGCTAATCAGAAAAAAAGAGTATCTGCACCCCTGTGTTCATAACAGCGCAGTTTGCAATAGAAAAGACATGAAAATAACCTAAATGCCCACCAACAGATGACTGGATAAACAGTGGACTATATACTCCATGGAATTCTATGCAACTACTGAAAAAACAAAACGAAACAAAAACAGAAATTGTACCCTTTGAACCATAATCTGAATGTAATTGGAAGGGATCATGTTAAGTGAAATAAATCAGAAATGCAGGATGGTTGTACTCATGTAAGGGATAAAATGAAATGAAACCAAAAGATAAACCCTGGTAAAAATTCACAGGACACAAAATGATGGCTGCTGGGGCATAGGGGGTGGGAGGGAAGGAAAGAAGGGAAAAGGTAAGTGATAAAGGACACTGGACCTCTGGTGGTGGGTGTGGAGTGAAATATTGACTCAGATGCAATTTCAATATCCTGAAGTGAAAAAAAAATAGTAAATATTTCTATTAAGAAATAAAAAAATACTACAACTCCAAAAAGACTTCCGACTTCAACCTCCTTAACTTAATTTGATGGTTAATAAAGAAATGCTTTTCTCAGATTTCTTGTCTGTACTTTTTAAATGAACTGAATTTCCTAGGATGTTATACAACTTCTCAGGCTGCTTTACAGGGTTAGATGGCTGACACCTTGTTGAACATTGAGTTTCAGATTGCAGGTTGTAGTAGGTTTCAGGATGTTTTCTAACATCACATATTAGCTTGTGTCAAACTAATCAGACCTCTTTGAAAATGATGCAACTCTCAATGTTCCTTGAATACCTCATGTTTAATCATTGTAAATGACATTACAAATGATACAGGTGTGGAAAAATCAACTAAGCAGAAAGCAACAGTTTTTAAAATATCTCATTCCTTTATCCCACCAGTATCCCAGTAAATGAAATCATGGTAGGACATTCAACACTGGATACTAGGCATGATTCTCAATCAAATTTTATTCAAGAGATTATTAATCCATTTGGAAGGACAATGTGAATTACATACCAATCATCAAAAAAACTATTACCTGAAACTTTAGCCTTCAATGTGCCATCCATTATGACATATTAAATTTGCAGAGATATGACTTATAGACAGAGAAGGGGAGAAAGAGTTACTGGCCTTACCCAGTTGAGTGAACTGAAAACCAGCAGAATTTGACTTAATTTCCTGACTTTCCTGGAAGCATTCCTTCTTCAGGGTAACATTTGCTCACTGAAATAACAAGAGTAACAATGCTGGCACCATTGTTTAATGATGTCTAATGCATTTAATAAGTTCAATCTTCCAAGAAAAAGTTGAGAAAGTAAGAAATTTTGTGCCTCCATCAGAGAAAATCCAATTATACTAATGAAAGAAAAAATATGGCATCTGGAGCTTTAATCTTTGTGTTGATTGATCTTAGATCATTAGATTAAGCCAGAGACATGCATATGTGCATAATACATTGAATTTACAGCAGTTAGACCATAGAGAGAGGGAAAAGGTATGAGAGTTTTAGATCTCCAAAGTGTAGATGAAAAAGTCTTAGGAAAAATCATAAAGAGGCCTAAAGGACAAAGTAAACATGGAGATATCTATGTCTTGGCAAGTATTTTACCGTGTTAATTGGTCAATCCTTATCAAACCATTCCACAAGTCTAGAAAAAATGTGTGCCAGTGTCTTCCTCTCAAGTGTGAAAAGCTGAACAAAACCTTTAACTCCTTGCTACTAGAATAAACTGGCACAAACTTTCATTTTTCCTAGCTGATGCAATGTGTTCTATAGCTGAAACAGACTGATCTGGATTCCTGTCAGAAAGGATAATCCCTAAGGGCTATGTGTACTGCTACTGGAATAGCATGGTGAGTTCATCGCCTTTATCCATAGAATTATGCTTGGGTGATATTACCATAATAATAATGGCTTAAATCATGTCACTGCTGTTAACACTTAAATCATGATTCCATGTTACTTAGAAATCAACCTAGTGAAGAAAATACTTCATACTTGTTTTATAAAATAATATAGTTTTTGTTTTGACAACAAATGACAGAGAAACTCACTGTAATTGAGCCATCCAAGCTGTCTTATTGTAACTAATTGATTGGTCCAGCGGGAGAAAAAAAAAGTCTATTCTATAAAGCAATGAAATTGATTTTTAAAATGAATTTGACTACTAACTGTATAAACTAAATGGAATTTTTTTTTTTTTCATTCTGTGAATGGTTTTTAAAACCAGAGATTATGAAATAGAGACTTGAGGAACAAAATTAAGAAAAACCACCATGTAACTCATGGAATAATGCTTATTCTCTTGGTATCCAACTTACAAATTATATTTTACTTAGTAATCATGGTCATGGTGAGTACATGTAAGTCATGAAAGGGGAAGAGAAATTAAAATTTTCATGTGGAAACTTACCTGAAATACTCTTCTATAGTTGTGGGTTGTTTTTAACTTGGAAAATCTTTATCTTCTTGGATAAATTTGAGACATGTAGCAAAAGCAATATCAATAATAATGAACTCCTGCTCTGAACCAAGTTTCCCACTATGGCTTAAACATGTTATTAAATTTTATTCTAATAATAACAGGTGAACAAAATTATCCACATTTTAAAGATAAGGATCAGAAGGTCAAATTGTTTGCTCAAGGTCTGCAATTAATAAATAATGGAGCTAAGACTCAATACCACATATATCTCATTATGCAACCTATATTGCCTTTCCACAGTTCTGTTCAAATATATATGCATATATGTATATATCACATATAAATATACATAAATATGTATAAATATTCATGCACACATTTCAATATAGTTTTGTGGCATAATATACTAGGGAAAGAACAGCACTTTAACTCTGATGCTAACTTACTATATGATCTTTTTATATCTGGTTTTGGTTTTTTTCAAGTTTTCAAAATTGAAACAATTTGTCATCAAAAAATGTTTAAAAGTCTTTGAGATTTTGGGCTTAGAGTATCTGTCAAATTATAGGACAAGGAAAGGCCAAGGGAAAAGCATACCCTAGGAGAGAGAAAAGTTTCCAAAAACTGAGAAAAGAAATTGAGAAGGGTGTGCATATTTCCCAGCTATAGCAGAAATTTTGACTAGTAGAAGAAAAGATATGTGTATCCATCTTCTTTGCTTTGCTTTGCATTGTTTAATATAAACACAGTAGAGTTTGATGACAAAGGTCTTTCTCACCATAACTTTCTTTTTCTCTACCAAAGTTTTGGAGGAGCCAGTATCTTAGAAACCAGTCAGGGAAACTTAAAAATCCTTTATTGAAAATAAATGGACACAGTTACTAAATGTACACAAAGAATGCCCTTGAGCATATTTGTTTACAGTGATGCTTTCTAAAGCATCAAAACCAAACTATACTGAAAACTCCAAGGCAGTCTTTTCTAAAAGCAAGCAGTCTTGACATTTGTCATTATTTCCCTATTCTCAGTTGAGAGGAATTCCAGATACTTGCAGGCTTGAGAAAATACTGTGTGAATTTGTTTTAATGCATTCTCCCCTAGGATTCTGCTGCCAGCCCGTAGAGCTGCCCCTTTTCTGCCCCCACCTGTACCCATCCTTGTGCATGTGCCTTGTGGCCAGAGAGCCAAATACTAAGAGCCAAAGTATTTTCAATAGAAATACCAGGAAAATGCTGTTTCTAGTGGCATGGAAAAAGTAAACAGAATGAAGGCCAACTTTATGGTAATCTCAAATCTAGACCACTGAAGAAGGAAGATGTAAGCACAGCTGAGTACAGTAGGAAGAACATTTCTGATTTCCAATAGGAAAAGTTTAAGGTAATGTCTATTTCTTGGTTTTAAAATGACATATGTCACATTTAATATTTGCAAAATGAAAGCCTCCAGAGAAATGTAGACATCATATTGTCAGAATAAGAACATGAATCTTTTAATTTCTTTATTCACGATATATCTACTAATTGCCTGTTTACGTGTGCAGGTGTAGAGATACCAGTATTATTTCCTGCTATAGAGAATTCTCATGTTCTATTGTCACTGTCCATTTACACAAGATCTCTTTTCTTCTAAATTTTAATACTATTTCTTTAGCTCACAATATCATGTACATTTCAGAAGAATACATCCATACCTTAGTCAATGTACACATCATACCACTCTTACCACTGCATCTCATGAAATTCTTTCATAAGATAAGGCCTTACTTGGGGCAGGGGAAGGTCCAGTCTACTTTTTTATTTCTATAATCTTGCTTTAAAAACCTCATATTTCAGAGACAAGAGAGTTAAATATTTGCATTGATAAGAATGAAACTAATTATGAAGTACTGAGCCATTTTAGTGGTGAGACTAATCTATATTATCAGAGTTCAGAGACAGTTGCTCTATGGAGGAAATAAGAATGCTCAAAAGGAAATGATGCTTACACTAGGCACTCATGGAGACAGATACTCAATGTCAACAGGAAGAGAAAATAATAATAATGCTCTGAAATAAGGAGGGAACACACGAAATGGAAAAATTCATCTTGTTCCATGAGATGAACTGAAATAGTATAAGTAGAAAGCAAAAAACAAACAACAAACCTGTTTTAGAGTTGACTGGATACAGTTACTAATCTTGGCACAGGATACTAATTAACTAAGATACACTAATTAACCTTTGTGGAATTGACGTTGATACTACAAAATGAGATTGATAGATACAGTTTATTTATTATTTCTTCACTGTCTTCAATATTGCTTTTCACAGAGAAAGAGATCAAAATAAACATTTGGTGAATGAATGCCCACCAAAGGAACAGAAATTAAAATAACACAGACGTGCCAAGCATCTCATATGTAATCAATAAATATGAATTTTTTTTAAATATTAAAACTTCTTTCTCTTGGCAGTTAAGAAAGCTTTATTGTCATTGCATTGCATAATCTAGCTACCATTACCTTTTTAATATAGATCCTACTGTTTTTTATAAAAAACTTACATCCCTGCCAAGTATATTCCTCACGTTAACTGCATAGTATCTTAATCTAAATCAGTGTCTTAACTTAAACCATCCATTTGTTATACTTTGTCATACATGATTTTAACATCTTTACATAAACAGACACTTCAGTCTTTTTTAAAATTATTATTATTATTATATTGTGACATTCCCTTTTGGCTTGTGAAGTTTCTGCAGAAAAATTCGTGGTCTGATGGGGACTTCCTTATAAATGAGTTGTTTTTCTCTAGTTCTTTTTAGGGTTCCTTATCTTTGATTTTTGTCATTTTAATTGCAGTGTGTATCTTTGTGTTTATTTTGTTTGGAATTCTTTGTGCTTCATGGATCTGGGTGTCTATTTCCTTCCACAAATTAGGGATGTTCTCTTCTACTATTTCTTTACCTAAGATTTCTGCCCTTTTCTCTCTCTCTTTTCCTTCTGAGACCCCTGTGATGTGAATGTTGTTCCTCTTGATATCGTCCTGTAAGTCCTTCATGCTGTCTTCATTTTTTAAATTATTTTTTTGTTTTGTTTTCTTTGCTGGTCTGCTTGGGTTCTTCTCACTGCCCATTCTAGCTCATGAATTGATTGAATGCTTCTTCTGGTCTAGTGTTGTGCTTTTTAATTCAGCTACTATGATCTTGAGCACTATGATTTCTGTTGAAACTCCCTTCACATATAGTCTCTTTCTTTGCTGTAGTTCTTGTTAGCTTATCCATTTTTCTCCTGATTTTAGTAAGCACCATTGACTGTTGCTTTGAAATCTTCAAGTAGTTTACTTAATTCCATAGCATTTGCACTTTCCCTGGGGTTTTGCTTTTGTACATTGTCTGGGATCTGGTTCTCTGTATATTTTGTTTGGTATCTGTGTTTATTTCTATGAATAAGGTGAAATTGCTTTTTTTTCCTGTCTTGATATAATGATCTTTTGTTCAGCTATCAGTTTGCAGAGTTTAAGCCTAGTGTGATGGCCTGAGCAACTGGGATTTCTATTGCTGTGTAGGCTAAACACTTTGTGCCAGTCAGAATGATTGGCCCTCTAGAGCCAGAGTTGGGTGCTGGCCTAAGAGTCTAGCTTTCAGGGTGGGAATCAGGGCAGGAAATGCAGAGCTTCCCTAATAACTTTCTGAATTGTATTGGGATTAAACTCTCATGTAGCTGTGGTATCCATCAGTTCCTGTAGCAAATTTTTCTCCTAGAGTTGAGGCATGAGGAATGAGACCTAGGAGGTGCAGGCCCAGAACACAAGCCACAATCCCAACAGAGGCCACTGGCGAGAAAGGGTCAGATGTCTCCTGTGGACTTCAGGAGCTAGGTGTGGCAAAGGACAGTGGTCCTCCCCTGAATGCCTCTCTGTCTTCTAACTTGACTGCAGCCCCAGGGTAGAGATGTATTCAACAATCCCCAAGGTTCAAGAGGTGGGAGTTCTAGCTGCTTGGGCCTGCAGACTTTAGGATATAAGCAGCAGGTAGATACACAAACTTCGTTTGACAGCAGCCCCAGGAGGGAGAGGGACAGCTGCCTTCCCAAAAAGAGCGGGGAGACTTCCACAAACCAAAGTTCGCCTGAAAGTGCTCAGCTACCTGTGCTGGGATTGCAGACCCAGCTGCCTGTCACTAACCTGGGGGAATACTGCCTGGGTAGAATTGTAATTAGAAGACCGAATTGAACCACAAGCATACTAAAGGTGGAGGGACAGGGCTTTTCCTCTTCTGGGTCTTGTTGCAATATGGCATCCACCAGTGCGGGCACTACACAGACAAAAGGGAGCTTGGAGAGAATACCCAGAAGCATCTCTGTTCACAGGAAGGCTATCCCTCTTTCTTATTCCTTGCTTTGAAGTTTTTGGTTCAACGAAGGAAAATCTTTCAGTTAGGTCTATGCATCCTTGCTCTCTGTTCTGGGATCTCTGATCCTCAGAATCCTACTGTTCTCCAAAGAAATGTCCCTCTGTTTTCCACACCAGAATGTTCATGCTTTCTTCACAGATGAAGTTCCTACATGCTGGGGCACCTGAATGTGGGACTAAGCCCTTTAGCCCAGGGAAGCGGCTCTTAATTATAATCCCTCCTGATCCAAAGGTCACAGTGCCTGGGCATCTTTTGCACCAAGATGGTATTTCAATTTTTCCTACCCTTTCCAATGTCTCTTATTCATTTTCCTTCTGGATATGATGGTCCCCCAAGTCACTGTTCTTACATGGATGCTATTTTGATGTATCTGTGGAAGAGAAGGTGAACTCAAGATCATACAAGTCTACCATCTTGGAACTGATCCCACTTCTATTTTTTCTTTAAAAATATCTTTGAGCTTTGTGATATAAGTTTAGGTTTTTAAAAACATTATGGCAATAATATTTTATTATATTGTTATATAGGTAGCATAGAGGTCTTGAAAAATATGCTTAATAAAGTAGGTTGATGGATATAAAATATCCCCTGTAAAATGGGAAGTTAAAAATAAAGTTTATTGTCTATGAGATATTTATAAAAACAGATTTCATAGTAGGCCATACACACACACATCCACAATAAACTCTGTAAAGCAGTAAAGCGTAAGGCTAATTGTTCTGATAATCAAGTGACAACATTAGAAAAATATAATACATTTAAATTAAATTGATTTTTAAAACAATATACCCATAAACATTACTGGATCAAAGACTAAATTAGTCTTTAGGGGCACATTTCTAAAAGCATAATGCTCAACGATGGCAAGACCGTACTGACTTGGGCTTTTTAATTAATACAAAGCCAATGTGATGATAAATTGCCTTAAGCCTTCTAGAAAGCAGACTGACAATATTTTTCAAACATGTTTCTGTTATAGACTAATTCAGTTTCTAGGAATCCATTATAAAGCAATGGTCTGACATTTGGATGCATATCTTTGCCAAAGTTTTCATCAAAATGTTTAATAATGAGAAATTATTAAGATATGATAGCTCCAATTAATGCCATATTATGAAGAAATTAAAATAAAATTCAAGATATTTTAATGATATGGGAAATGAAAATGATGTGCTATATAAATAAAATAGGAATCAAAATGTATGTATAATTATCTGTTTGTAATTATCTTCAAGATGCCTGTCACACTTAAAAATAAGAAAAAAATAATATAATTTTAAACACCTAAGTTTTCAATGAAAATTATTCTAAGATCCTGTACAATTTCTATCCACACCACCTTTAAATGCTCCAGGTTTAGCACAATTGTTATGAAGTATGGAAGGGAAAAATCATATTCCCTTAGTGGTCTCAGGATATTAACTTATTGGTAACACCATCTTGGAGCAGGTATGTTGGTTGTAGTGATATTTTACAAAAAAAAAAAAATGCCCACAGAAAAGATAATCTTTGGGCAAAGGGTTTTGGAACATAGTGTGGTTGATCTTGTCCCCACAGATGCATGCTAGAAGCACAGAGCAAATCAGACATATCGAGTTGAAAACTCTTCAGTTACTTAGTGTTCTTAGGCTAGGGACAAAATTCCTTTGTAAGTTCATCATACATTCTAATTAGTCCCATTTTAGGTCATTCTCTTGGCAAAATTATTTATAGTGTTCCTTTTTACTCTAAAATAAGTTCTATTTAGTTGATAAATTATATGGAACTCTTTTTCTGTTGTCTGTATGGTTTCAGTTGTTTGGTTTCTATCTGCCTCCCTGATCTCAGTTTTATTTCCTTCTCTCTCTGCTGAAGCAACTCTGGATTCCTTCAAAACCCTCTTATTTTATTGGACTATTTTAAAAGTTTGTGACTTTTGGTAATGTGTGGTGATATTGTATATTTCTTTCTCTGTGGATGATGTAGAAGCCGAGCACCCCATAGACTGAGAAGTAAGTTCAATAACTTAAAATGAGTATGACTTTATAAACAAAATAAATAAAAAAATAATTGCATTAAAATGCATTTAGGATGAAAAAATATAAGTTAAGCCCAAAGTAATGAACAGGAGGGAATTCCTTTTCTTTGTTTTCTTTGCTTGACTCTGGAAACAATATACACTGAGTATGGAGCAGGAAGGGCAGAGATGCAATGGAAAACAGAGGATTATACATAGTCCCTCAAATGACAACTGTTACAGTATCATTAAGACCTAGTTAAGTAGATAGATCAGTGGGAAAAGATAAATCATTGCAAGGGAGGCCTCAGTAATTCAGGTAACAGAGAGAAGAGAGAAGGAAGTTATGAAAAACATGGAAAAAAATTAAAGAGCCAGGAAAATAGACCTACAGAAGATACTGGCTCTAATAAGAGCTTCAGGAAAATCAATAGCACAGAGCACAGAGTATGAAATTTCAGACATGATTCATGTTTTCATGATTCAAGTTTAATGGCCATAAAGGGTATTCAGTTTACAGGCTCAGAGAGGTAACTGCTATACTCAAAGTCATACTCGCTATAATGGTAAGTCTCCATGTAGTCACAGGAAGAAACAAGATACAGAATCCAGCTTGCCCAGAAAGAAAGTTAGCAAAATTCGAAACAATTTAGAAACAAGGTGTCCTCATTCCTTAAGGAGAATGAACCTGTTGGGTCACCAGTGGAATGTAGAGAAATCTTTAGACCCAGAGATAGATTTGGTACCTAGAATTTGCTATAATGAACACAAGATTTAACTTCAAGACATATTAGATACAAATGAGACTACTGATAACTCAGTGTCCCAATATGGAATGCGTCCAGGCCCACAGACAGTACTGAAAAAATAGATATTAGTTAGGGGACCTGTATAGACAAAAGGAAATAAAACACAGGAGAGGGTGGCAAGGAAGAGAAGAGAGGGAAGTGGGGACAGTTTCAGGAAGCACAAAGAAAAATGAATGCGTCTGACAGAGACTGCCCCTCACCTAAAACTAAAAGTCCACAACTTGAAGAAACTCAGCAATTAGAAAATACTTTTAATTCACTCTTCCTTTGCTTTACTATTTAAAATAAAAATTCTTTTCAGTGACTGTAAAATGAAAAATGTCAGTCTTTTTCCCAGTATTGTCATAATTGTTTTTAAGTGCAATATTAGGAGATAGGATAAAATAAACAATGTTTTTGGACAGATGTTTTTTGCTACTCAGCCTGGGAACAGCTGATATATACATATAAAGGTCTAGTCTAAGACTCAGTTCAAAAATAATATTTTAGTTGGACCAAATACTCTTGCGATTTACACCTAACATTGCCCTCAACTCTGACTAAAAGCCAATTCTTAGCAACAAAAAGAAAACAAGTACAATTTCCTGATTCTGAACTGCATTGAAAAGCTCACAAGGAGACTAATCTAAGATACATGGGAGCTTTCCCATCTTGTCATCAGATATCTATGGGTTGATAAACTCGGGTTCTGACTCAATCTACAGTCAGAGTTTCCCATGTATATTGCTAATCCATTATGATAAGTAACTGAGCTTGAGGAATGAATCCTGTATCTCCCCGTATGAACCCATTGTGCATTTTAGTAATTCTCAGAAGAAACCTTACAAGTTTAGATTTTGCAATATTAAACAGGTTTTTCTCCTGACCCCTTGATTTTCTTATTCCTTGAGGTTTCATGCAGTCTCCTGGAATCTCTAGATCTTATTCATGCTTCACAGGTTAAATCTGCTTTTTAGTTTTCTCTCTGAATGTTTTTTTTCTAAAGTCAGGACATCTCTTTAAGAACTTCTACAACCACCATTGCGATACATTTTCACACTTACATAATGAAATTACTTACTGGCTTAAATTTTCTGTGGGAAAACCTGAATTTTTTATTTGAGTTGAACTCATGCAAGAAGCAAATATTAATCTGAATTACTTGCACACAAAATAAGAAATGAAAAAAATAAAGCTTTTCTTAAAAAAAAATCCAAGACAAAGATACAATTACAATCTACTAACTCAATGTACATTGGTCTATACTAACACTAGTCACTATTTGCATTAGTTAAACTACAGCTCCTTCCATTATGTAACTATCTCAAAATTAAATATACTAAATTATATGTCTCTGTAACCTTCAAAATAATGAAATATACAATTCTCCCTTCAGGAAAAACTAATATCAATTTTAAAGTCTTTCCTAAGTACTTGAAGAAATGCATTTGAGGAAAATATTTCTTAGATGGAGAAGAATTCTTAACATTGCTTTATTACCTCTGGAATAGGAAGAACTATGACCTTCAAAGAGATTTTTGGATAAAGTGTCAGGAGACAGTGGGAAAAAGAAAGTAAGTCAATTGAAGGAAAAAAGGAGAAGAAACAGAACCAGGAAAGAAAAGTTGAAAAAACCAGATATAGGACATACATTCATAGAAAATCAGTTTGAACAAATGTAGTGACGATCTTTTCCCTTATATTTCATTAGGGTTTTTGTTTTGCTTTGTCTTAAGAATTGCATCATCTGGCTATTCAGGTGTGAAAATGGTTTTGAAAGAAAAATGTTTTGATCAAACATTTTTTTTTCCTACAGTCACTTCATCCTATATTCTCTGAAATATTTTTTTGTCAATTTTATTTTGTAATGACATTCATAGAAAATTCACACCTTGATGAACATATCTGAACAATGGTGATAAGATTCTTTTGATCACTTATTAGTAAATTGTTTTTATTTAATGCAAACATGGAAAGTTTGCATATAATTCTGAATTACATTGAGGCACTATCAAGGGGTTGAGTACTCCAAAATATACTCTGGGAATTAGAGCTGAGTATCAAAGGAATGAACATGTTAAAAAGATGAAATGTTTTTACTGGTAAATTTTTGAGATATGTTTGGTGGCCTGGTCATAATGCTTGCTTTTTAGATATTCATCTCATTACTGTTATAGATTTTGTCACATCAAATGACCATCAATTCTTTATAAGACTTGGGAATAAAGGTCTTACATTTCACTTAGACCACATTATGAAGTTGGTGTAGTTGTTCCTAACAAGTTATGAATGTTTATCCTTAATACTTTAATTCTAAACCTCAGCTGAATAAATCTTATACAGAAATTAATTCAAAATGCTCCCAATATTTCATGATTTATTTATATATTTTATATACTTTTAATGCTGGCAATGAAAAAAGAACCAAATAAAACAAAACAAACAAAAAAACCCTGGTTGGGAACTGTAGCTTCCCAACACAGAGATTTAGAATTAGCAATGTGCAGTGCTCTACAGATGGTTTGGAATACATTAGCAAACAAGGTTCTCATACTTATCTAAAACATATCAAAACAATCTTTTTGGCCTCAAAAAAGACCTAGCTATCTGAAAACGTTTTCCAGTTGTACCCAATACATCAGAGCATAATCAGAGAAAGCATTAGACTTGGAGTCAAAAGCATTTGGCTGGAATCCCAGCTTCAAATTTATTATCTTATTTCATTGTTGAAATGTTAATTTACCTTTTGAAATATTAGTATATTGGAGTATAAATTTAAGACAACAACACTTACTTACAGGGTGATTTTCAAAATATTCCTGGTATAGAATGGATATAGCCAATAAGAATGACAATAGGCAATCTCAATTTCTTTGTGCACTGTGATCCTTAGAGTCATCTGGAATATTAAATTTCATAAACATAAACATACCCCAAATGGTTTTGATTCCAAAACTAACATTATTCATGCTTGGTTTGGAGAATAAGGAATAGACAGTTGTTTGACCTTATGCAAATGCTTGTTTTTGGATAAATAACTATTTCTATTTTTTTCAACCTTTCCATAACCTTTTCCAGAATACTAGTTACTTTTAAGTAACCTGTATTTCTTACATCTATGTTTATCAAAAAAATGCATCAATTTTATTAACAAGATAATTATATGAGATCATAAAGTGAGCATCATGATTTGTCACATTGCTAAAACTTGGTAAAGTTAAGGAAATTATATTTTCTGAGATTGAAAAGGACTATCCACCTTAAAAGAAGATCTGATATCCAGATTTGTATAAAAAGCAAATGGTAAAATGTTACTGATTTAATATCTATCTACATATTTGAGTCTTTCTCTTCATACATTTCTCTCAGCTCTCCTTTCTTTGCATTAAGATCTCAATATCACTCCTTTGTACTAAAAGAAAGAATAATTGTAGGGAAGTCAATTGCCAACACCATGGTGAGATATCACCTCATACTTGTGAGAATGTCCTACAAAAAAAAAAAGACAAGAAATAATAAGGGATGATAAAAAGGAACCCTAATACACTTGATGAGAATGTGAATTGGTGCTGCGTCTATGGAAAGAAGTATGGTGGTTTTTCAAATAATTAAAAAGAGAACTATATGATCCAGCAATTCCACTTTTAAGTATCTATCCAAAGAATATAAAAGCATTAAATCAAAAAGACATATGCACCCCTCTATTCATTAGTTTTATTTATAGTATCCAAGACATGGAAATAATCTAATCCCCAATTTGACAGTTCTTGAATAAAGAAGATGTGGTATATACACCATAGAATAATACTCACCAGTAAAAAAATGATAAAATTTTACTATTTATGACAATATGGAGAGAACTTAAGGTGATTGTGCTAAGTGAAATATGTCAGAACATGAAAGACAAATGCCAGGTGATTCACTCGTATGTGGAATATAAATAAATCTAACAATAGCAATGGCAAAACAGAAACAAGCCCTTAGAGTCTAACAACAAAATGACAGTTGCCAGAATGGGAGGAGAAGGTGGGTGGGAGGAATATGTAAAGGGGTCTTTGGATAGTGGTGAATGTTACCAGAACTTTGGTTGTGTGTTGTGGTATATATGTTTATCAAGGTGGGTAGTAGCACTTCTGGAACTTCTTTAGTATTATAAACCAAAGGTACATCAATTAAATTAAATAAAAGAGATTAAATAACCATAAGTATTTTTCAGGATTATTCAGATTCTTTAAGGAAACAGAAGCAATAATGAATATGTGTGTAACTAAATAATATAAACTGTGAATGAATATATATTATCACATGATTGTAGAGGTGATCGTGCGATCGTAAGATTGTAAGTGATCCTAAGTCAGCAGGCTGGAGATCTAGGAAAGATGACAGCATAGCTCCAGTTTAAATGCCCTTTGGCTCAAGACCCAGGAAGAGCCTATGTTTCAATTTGAGTTGAAGGGAGTACAAAGCCCAGAGACTCAGCTCCCAGCAGCCATCGGACAGAAGGGGTTTTCCTTTCTGTCAGAAATTACAGCCTTTTAATTCTACTCAGCCCTTTAGCTGAGGCTTGATGAGGCTCACCTACATGAGGGATAGCAATCTGCTTTACTCAGTCTACCAAATGAAATACCAAAATCACCTGTAAAATCCCAGAGACATAACCAGAATAATGTTTGACCAAATGTCTGAGCTTAACATACCTAATCAAGTTGACACATAAAATTAAGCATTAACTAAAATATAGGGTAGAATGAGGCATGACCTAAGGAGGGTTGACTCATTTATTAGCTCTGGGTAAATCATGCTCAAATCAACAAGAGCAGCTCTGACCTCTCTATTTTAATCTTCTATCCCTCACTTTCTATATAAACTGCTACATAGGTATTCTTTGTTCACCATCCATTTCTTAAGGTTACAGCAAACTGAAGCTGTTGGAATCACTTTTCAATCTGTCTATATCTTTATCAGTGCACTATTAATCTTTTCTTTTCCTTCCCTTGTATCCCTCTATGACATTTCCACATTGATAATTTCCTTATTCCAGTAACTACCAAATTTTATTAAGTTTGACTTTTAAATGTCTTAGGATTTATTCACTTATTCCCACTCCCATTGCATTAGCTCACAATTGTGTAATCCTATGACTGGATTATTGCAAGAGCATCCAGTTTCAATGTGTGTCTCTAGTTCCTTTTATTGCCAATTCATTTGCATATCACACTAGACTTCCTAGAACACAAATTTCCCTTGTGTTCCTTTAGCCTGGAAAGACACAGCAGGACCCACTAAGGCCCATCATAGAATGTTTAATCTTTTCATTAAACTTTTAAAATTTGTCGTAAGTTAGACCTTGATTATTGATCCATTTTCTCCATCCTTCTTAACATATGTATGACTACATTCATATTTAATGTATGTTAACTTTACTCCTCTGAAATATAATGTCTATGTATTACATTTAATTGTACATATAAATATTTAAAGAAAGTCTTGATTAGCTGGTAAATATATTCACTCTACTTTTTCAATATAAAATATCAAAGACTTTTCCAAAGATAATATCAGACTTTTGGACTGTAGTACCTGTGTTATTTTAAAACTTTCAGTATCTTTCTCCCCAAAATATAATACTTTAGTGGGAAATGACCTGCAGTATCTGTGTATATAGCCCATGAGTCAGGGAAACTGTAAGGTAATTTCCCAGTGGAGGGAGAGCAAGACTAAATATCCACTTCATGGATTTAATTAGTAAATGAAAGAGAAGAAAGATGGAAACAAACAACTGCACACCTTTATACATTGTGCTTTTCCTTCAGGTTACTAGATGAAATGGAATCGTACATGATATATATACTGATAACCAGTGGGACATACCTAAACTGAATAACCAATATTTTATATTCTAAAGTGTGCCTAAATTAAGTTTATGACAAGAATCAGAAGTAGAGCAATTCAGCTAAAAGTGGTCATGAAATCCCACTATTGATTAGATTTGTGGGATTGACTGAGGATTTCTCACTTTAATTGAAGGAAATAATTAACAAATGAGCAGTGAGTTACTCTGGTAATTATTGCTTCAAGAAAAACTATCCTAATTGGCTTGATAAAATCCAATATAAGTCTTAGTGCCCCAGCAATGATCTCTTTATTAAACTATCCTAACAAAAGTCAAATATAAACTTCTTTTCTCTGGTAAATTGTATTGCTAAGGTTTCTTTTGTTAAAATAGTCATAATTTGCTTTATTAATAATTAAAATCTTGGTTACCTCTATTATTACCGATTATCCAATTAAATAATTAAATTAAAGAAATAACTGCCATTGGCACCATTTCAAGTAAATAAATATGAGGTTCTATGATTCAATATTCAGTGAGTAAATTTGTTCTTTTCTACTCACTAAGAAAGCAACAATATAGATCAATTTAAATATGTTAGTAGTTGGTACATTTGCTAACATATACAAATACATATTCTGTAGGCCACCTCTGTTGTATATGCAGAAATTGGTTAGAATACACTGGCACTTTGTAACAGCAAACTCTATAGGGTTAGGATTTAGAAGAAATGAACAGTGGTGTATATGACTCATGTATATAGGTAGTTATGACTCATTCTAAGTATAAAGACTTCTTCATATTACTTTTTCAAAGGTTATTGCAACATTTTTGGCATCTTTTGCACTCATTTAAATATGAAGATTTATTGCTGTCTCATCAGCAGTAATGACTTTTCCTATAGACTTCTAATAGTTACTTAAACTTAATCTTGTTACCAAACATCACAAAATAGAATACTTTAGAGTCCTTGACATCTGCATAATAATTGAAGTATTTCATATGGTTGTCTGACTCCTGGAAGCTTTGAGTATCATCTACACTAAAATTAAGAAGGCAGCAGTCAGATTCTCTATAACACAATGTTCTTGGACTTCTGAAACCTTTTTTATCAGCTTTGGCTTAATCTTCATGGAAAGAAATGCTTATCTACTTTTCAATCACTATTTGAAAATTTCATATTTACTATGTGGAACATCTGCAGATAACATTTATGTATCTATTAATGAAGAAAATCTTCTGAACACCATTAACTCCAAGGAAAATTGCTTGAATTTGCTATGGTTTTTTCTGCCATTGTTTGTTGCAAGATCTTAGACTCCAAAACCATATAAAACATTTCCAGTGCTTTTCATTGCTTCCTGTGGTTTTTTTAATACCATCAGGTGTCATTTTCTTTTATCTTGAAGAACTTATTTTAGTATTTTTATAGTGCAGGTCTACTGGTATTGGATTTCCTCAAGTTTCTTTTATATGAAAATGTCTAATAAAGGCAACAATAAATAATAAAGAAAATAATTCTCAAATTTGAAGGATTATTTTATTAAATATACAATTCTAGGTTGATAAATATTTTCCACCCATCACTTTTTCTTTTGGTAAATTATTATTATTATTCTTTCTTTAAGCATTGTTGTCCTTTTTTTTTAAGTTTCATTGAAGGAAAATGCATCACATGTAGGTTTCTGGTATACAACTTCATAAATCAACATCTATATGTAGTATATATTGTCTTTTTAACTCTTGTACTGCTTTTAAGAATTTTTTCTTTTTGTCTTGTTTCATTTTTTTAGCTTGTAATGTTACTACATGTAGTTCTTTTTGTAGTTATCTTTTTTTGTGGATTCTTTGAGGTTGGAGTTCAAATTCTCACAATTATGGTTTCTCTTCTGGGTAATTGACTAGGCTAAGTTTAGAAACAAGATTTTTCCTAGAAGGGGTCACAAAAATTTAGTTTCAGTCTATGAAAATAACCATAAATAACAGCACCAGCTAAAATGTTAAAAATAATTTTGGGTTGTTGAATAAGCGAGAGCTATTATTTTCTTAGCTCAGTCTGGCCATAAAGATATTCACAGTGAGATTCAAAGTATGTTACTTTTATTTTTCCAGCAATACTTTTACTTTATGTATGTTGAAGATTTTACTACATGAACTGCTGTCTCAAAATGAGATCTTGGAGATGAAGAATGTCGGCATATCAGTCTTCCTGATGAAAAATCTCTGTATATGACTCTGATAGGTTATTAAATGTGAAATGAAGGTCAGAGAATAAAGATACCAGAGTTGGTATAGAGAAACTTAAACTGAATTGGGTAGATATCTTTGTTTGCCTCATTTTTCTTAACATAATGAAATGTAGAAATTTCCAAGATAATTTCCATCTCCCACAAATTAGTTATTAGAGTTGAATGCAAAGTAGGTTTCCTCTCTTCTCTAAAAGTGCAGTCATTTTCCATTTTCAAATTCATGCAAATAAACTCACTAGCATTCACCATGAAGCTATTGTTTATATTACTGTCTTCCTAAGTTCACATTGCTTGGACTAATTGTCTTTATGTTTTTATTGTTTAATTTCACACTTCTTAAATATTTGATTGGACTTAAACATTTCCTATTAATCCCACTCAAAGTATTCTTCCTTAAGATACAAAAATATCAAAAAAATATTTGACAAGCAGGTCCAAGAATGTATTACCAGTCCAATGAGTTCTGTATCTCTCAAGCAAAGGCTTTTTCTGTTGTCTTTACTTCTGTTGTTCACTCCTTAAACTCACTGCAATCTGTTTTTTCTCCATTTGAATCACTGATACTACGTTTAAAAGAAAAGTTAATATTTCTAAGTACAGTTGTCCCTTTTCAATCCTCATACAACATGATTTAAATAAAATTCTGATTCCTCTTTCCCAGTTGGCTCCTTCGTCTGCATTTTATCTGGAAGTACTATCTTCTCATTAAGCTATTACTTGGAGTAGCTCTTTGCTTATAGTTCATCATTTAGATCGCTTCATTAAATTAGCTCTACCTTTATGTTTCATGGAGCTTGTCCCACTGTACAGAACATTCTCATGTTTTTGGTTTAATTATTCATAATCTGTCACTTAGACTTAAAACAATATTTTTAAATGACTTCTTGTTTTTGTCTTTCTCTCTTTAATTCATAGATAACTTTTATCTTAGGAGATTTTTATTTTATAACATGATTGTCATCATACCATTTACTCACTTAAAATATTCATTGGTACCCCATTTAGTTCAGAGAATAAAGTTTCAATTTCTTGGCAAGATTGTTAAATTCTTCTGCAGTTTGGACTTGAGATAACTTCTGGCATAATCTCCTACTTTTCCTTCTGTATACCCTTACATTCTAATTATATCATTATACGCTGTATATGTGGAGCACTTGGGCTGCTTTAATGTCCTTTGTTTTAGTTTCTGCTGTCCATTCCCCTACCTGTTGATATTCTACTCTTCTCTCAATATTTAGAGAAAAATTTTTTCCTGAGAAACTTACCATACTAGGCAAGTCAGAAAGGATCACTTGTATATATGCTGACAGTGTTTATACATTTACTATGTCATAAACTGACCTCTGTTTGACTTATGACTATCAAGGTTGTGCATCTTTTGCTTTGCTAGAGTGACTTGAGGGTAGATAATGAACCTCTCCCTGTATGTCTCTCCAGTCAGCACTGATTTCTAATTCATAGAAAGAGTTTTTATAGATGTTTGTTGAAGGTTTCCATTGCTATTTAAATGATACAATGTATATTAAGTACTTTATAAGGCTATATATTAAAATATAGCTTATCTATCAAAGATCAGCCTCATGAGTGATCTTTCCTTTACATATAAGGAGTTATAAAGAGCAAACTATTCATAGTATGTGACACCATTGAAGGTGCTCACTTTACTGTGAATAAGTCATTGGCAGGCCCAAAACACAGTTTTCAGTTCTGTAGGTATATATATATATATATATATATATATATATATATATGCATATGAACACACACGCATCCACATATATATACATATATATATACCTTGCAAAATATGTATTTTCAGCAAAATACAGAATATAAAATAGAAAAATTTTATAGCTTGAAAACAGAAAACAATTGTTAGCAGGACTTTTGAATTAGGGTATTTAGGAATGACTAAGAATCACTGATATTGCATATTTGAAAAGAAGCCATGATTATCACACATCATACTAATATGTTTTTTAATGTCATTTCAGCTATCTTTCTCCTTTTTGGTTTAGCTACTTCTCTAAATATCATCACCCCCCAACCATGGAAATGTTCTTCCCCCAATAACATTAGAAATAGAACAACATATATAGTCAAAAAGAACTGCCCTTTATAGCTATCTTTGCTGACAGATTTCTTCTGGTTGCATTTCCAGATGTGCATAACCATCAAGACAACCCCATTTGGCTAAAATCTTATAAGAGATCATTTCTGACTTGAGACCCAACCTCAGCCAGAAAAGCTGATTTGGGACACCTCCAGGGATTATCTTGTCAGTTGAACACTGAAGCAGGAGAGCCTGGGTGACCCAAGACTCTGGAACTCCTTACCATACTAGTGCTCACTATCTTAGAGCTATTGGCTCAGAACGTCTGCCAGAGTAAAGCTGTGGTTCTCCAAGCAATGGGGTCATTGTTATTATTCTTTCAGTCTCCAAGGCAAAATTCATCGTGTGACCAGCCATGTAGGAAGTGCCAAAAACCACCTGGAAAAGACCCACATTTGTCACAGGACCACATTGAAATGTGAATTATTGAAAATGCTGACCACTACAAAACCATGACAATTTTGTTTTCTACCCTCAGCCAGAGGATGGTTAAATAAAAAGACCAAAGCGAAGGCATTTAGAGGAAGAATTCAACTTGCTGAAAGTGACATTTATTTTCTTCTGACTTACTATGGTCCACATGATGTTATTCTAACTGACCTATTTAGAAACATTTAAGAGTAATATAACAAGCAGTTGGTGGAGGATTGGCAATTTTCTTAGGCTGGTTCATGCGTCACTCTGCTTTTGTTTGTCCAGCTGCCAGTATAAGTTATGATCTGTTGAAGTGGATCTTGCTTGGCATTCTCTAAAGTTGGCCCTGACATTTGGAGAGTCACATGCATCTCCTTTTGAACAAGTGCATCATTCAGTGGACTCATCGAACTCAGATGAGGCACAGATACTCTGTAAGCACACAGGCAATCACTACTGGTGGGAAAATGGAATGAGGAGAAAGACCAAAGGACCTTTTCATCTTCCAGTTCTGAACATGACTCAGTGTGCTAGGACAGTGTGACGATAAGAGCTCATCAGTGTGTCCAGCCATCTGGGCTTCCCAGGCACTCTGACTCAATCGATTTATAGTGTGTTATTAGCATTGTGTCCTACACACTCCTGCTTACTTTCCCACTATATGCTTCTTCCTTCACGTTTCCTAATACAAATACCTTTTAGGATTTGGCACACCCTGCCCTGCCACTTATCTGACCACCTCCAGTGACTCGGAGAATGGCGCTATGAGCAGTTTTAGGAGACTGTGTCCTTTATTTAGTTGTTTACTTTTGACCCTTCTTTCATTGCATTAAATTCACACATAAATGCTAATATTAAATTAAAATTTTAATAATATTACTCTCTTTTTTATTATCTTCTCAACTATGTAGTATTTAAAGAAAATTAGACAACTGTAAGATCATTTTTCTTTTTTTGTCCTTTTACTAATAATCCAGACACATTTCTTCCTTTCCTCTCCCACCTCCCTCACTTCCCCACTCCCACAATTTCCTTCCACTTCACTGTGTTCTTGAGCATAAGCAGAAATGCCGTGACTATGCTATGGAGTGTGTGTGCCCACACGCATACGTGTGTGTGTTAAATTGCGTATTAGATCCTTTCCATGTGATACTTTTCATTTTCACAACAGCCTTGTGAGGTAGATTATTTTCTCCCCCTAAAGAGAAAAGTGTTTAGCCTTTAGGCTAATTTAGGCTACCTAATTTGCTGACAATCTTAGATCTGGAGAACTGCTTTGTATTTCTGGGGTCCATGTTCTCAATGCCCTGCTATATTGTCTCTCGCTTTTCTCCCCATAAGATGTGGAAAACTGTGGTAAATATGAACTTCTTTTTGTAGGAAGAGGTATGACAGAAAAATACTTCTATGTATCTTGTGGCTAAATTCCCACTATTTTCTGGAAAAAAAGTGGTAATTTTCTTTTGGTAGAATTTTTCAGTTTTGGGGTACTTTGTGTTACTTTTCAGATCCTGAAAAGTTGGCTTGAACTCGTGGCTCTCTGCCAAGATCATGATCTTGGAGGAGTGAAGGGATTACATGCTGACGTTACATTGTAGTGGGAACATGAACACATGAGAAAGACTGTTTAATAAACAACTGAAAATTGCAAAAATGTGGGTATTATGAGATGATGATCCCACCACAATATTGGGAAATTGTTCTCTTTGGGTTAGTTACTGTTAGTCATAAACAAAGATTGCATGTAGTGGTTTGTGCAAGAAAATTTCACTTCAAACGTAAACGTGTAGTCATTTTAAAACATGTCCCTTGTTCCTTGCATCTAAATTTTAGAAGGTTTATATTAATCACAATTTAAATCTCCTTTTGTGTTTTTTTTCACTCATATTATGTGTACTGCTCATTAAATTATGTTTGTTTTGAATTTTAGGTTCTTAAATAACTGAGCAGCCAAAAATTCTTGTTGCATTCATATCATTCAAAAATTTCTTTTCTAGGTAATATGGAGCTACAGAGGGTTATAGTTATTGTCCACAAGGCATTTATGATGTGCGATAAGATAGACAATTAATCCATGTAAGTGAAAGAAAGAATAGCAAAGTATATAATCAAATGCAGAATGAAATGGCATCAGTTACATGGTAAGATAAATGTTCCTTTGGATTTCATCTTATACCCAAGAGGATTTGAAGACAAAAGATTTGAAAGAATTGATGGAAATATTCTAGAACTCCAGTAGAGAATATTTGCAGAGGTGAAGCAGGAGTTCGTGTCTCCCTGGAGACACATGCTAAGCAAAGTCACAGAGACTAGAATGAGTTTAGGCATCATTTCACATGGAAGCAACTGACCTGACTGTCAGTGGAAAATAGGAAGGGAGAGTATGGCAGAAAAAGAGTTTATATTCATAGAGCAAGAGTTTTAGAGAATTTTAAATAGAGGAATAAGAGGATACAAGCGTGTTTATGAAACTCTAGTAAAATGTATTGGTTATTCAGAAAATAAGCATAATGAAAAATTGAAACCAAATAGTGAAGCATTTATTTGAAAATTACATATCATTAGTGCCTAAGAGGGGGTGATAAAATTCAAATGGAGAGATAAGTGGATATATAACTATTTCACAGTTATACTAGAAAGTAAGAGAGATCCATAATGACAGGTGTAAGACATAAAAGTTGAAATAAAATATTTTGAGTTTCATCTAATAGTAATTCTATTCTGTTATAGTTCAGTTTGAGATTATCTAATAGATGGCAGTTTGGGAATATGAGGTTGAGATTTAGGTGAGTGGTTCTAAAGGTGAAGACTTCTGAACAGCTTTCTCAAAGAAATAACATGAAAAGATAAGGGACTCCAGGTCAAGGACTGGATGCATACCAACAGCTAACCGGTAAAAGTAGAGGGGGAAAGTGGATTAAAATGCTAGGAAACAATACTCAAAGGCTGTTCTAAAATAATCAGGATATGCAATACTGTAATCTATCAGTTTCACTGATATATAAATGTCTAGGAAATATTTTTCTGATCAACAATTTGGTCATGCTATAGTGTGATCATTAATGCTACTCTTACAAGTTGGAAAAGTATTTTAAATTCCCTGCTAATAATCTTTCCTAGTTACTCTTTGCGAATTAAAAAATGCAACTGAGAGAAATGAAAATGCTATAGATATCTATTAATATTTAAATTTTATACTTCATAAACTTAATCATAGGATTTTGGCATTTTGCATGATATTTTCAAAAATATTTGATTTGTAAGAATAAAAACTCAGGTTAATAGTTGCTGTGTGATCTCTTAAGGTACAAATAACATAATATACATCATTGAATGCTATTGGAGAGCTATGATATTTAATTCATTTGCTTGATTAATTTGATCTAGTTATAGCACAACTCTAGCTATTATATAACTTGAACAGATTCTTATTTTCATTGTCCTAAATCCAGTGAATTATAGTTAGAGAATATTTAATAAATTTACTCTTCTTGTTAACTAATCATTTGATTGGAAAAAAAATAAAATAAGGAGCAATAAGCAAGTAGAAAATTGTAACCACATAGGAAGAGGGTTAACACCACAATAGATAATGGGAGATTAAGTGATGAGTGTTCTTGAAATTTTCTCAAGCACACGTTATGATCAGTCCCTATAGGTCCATGGAACACCATTCCTACACACTGACATTTTCAAATTAGTCAGATACTTTATTTTCAATCATATTAGATTGTATAGCTTATATTAGTGTGAAATATAATATACTTAATGATAGAATCCTGAAAAATTCCTTCTCCTCTGCCTTATTTGCATTCCTTCATCTCTTTTGTTTGATTTTCTTTTTGCTTTCTAGCAACTATTATTTTCCAAGGGCTGTTTTCTGATATTTGTCTCTCTACCATCACTTTCTGGAATGGCTAGTACACTTTGGAGGACTTGCATCTCTATTTGAAAATTACCTATATTGATTTCTAATCTTCCAAAAATATTTTTGAAGTTTTCATGCTCTTTTCTGTACTTATAGCCTACTAAATCTCATGTACTCAGTTTATGTCCCCAAGTGTGCACTCTTATCTAACTACTCATCTATAGGTAACAACATATAACCAGGGTCTCAAGTAAGATATTTCATAGTTTTATTTTGCTTTTTTCCCTAAAACTTATTTCTATTTCTTCCTCTTATCTACATAGATCACTCAAATTTTATACTTGCTTCCTTCTTCCTTGTTTGGATTAAGAAAATAAACTAAGTTACTTATTCACATATTAACTAATTCATTAGTGTTGTTTGGTTCCTGGATATAAACTGACATGCATTATATACTGTGACCTGCTCTTGTCTGCCTCGATGTGATCAATTCTAACCATTAGCCAAAGTGCATTATTATTTTACCAACTCCAGAGTTTGGTATTTACAACTGGATATCATTAAAATTAACACATGAAGACTAATCTCCTCATTTTACTCCTAACACAGGAGTTTCTTTTTAAATTCTGGTTCAAAGATTGCCAAGGATCTAGGTTTAGAACTTAGGGGACATTTAAACCTTATTACCAATCTGCTTATTAAGTAATGTTCCTTAACGACATCTATGCACTATCCCTATGTCTAATTTGTACTTACTTTCCTTATATGGAAGGCTTTGTCTTCAACATAACAAATTTTTTTATTAGCTGTTCTTTATAGTCAACTTTTCATTTCTTAATACCCAACTAACTTAATATATGGAGATTTTCGTCCATTTAAAAATTTCCACTGACATTCTTCTACCACTTAGTACAAAAGAATACCTTTAGTGCAGCAAAGTACAAATATTGATATGACTAGTTAAAAAGTGTATTTTGTATTTTTGTTTATTTTAGACTCTGTTTAATCAGGGACTTAAACAACCTTTAATCCTTGATTTTAGAGACTATTTCCATATAGGCAAGTTCAAGTTTGATCATACTTAAAATTGTTAATTTTTGTGCTTTTCCCATGTAGAAAACCTAAAAGTTTCTTTTTAATTTGAGAAAAATAAATATATCATGAAATTGTAATAACCAGTATTGAGTATGTGATATTATTGCTATGTGAATATTGGTATGTGATATTTAGTTCCTAATCATTTTTTACAGAAAAGATAAAAAGAACAGATAACAGTTAATTAAAAGTACAGATGCCTGAATCTGATTTTGCAATACTAAGCAATATAATAAAATAAATTATAATATATACATATATTGCATTACATATATTAAAAAAATTTCTCAAATGTTATGAAAACGTAGTATTTCAATATCATACATGCTTATATATTTATTATTAAAAATTTATATGTAAATACATATTATAAATATATAATATATTACAGGTATATATTATATATACTATGTGTGTTTTTATATTATATATATTTGCACATTACTATATAGTATTAATTGGACAGAGGATTCAAAATTTGACAATATTTTGAATATTTACTCTGTACATGTTTGAAACAATAAACATCACAAATGGAAAAGTATATTAGACACCAAAATTTTCTTTGAGAAAAATCTCCTTTTTTAAAAGGTTTCCATCAATTACCCCTTTCATAGACTCAATTGACTTAGTGATTACTAAAAGCTAAACTGTCAAAAAAAAGTTTGCAAAGCTTAATTAGACATCTGTAAATGTTGGTGACTCTAGAATGTTTCATGAGACTTGTAATTAAGAAAATAATTTATTAAAGAAATTAATACACAACTAATACAATATTATGTTATTGTTTGCTAAACTTTTATAATAAAATACCTTGCTATCCGTAATAATTCATTACTAAAGTCAAAAAGGCTGATACTGCACAATAAACAAAAACACTTGGACTTGTTATCTTATTGAGACTGATAGGAGAAAAAAGTGTGGTTAAGTGTAGCTTAGATGTTACATGAGGTTAGGTTAGATATATAAGAAAGGGTGCAGCAAATAAGGTTTAAAAGGTATTCACAAGGCCCTTGTGAGTCAACTTGAGGCACTTAAACTTGATCTTAGGGACAATAGATGGTCAGTGGACTTACAGAGGAGTGAAATGATTCCACTCCCTTTTTAGAAAGATAGATGATGAATGAGAAGAGAGCATAATAATCTTAGAAAAAATAGTGGGATTAACTTTAAGCAGTAATAATAAAGCTAAAAGAAAATGGGTCATATTAAGACATTTCAGTGAAAAAAAAAATCCACTTGTGTTTCATAGTTGGTGACAGGCTATAATAAAGCAAGAAGCAAGTGAGGAACAAAGAGTAATTTGACTTTGTCCTGGGAATGAAAGAATGAAGTTATAGTTTTTATTTCAATGACATGTCATTATTTTCAAAGCACTTTCATGTATACTATATCCCATTGTTTCAATATCTCATGACTACTTAATATGAATTAAATAGAAATAGATTTTATATAAAAAGCATATAGAAAACCTTGCAACTACTAAATAATTTCTTTATGAAATGCTTTATGTAGGTACTTTTCAGTCATCTGTTCCCCTTATAATGTAGTGGTTGACCATATTCCCCTTGTTAAATATATTTGTAGATATCTGTACTGACTTTGATTCTCTCTATGTCACTTGATAAATGGCTTTTACAATAGCTTATTACATGAGCAGGTGTGTAGTGTGTTGTGTTGCTAACAAAAAGGATTTATGTAGTACATCACAAAATTTAATGATCATATGAATCATCTGAGGATGCTGATAAAATGTAGATTCAGTAGGTTAAGAATGAGACCTAAAATTCTGTATTTTTAACAAGCTCTAAGTGATATTAATACTCTAAATCTATGGAACATATTGTGATTAAGAAAGATTTAGCCTAAAATTACACACACACACATACACACACACACTCTCTCTCTCACAACCCAAAGCAAGTATGTTATTCTGTCATACTTATACCTGACTTCATTTCTAAAATCACAACTATTTTCTCCCAGGTTTTAAAGTGGAAAATAGTTGCTATTAGTTATATAGGTAGTTCTTTTAAGCAATATAACTGCATTTCATTTCTGTTTCTATTGGCAGGCATTGCCAAAAAGGCGGTTGTCTTTTTCAAGATGAGATCTCATAAAGAACCACCTCATTGGTAGTTGTTCATTAATATTTCTATTACTGACAACTTGGATGTATGCCTCTTGATTTTGCAAGGTTTTTTTTTTTTTTTTTTTCGAATTAAAATTACTTTCAAAGCATTTCTAATACTTTTGCTGGCAATAAAGCCTGCTTAGAAGAATTCTTAACTCTCCTCCCACAGGTCTTTTATTTTTTGATTCCATAGCCGTGTGGGTTTCCTTAATAGCCCAACATTCCACAGTATAATCCATGTGTGGTGAAAGACATCTGAAATCATTGACATGCCTCAGGGTCTCAGGATTAAGCAACTGATTGACTCTGCCTTCCTGTAATTGGACTCAAGGAGGTAATCTCTTATTTAAGTCCATCTTAGAAATTCCTTATTTCTCATTTGTCACCTCCATTCCTCCACTCAGAGCAAACCTATTGGTAGTTCAGATGAGTTTCTCAAGGAATGCAGTTTATCCTCATGGAAGTTTCTCAACTCAGTCCTCAAGAGATGAACAAAGTCTCTGTATTTATACAACAAAGTGGGTAATCTCAAAAGCAAAAGTTGATATTTATTAGGTTCTAAGCAAAAAAATCGCCATATTGGAGAAATAAGGCTCATATCTACTGCTCAGGCATTGAAAGTCCTTTAATCTGCTACATGTTGGAAGGCTATATGAGAGATGTTGAAAAGTGTAAGTTAGTAAATGTTGATACTAATTTCTCAAAAGGTCCTGGAATCATTGAGGTGCACAACCTGTAGAGATTATGTTGTTAAATATCCTATTGATTCAGGAATTCTTACTGTAATATTCTTGAGATTTGTTCAATCCTCCATGAGAACTTTATGAAGAGGTAAGACCCTAGCTGGACAGCTCCAGTTGTTAAACATCTGCAGCTGTGAGCAGCCACATGCATTCCCTCAAGCTGCTCTAATGTTTCATATTATTCCTGCTCTCTTCCTATATTTATGTGTTTTGGCTTTCCAGTTCTACAGTGTTAATTAATTCCTACTTACTGCTTTCAGTATTGTAATTCAATTTCTAAAACGACTTCACTTTTTATAGGAGCTTAATACTCATTAAAACATAGCAAAACCTGAACTTTGACACATGTGTCAACATCTAAGGCTACATGTCATCACTGTACTTTGAATTTCAGTGGCACTTGTGTTTCAGATACCTCACTGTTCTCTTAGGAAATTTGATGAAGTTGGCCTCACTATAGAATATGCACTTCTCCCCTCTCCTTTTTAGATGCACCAATGAAGAGTTAAACAATATGTTTCAGGCCACACATACTGCTGGAGACCCAACTGGGAATAGAGCCCAGGAAACTTGGCTCCGAGTCTACTATATTTCTAACCACATGACTATCATTACTGATTACTATAAATTCATGCAGTGCTCCTCCTGCTGAAACACGCAGGAGTCAATCACATCAGAAACTGGACAAGTCGGGCTATGTTAAGTGTTTCTAAACTCAGTAACATGTATTTTCTAGGATCCCTCTTACTACTGACTATGAATGGTTCATTTATTTTTTTTAATGTTATCATGATACATGGCGTTTTTAAGGTCCTTTCGTTACAGATTGTCCTTATATTAACATTTGGCTCTGGTCTTGCCAGACACAGCTTTTTCTCCAAAGGCATCTTTCTTAGAAGGTACTTCTGACTGCTGGCAGCTATTAAAATTTTTCATGGCCTCTGAGCTATGCCCTCCAATGCGCTTCCTGAGAAGCTGAACCATTCTCTGCTTAAAATTCCAACTATATGCTTCTAAACCTGAAACAGATGTCATCTTGGCTGCTGTCATTTGTCATGAACTTCTCTATTTGCATCATACGCAAGGCAGGTAAAAGGCAGGTAATTTGCTGCCTTGCTCTGTAGAAATAGAAAAAAAGGAGGGTTGGTAAAACAGGGCGGGGGGGGAGAGAGATGAGAGAGAGAGAGAGAGAGAGCGAGGAGAGAGAGAGAGAGAATAAATAAGCTAGAGAAATAAAGCCAAATGGAGACAGAGAGTACAACCACTTGAGCATATATTATCCTAATATCATACACTGTAGTTTGGCTACTACCGATTTGCCTGGCATTCCTCTTGAGTCATATTTGTGGCCACCCAGATGAACTATGTCAGCTGATCTCTTGATTTAATATCAGTTTGCTCTTTTCAGCTCCCATGTCATTTACTGTCTTAAAAAATGCACTGCTCGTTACTCAGCCTCCTGTGTTTTCAAGAACTTAAGTGTTTTTTTTTTCCCTTTTTTCTCTTCTTTTTGTATGGGAACCAAGAACTAGAAAACATTCAGAGAAGGTGAAAGCTCAAAGAAAAAGGGTCTTGTCTTTTATGGTTTGTACTTTCCAAGTTGTGGGTGTAACTCAATTTCCTCACCACCCACATAAGAAGGTTGCCACCCAATCACTGTTTTTTTCTGTCCCAAACCCCTCCCCTTTGATTTTGGCTAGGAGAGACCCTAAGAAAGACTGCCCTTTCTGGCCGTTGCAGACTATGACATATAAAGGCTGTTAGCTGTTCCTGTAGCCAGCAGCATTCAAACCTGCAGAGTTTTGCTCTCTGAGAGTTTGTAATAAGACACACTCCTCTTACAAGAGTTCATGCTACAACCTAGCAAAGAACTTTAATTTTTTGGAAGAACAATATATTCATTTTGGAATTGTGCAGAGGTAAGCTTTTTAGCTCAACAAGTTTATTTTGCATGCCATAGTTTTAAAGTAGCTCACATTATTATTTATTTATTTTCTTTTTTTAGAAATGAGATTGGATTATTAGAACTTTTTTCCTCTGTGTTCTATCACTTGGTGTCCCTATGTCTGGGAGACATTATTATCAGCACATTTTTTTGGTGTTACTTATGATGCAGTTTTATTTCCACTCTCAAGATGAACTTTCAATTTTTCAAGTTTTTCCTTTGAAAGTAAATAGGCAGTAATGCATTCTGTGGTTCAGGCATTTAGGGAAAATAGTTCACATTCCTTTTAGGGTTAGTAGTGATGCTGCTTATTTTTCTCTAGGTAGAGGAAACTCTTCTAGAGATCTGCTTCCCAATACCTGAATCAAATGTATAGAGATGGCTCTTGATGGTCTTAAACTTGAGTTCAACATTTGTTTCTGTTTTTTTTTTTTTTTGAGAAAATCAAATCAAACCATGTTCCCAAATTATGGCTTTGTGACTTCATACCCTGGTTCTATTTTTTTTTTTTTTCCCTTTTCATAGACCATAACTCTACTTTCTGGTTTAAAGCAAAGCACACTTGGTGGCCTCTCTTCTCCACCCCTCAAAATGATAACGATCAGCAGTGCTCTCCTGCTCTCCCTTCTCTGTGAAGCAAGTGCGGTCGCCTTACTCAATTCCACTGACTCATCCCCGCCAACCAATAATTTCACTGAGATTGAAACAGCTTTGAAAGCACAGCTAGATTCAGCGGATATCCCCAAAGTCAGGCGGAAGCGCTACATTTCGCAGAATGACATGATCGCCATTCTTGATTACCATAATCAAGTTCGGGGCAAAGTATTCCCACCAGCAGCAAATATGGAATATATGGTAAGAATTTATTTTCTTTGAGTCCGAGTGAGGAATCTTTATTTAAAGTGTACCTTGAAGAACTTCAAGAACCTTTACGTGTTAAGGGGCAGGCGGCTTTTGATAAATTTTCATGTAGGAATTAGTCTTACATACCTGCTAAAAAACTGTTCCTATCTAGAATTGAAGGGGAGGATGGGTTATTTTGCTTTTGTGAGCTTCATAAACTCTGAGGAAACCGTCTTATGTAAGAAACAGATACAGAAGGAGGTATGTTGACTGATCACATTTGGAAGGTCCACTTTAAGAAAAAAACATGGAAAATTTTCTTTGTTGATTTAATAGTTATATTTACCAACTAAAACATTTCTTGCAAAGAGAACTTTAAATTATAGGTTTTATGTGCATGATTTATTCCTGGATAGGTGTCTTTTTCCTTTATTGGACAAAGCTCTTCCCCATGCTCATCTATTTGTAATCTCAGAAAACATGCTGGCTTTTTCTTCCTTGTTATTTGTTTGTCATTGAGATAACAGGCCAGCTCACTTGCACACTGTTCCAACTAGCCATGGACACGTTCCTTGCTCTCTCTTAAAAACAGACTGTGTTTAAATAATTTTATTTATGAATTAGAAAGCAAAAAGTTGGTATCTAAAGGATAGGAAGCTTTTTTCAAAGTTAATTTTTGGCTTGAATTTATGCAAGATTATAGTTTAAATTACAGCATCTTACAGGAACATGGTTTGGAGCCTGTTTAAGGCAGTGGAGAGCATCAGCACAGTATTTATAAATTGTAATGCTAGGCAGTAGTACCCCTAACAACTGTTTTGTAAGTGCTGACTTAAGATTCTGGATGTCTATAAAATTCTCAATTCATCTATTTTATTTACATAAGCTTCCCAGTTTGACTTATTGTGGATGTCAGAGTCACAGGAAACATAAAGATTTTCAAAATGTTCACAGAAGTATGATTTAGACTCCTTTTAGAAAGAGGAAAAAAGATGTGCTCAGTACTGGTATATGAGGGACAGTGTAATCGCATCATTAAAAATATGGGTTCTAAAATTTAAATGCTTGAATTCAAAGCCTTGTCCTGGAATATAAACGGTGTGAACTTATTACCTCGTGTTTCATTGTCATCATTCCTAAAATAAGGATAAATGTAGTGATGGCCATATAGGGTGGTTATGAAGAATTCATGAGTTGAAGGGTAGAGCAATTAGACCAGAGATGGCAGCAAATGAATGTTTAATTAACATTAGCTTGGATGGGTTTCTATGAATTTCTTATGAGAGGTGCCCAGAGTAAATGTATACAAGAGCTAAAAGCAGAAAGTAACCCATATTACATTTCTTGAAGGTGATTTACAGATGTTAAAGAAGAGGAATAAAAAAAGCTTTTAAAATCACCATAAATTACCTCATAAAGAATGAACAAAATATGCCAAGATTCTATGTGAGAGCAGAAAGGTGTGAATTCCATACGCCAGGTTTAAGAAATACTTTGTGGGCACATTGCTTTGCAGACTAAGGTGAAGATCAAGACAATTGGATTGGTTTTAGAGTAGAGCTAATCTGAGTTCAAATTCTACCTCTTTGCTCACTCTGGAGTCTTTTGCAAGTTGCTTACTGTGTCTAGGTCTCAATCTCTTTATCTGTAAAATGGGAATAACAATTTACATAATAACCAGTTCACACATAATGCAAGCCACTATTTTAATGATATTAAAGACAGAAGGAAAATCATGAATAAAGACATAAATGGGTCTAACTGTAGAAATAGGTTGAAAAAATCCTACGTTTTTTAGTTTTAGCTCCTCCCACTGATCAAGATTAATTCATTCCACCTGTATTAATTTAATGACTTCTATATGCCAAGCACTTGGCAAATTGTTCCCACAGATCATATAATTTGATAGCCTACATTTCCCCTAAGAAGTCAAGACTATGATCTTCATTTTACAAATAGAATCAAAGTAACCACAAGAATTAGGGCTCAGATGATAAAGATAATGAATGGTATCACTCAAATTGGATTTAAGTTTGGATAAGTTCAAAACCCTTGCTTCTATGGGGAAGAAAATTTTCATTTGCTACATCTAGCAAAAGCTCCACAAGTGTGGGTGTGGACCCAAGAGATGTCAGGATATCCTTCTTTTATTCTTTAAAATGCCAGCAGAAATCCTAGAAGTATTCATCTTCTTGTTATTGTCCCCTTATTATTTGCTTCTCAATAATAGGATATACTAAATATGATTTTTTTGTAAGAACTGGATAAAGTGCTGGCTATATAGGTGCTTTATAAATTTTCTTTGAATCAGTAAATTCAATGAGAAACAATATTTAGAACAATAAGTTCTAAAAAGCAACACAACATGTAGTTTATTCAAACTTGTATTTGTTGAAGTAATATTTATTGAGCACTTACGTTAGTAGTTTCTAAGCACTGGGGATTCATTCAAAAATAAACTAGACAATCTTTGGCTTCCTGAGTAATGGGTCAGATAATAAACAATATAAGAAATCAATTACATAGTACATTAGAAGGTTGCTGAAGTTATGAAGGAAAATAAAGCAGGTTGTAAAATGTAATAGTGTGATCAGAGAAGAGCTCACTCAGAGTTCACCTCCCAGTAGGGAGGTGAGGAGTGAGTCACACTGATAGATGAGGGAAGACCATTCCAGGCAGGGGGCTAGCAGGAACAAAGTCCCTGAGGCAATGGAAAATTAATTGTTACAGTGAGAAATATATGCTCAATTTAAGTGAAAGTATAACTTAGAAGGTCTCTGAATAAATTGAACCATTGAAATATTTTATTTGGCTCCTTCATGAAGACATAGAGAAGCTTTGAGGGAAGTACAATCTAACAGGTAGTTTGAAGGCGGGAGAAAGAATTGTACATGGATAATTGCCTAGGCCAGGTGAGAAATACAGATCTCAATTTAGAAGTGTTAGGATTTTTCTAATTTGTTCAACATCGATTTGAACTGTGAGTCATTTGGAAGTGAGCTTAGTTACTACTCTCTGTGTACCTCAGAAACTTAAGGCATTGAATTCACTCTGGCCACCAGTCATATGTTTAAACTACTTCAATAATGAGTGAAGTCACTCAATATAGGAGCCTCACAGATGATGGTGTTCAGCTCATGGCCTGTTCTAATTGCAGCAACCTGATTTGCAATGACTTCCTTCCACGGCTTTTCTCCCTGAGACTTTTCTCAGGCCATTTAGTCTCCTTCTAATATCTCCTCCTTAACTGATTTCATGATTTATGATCCTACTCTTTCTGTTTTATGTCAGAATGTTTTATGTCCTTTATTTATACTTCTTACACTCAGAGCCATATTTGATTTCTCCTTCTCTGGAATCATTCTAACCCTTCATATATATCAGACTATTCCCTTCAGATTCAAACTTAATTTGTAGTGACTTAACTATTTCTTCAAACTTTTACTAATTTTAAGTTCTAACATTGTTTAGTCTATGTTTGCTTATCTTTGTATCTATTTGGGGAGCAATTTATTTCATGTAGATATTACTAAACTATTATTTAATGATTTAGTTGAAATCTCCATGAACTGTTATATCTTTATAAGCAGTATCAACATTGAACTATAGCATGTATTTTGATAAAAATTTTTCTCATAATTTATAATATTTACCCCTGCCCCAAAAATTCAAAAAGAAAATTTTCATAAATATGAAAGTCTCTTAAAATTAAATAATTCTATTTTTAAAGTGATTGATTATGTTAGCATACGCTTGATGAAATAAAGTGCAAGCAATTCAAACATTAGAGTGACGACTTTCATATTATAATTATATAATATATTCTTTGGATATGTTGTTTATAATTTGGATAAGAAACACATTATTTGAAATATTTAATTTTCTAAATACATTATTCTTCAAAATAATAATATAGAGCTTAGGATATGCAAGTCTGACTTCTTTACTCTTGGCTTCTGTTCTACAATTAGTTTATTGACTCATTTCAAGAGCTCCTTGGACACCAGCTGCTTTTCATTCTCTCTAAGGGCAGCTTAAAGCATGACTCTAAACCACAAACCATAATAGTTTCTTAGAAGAATTATCCCCCAGAGAATGAAATTGCAAGGCTCACACATGGAGTAAAATTTGTAGTTATTCCCTGAAGTCAAGTAAAATTGAATAAATTAACTTAAAAAAATTTAAATCCCTCTTTGAGAGGATAAGAAGATTATAAAACTTTGTTTTTAAGGTGTAAATAAAACTGTAAAAAGCAAAATAAATTGGAAAAATATACTAGGCATATAATTCTGCATAATGCACTGCTACATAAGATTTATGAAGCAAAAGAGGTACAGATAAATACCACAGAAAAGTTTAAGAAAGAAGTTATAATCTTAATAAAATCAGGAGAGTTTCCTTAGAGGAAGGGCATTTGAAATTGGGACTTAAGAAGAGCAGGGTGGACTGTTATATTAGTAAACCATGCATGAATAAGAACAGGAAAGAAAACCATATTGTTAACTATATTTTTGAGGAGTTTAAAAAAAGAATGAAGATCACTTTTGAAGAAAGCAACTGGGAAGACTGTGTAAGTCTTAGAGTAGAGTCAGAGGTACATGTTAGAAAGGTGGCACTGGTAATTGGTGTTTATATTGGCAGTGAAATTGATTAGAGACGTGGCAACTGCTTAATCAGTGGTTTCATTCCTTCAGTTAAAGGAGAAGCTGACACCTACACCTACACATAGTGACAGGTGTGAACATGTATGAACAATGAACTGAAGTGTAGTGCACGAGATAATTGCCTTCACAGTAACATAGAATACTAGAAAGGCAGGTGAGGAACTCTACAGATAATAATCGATATGAACTGAACAACTTAAAACTGAAAGAAAAATTGTAATATAATTTCAAGGTGTCAAAATAGCTGTATGAATAGCATAAACCTTTTTGTTTGACATCTACAACTATTATTAGCAGAACTAAAGGAATAGGCTTCCTATAGTTTTCTGGAAAAGATGAAAATACTAGCTGTCAGTTGTAGCAGGCAGTCAAGTAATAGAAAGCATTCTTTGAATGAATGAATGGAAAATAGATTACCCATCTTCAGAACTGCCAATAAATTAATTAAAGTGTTAATGTTTATTTGGGCCTCATGTAGACAAGAATACAGGTAATATAAACTACACTCTTTCTTTATGCAATGTTCCCTTACACTAGTGATGTCTAGCCCTATCACGTTTTTTCTTTAATAATATCACATAATGTCCCAGATGGCACATTTCCTCTCATTTGAGGAAGGATAACTCAACTTTATTTTCATAAACATGAAAATTTGATGTGTCAAAACTGAACTGTTTCAGTGAATGCTTTTATGACCCCTAGAAAGCCTCCTGAGAACTGTTGCCAGCCAACAGTGAACTGGGAAAGATTGCTGACAGGAAGGCATTTCTCCAGCACATCCGGAACTCTGCATTCTTTTTCTCTAGATGTAAAACCTCTTAAGAGTCTTGGCTTCATATGGAGACTGGGCACATTTTGAAGGAAATCTCTTCCAAGGTGCATGTTGCTTAGTAGTACTTATTTAGTATTAGTTACATACAAATGTTCATGTCTCCATGTACTGGAGCAGTTGAAGGTAAGAATATTTTGTTTGTGGTCATATTAAATATAGGCTCTAAGATGTGCAAACACAAATACATGAACATGATGTGATTCAGCACCTCACCATTAGGTAGTAGACTGAAAAACTGTCAGTCACACATAAGCCACATAAATGACAGCCATATTTCCTAGTTTGTTTGATTTTGTGTCATGAATTTAGCAGAACTGAATATCATTTATTGGTCATTCAAGAGCCATTAATAGTTACAAACTTAAGATCTTTACTTGTCTGAGAATTTCTACTTTTTTTGGTAGTATCGATATTTGGTTACACACAGTGTTGAGGAAAAATAATATTCTGGTATTCTGATGAGCACTTACAGAACTTTGTATCACATCTGTTCCACAAAGAGCACAGAAAATATTTGTGAATCAATTGAATAAATTATTTTCACTTTTTCTAAGCTTCCCATGTAAATAACAGGTGTTAATGTGCTCCAGTGGACAAGAGTCACAAATTATTCAATTACTATTAATTTAATTTAACTTAATACTATTTATGTATGTGCCTGTCAAATGTGGTGAGAGAGATTCAATAGGGAGTGAAGAGATATTACTTGGTAAGAAGTACTGTGAGCAGACAAGTTTAAGTGGGCAAAGCAGTGAACTGAGTACTAAAGTAGAAAAAATATAGGTTGCTTTGGGATCACATGGGACATCCCTTTCTTGGGGTAGAAAAGTAGTGAAGGCTTTCAGAAGGAAATGATTTCAAGTATTAAATATGAAAAATAAATAAAAGATATACAAAGGGAGTTAAGAAAAGAGACATCATAAAGTAGGTATGCAAGGGTGTTTAATGAGAGTCTATGATAAATTTAAGTCAAGGATAAATATTCACATGGCTGGGATTTTGTGTATAAAGTAAATGTGATATTTGATGAGGATGGTGAAGGCATATGGACACTCATTTGGATTTTATTCTAAGGTCAGGAAAAGCTATTGAAGGTTTTAAGCAGGGAAGTTATATAATTATATTTGAATTTCAAGGAAGCCATTATGGTCAAAGGGTGAGGAAAAGATAGGAGAGAGGCAATTGTATGGCAGGGTGCATAAGAGATTATAATGACAGTGTAGGTGGGAGGTCACTGAAACCTTAATGAAGTTTAAAGTCATAGGGATGTGACAAAGTGAATTTGGGGAATAAAATCACTAGGAGTCAGAGATTTAGACATTAAGTAGAATGAAGATTTATATGACAGAGTCAAGGAGGTGGCCTTCATTTTTCACTAGGACAGTTGGATTTCTCTTGAATCAGAGAACACACAATACAGAACAGATTTCAGGTAATCATTACATGGTTGAAGGTTTATCATTCAGAATACACATATTCAGAGTTTGGAAAAGTAACTAGTGTGTGGGAGGAAACATTCTTTTACTACAAAGAATTTTGATTGGGAATATGCTTTGGTAATCAAAATGGACCAATTTGCATAACAGGGGTAGGGTGGTACCATGGACACAGCACGGATGGATGATTTTATGTCTGGGAACCTACTCAAGAATTTTTTCAAGGGAGTTTGTGATTTTTTCAAAGTAATTTCTGAGACTTAAATTGACACAAATCCAAAACTGTTTCAGGGACCTAGGTAGCATAAGACCCATCTAGCCCTCCAGAAATACTTAGGATACTTTAAAAAAGAAAAAGAAAAAGAAAAAGAAAACTAATCAAAGGGCCACAGTAAAACAGAGCTTGATGAGTTTGTTTGTTCTGGTGTCATGAATTTGGTATATCTGAAAACACTTTACTAGTCATTCAGTGGCTAATAAATAGCTATGAACTTGCGATGTTTACTTGTCTGTGAGACTTTTTGAAGAATTATAAGGAAGGAGGGCAGAGTGGACTAACAACTAACAACTTAAACTGGTCAGTAAAAATGTTGGCATAAAATAAATACTAGACTAAGCTCTGAAAGTATGGGATTCAAATGTCTGCAATCTATGTTGCCCATCTGCCTAAAATCAGTATCATATATTGGGAGGGAGGCATGACATACGGAAGAATACTCAACAAATTGTGCTTTCCATGAAATTTCTTTAGATTTTATACCACATACTCCAAACTGAAAGATTCCAGAAATGTTACTTAGGGACATAATATTTTTCCTACTTAAAAGTGCATCAAATTCATATTTCATAATTTTATTAAAAATGAACACTCTACCAAATCTGTCTCTCTGCATTCCAATAAGATCATGTAGCAAGTAGGCTGAAAGGCATTTGAATTCTTCTGACCAAGTGGGCATTGGCAAGATATGGACTTTACATGTGTATCACAGGATAGGTTGAACATCAAGAAAGTAGTTTTTAGATTATTGTAACACTGAGATGGTTAAAAAAATTAACCACTATACATTTTCCTTGCTCCAGTATAAAATGATAGCTGATGGATGTTCTGTTTCCTTGGAAAGGTGGATAATTGCTAGCATCCAGCAACAAACGGTCTTCACATTTAAAGATGAGCACATGTTAAAGAGGGATTTAAGAAGGGCAATTAATAAGTTTTAAAACTTGTAAAATGTTTTGTAATTTTTTTAACTTCTTCTGGATGCTATTTCCCCATGAGCAAGTTCCTTATTATCTAAGAATTCTCTTTCTGATTATTTAGTTGTTTCAGGGTTTATCTATTTTCACTTTATCTGATTGCCTACTTAGCTGAGATTAAAGCGTGCTATCTCTTAAACTTCAGGCTGCCAGATAATATGATCAAAAGTGAAACTCACACTGTTTCCCATTTTCAGCAGCTTTCTAGATTCCAGTTCATGAATCCCCAATAATAATGCTATTTACCAGTAAGTACACCTTTGCTCTTTTTTTTAAGATTGTGGATTTTCAGAAATTTAGGGTATTATTTCTCTCATGTTGCTTCTATCTCAGTTAATGAAGACATTTAGAGGTCCTGTGATTTGCTTAACACCACATGTTCATTTCTATGTAGCCACAGACTACATGTTGCCTTCTCATGAAATTGTCACTCTCAGAATAAATGGAATTACTTATTTGTACAGCAACGTACAGGATGATTTCTCTGCCTCTCTCACCCATCATTCTGTCTTCTGTGAATACTCAGAACATTCTCACAGAGCTCGATACTCAGGATCTGTGAAAACAGATATTTTCCAGGTGAAATTCTATTTATTTTTTTATCAGAACTTGCATCAATAATGACCAGAACTGCACATACTGATGTAAGTATTTATAACTGAAAATGAACAGATGTTAACCATCATACGTGTCCCCTTCTTCCTGTCTTCCATGTGGTGTGTAAATATATGTGAAGAGAGGAGGTTAGTAGGAGTGGGAGTGGAAAGAAGAGGCCCCAAATACAGTTTAAGGTAATTATTGTTAATCAGAATAGCATATAACCACTTTACAAGTACACATTTAAAGTTCCCACACTGAAAGTTTGATTAGATAGGTACAAAGTGAGCTAGACAACTGCTTTCCCAGACGTTCCCCAGAAGGACACGTCCTTCTGGCTCAGAGCGCTGGGATGCTGCCGTTGAACCCCATGCAATGTAAGGATGCAGGTTCACGACCCAGAACCGGGTGGTGGTGGGGATCCAAAATGAACAATTAAATAAAGATGTTTCTTCCTCTCCTTCTTTCCTTCCTCCCTCCCTCTTCCCCTTCCTTCCTCTCTTTCTCCCTCTCTTTATTCCTTCTTTCCTTCTATTCTTCTTCCTTCCTCTCTTTCTCCCTCTCTTTATTCCTTCTTTCCTTCTATTCTTCTTCCTTTCTCTTCCTTCTTCATCTTTAAAAAGAATTCTTTAAAAGAAGTCTTTAAAAGAATTTCCCAGGATACCCTGGAGTAACTTCTCAGAGGAGAATACAAAAATGTGCTTTAAGAATTACCTTACTTAGGTCATGGTTTAGGACACACAACTGAACTAAGGAAAATATTATGTGACTCAAATGTCTACTTACTTGTCAAGAAATTGTACAGTGAAATAATTAATAGGCAAACCAAAAGAATTATTCCAGTTATAATGTCCATACTCTCACAAAATCTCACTTGAATTCAGCATCTGCTTTCAGAAAACATCATGTGGGCACTATGGTGAGCAGCAGTTGTCTGCAGCATGGACCAATGCTTACTTGGGAATATACATGATAGACTAAGAACACTTTAAAATAAGCAAACTTTTTAGTAGTTTATAATTCTGGAGTTTTTATGCAATCTATTATAAACATATATAATGTATAGCTCATCTATATAATACATGTATATTATATTTATATTTATATTATATAAATAGAAATTACATATATATGTATAATACCTGCACTATATAGTATATGAGTTTATATGCTTTATTATAATGAACAATTATTCACTTAGTTGGTTAGTAGTCTTTTTATTGCCATCTCTTCCCTAAACTTAAGATAGAGTCTATGTCTGTACTGCTATTAAATTCCAATATCCAGTGCCTCCAAATAAATATCCATTTACAAACTACCAAGGTAAATAAATTACCTAGAATTCTATCAAGTAATCTGGAAATTGGCATTTCTTGTATTTTTCCAATATTGAGGACTATGGAACAGTTGCCTTTTGGTAAGCTTGTTGTAAGGAAGTTTGAGACAAATTTAGTGACTGGATCACTTTTTCCTACCACCACCCATGGGTATTTAGAGGGAAAATGACACATCTATATGAGTGATAACAACCTAACATCAGAATTCATAAACTGTAGGCCTATTAACCAATCCAATTAATAGGTAAGTTTTATTTGGTTTCCGTAGTATTAAACTGTACAGAATTTTGCATTTTTAAAAAATTATTTGACAGCATGTGAAAGCTGATACATTTCATATGTACATGGATATATATACACATTATATATAGATACATACATAAAATAATTTCTAATTTATCCTAAAATTTGGGAAGGTTGAAAGACATTGAATGCACTTCTTGTCAACAATTGGTTAGTGAGTAAACTGGGTTGAGGGATGTTCAGTCATTTCTTAGTCTCCCTCTTTTTACATTGAACTGTCCAGAGGTCAAACACATTGTCATCTAGCACTTAATATTATTTCACTCATTTTCATTACCAGACCGTCCCTTCAGCCCAATTATTTGAAGTGCGGTTATATTTGTATAGAGTTTTGGTGTTTGTAAAGTACTTGACTTAGATAAACTTTCACAGAGCAGATTTTGCCATGAATAACTTTAAAGCTTTGATGTTTTCTTGACTTTATTCTTATCACCAATCCTATTTAGATAATTATGCTCACCTGATCACCTTAGATACTGAATTTTTCTTTTGTTGAGTATATTTAATAACTTAATGAAAACATACTTGACAAATAAATATACAGATTAATGAAACATGCATATGTATATGCATATATATGCCAGAAATATCTGAAACTCCATTGTGGATATGGAAGTAGAGGCTTAAATAGGTAGACAGGAAAGTTAGCCTGGAATTCAAGAGAAAGGTCTAGAGATATAATTTGGAATAACATTACCAGCATACAAAGTTGTTTCAATCCATGAAACTGTATGAGATTACCTAGATGAAACATTAAAAATAACAGATAGAAAGAGAGAGAGAGAGAGAACGAATGAGAGAGATTGACTTGGCCCAAGCTTTGAGAATCCTTTAGCCTGTAGAGACTGGGAGATAAGGAGAGATTGGCAAATAGAAAGAGAAGCAGCAGCCAGAAAACAAAACAAAACAAAACAAGACAATTGTGGGGTCAGGAAACTGAGGAATGGAAGTAGGAGGAGCGAGTGGTCAGGTAGCCTACAGTTTATTCCAAATACACACAGGACTGAGCACTGATGACATTGATTAGGCAGTACGGTGGAGTGGAGGTGGAAATGGGAAACTGACTTGGGTAGACTGAAGAGAGAATGGATGAATGAAAATTGGAAATTCTGTTAGACAACTCTCAAGAAACATCACTATATAAGGAAAATAATCATGCAGTAGTTGGCAGACAACAAAGGTCAAGAGAAGTCCTTCTTAATTTATTTTTAAGAAATGTTTGATACTGGCGATGATCTCTCTTGATGAAAGTGTACTTTTCATCATCTTTTTAGAGGTAGTACTCATCTTGTAGAAGAGAGAAAGCCGCACCCCTGTTTCTAGCCACCGAGGACCAACAGTGGCCACCCAGCCACCAGGTGCCTGACAGTCTAGACCAGCTGGAAGCTACTGACTAGATAAAAGGACCCCTTTCTGAGAACGAAACCCTACGTGCATTTTACAATTATGTAAATCCTGTGTGTTTTCCATGTGAGGAATTCACAGATGAATAACTGAATTCTGTTTGTAATTCCTGTTCTAAATCACACCTTCCCTTCTCCCTCACCAATAAACCCAAAAGTATTTTGGGGCTCAGATTCTATATCTGGCCCACGCATGATAAAGCTATCTTCACTACTTCTGAAAGAGCACCGTTTGGATTTGTCGGTTAAGAGAGAAAGCTATTACATTTGGTTCACTTGACCGGGAACCCCAAATGCGTTAGCTTTTGGGGGCCAATGGCTTTGGGAGCTGTCTCAGGGCCAGTGGGACACAAGAAGACTCCAGGGGGGAAGCGCCCTGCCACAGTTCGGCAGCCCCACAGATCGGACACCTCTCAACTGCCCTGAGTGGTATACTCTGCCGAGCTCTGAGGAGGAAGTGAACTCAGGAGCGGCCGCTGAAACAGGTAATATCCTGGGATAAAAAGGACCCAGCTCAGGCCTGCCCTGTGGGCAGAAGGAAAGTCTGATCCACTTTCATTTAAGAGATTACTGGAATATTATTACTGGGATCTCTTAGTCAGGGAAGTCCGGGGGAGGGAATGTGATAACTTCTGTGTTAGTGCAGTATGAATGATTTGTTGTCCCACTGCGTGAGCCAATCCCTGCGGTTCCGTTGTCATAGGCATAAGGGTAACTTGCGTGGTTCTGGAGTTATATGGATGTATATTAGCTAAAACAGCTTTGTTTTCGTTAAAAAAAAATGGTGGGGCAGGGCTGAGTGGTGCAGTTGGATGCTCCCTGCGACTGAGCAGGGAGCTGCCGCCTCCTCCATGTCCAAGACACTCTGGCCTGGAGCCCCACCTCTGATTGAGCAGTAGTGGCACAAATGTCGCCTGGGCCCTCCAGGGATCTCAGCACTTTTTTGCGCTCTCAGCACTTTCGCACTCTCTGTGCCCTTACCTTCCTTCCCCTTCCCCCTCGCTGTTGGTCAAAGGCTGCAACAGCAGCAGAGAAAGCCACGCTGATGGTCTGAATGGGTGAGGTGGTGCAGTGGAAGGTGGGCAGGGTCCCAGACCAGCCTTGACAGCAGACTGCTCAGGGTGAGGGCTCACAGCTGAGGCCTGGTCTTTCCCCGCCCCACCTGGGACTTTTTAGCCCCGCCTCAGTGGTGGTGGCAGTGGCAGGAATGGGGAGGACATGGGCATCTGGCCCCGCCTCAAATTTTTCAGGTGCTTGAGCCAACAGGGGCAGGCAGTGGTTCCCTGGTTGAATTTCTGCACAGAATAACAGTGTTTTGACTGATGCTTGGCTAAAGATGAAAATCGCTCAAGTTGAGCCACTGTGGATCTGATTCTGTCTTGGAATAATGTAAAGAACTACCACCCAGAACAAATTCTCCTGTGGAGTCTCAGTTAAGAATTGCCCAGGGGCTGCCCTCAGGGGTGTGGTTCATTCAATAGAAAGGATTAAGCTAGGAGGGAAGGCAGGCCCCTGGCTCAGGCTTACAGCGAAGAGTTTGGTACCCGCCAAAGAGGACTGTCCTGTTCTCTGCTTGAGCGGGGCCAAATAGCCAAGCGCCAGCCTCAGACTTCATTTGGTTGGAGGAACAGCATCCCTTCATCTGAAACCTGAAACCACAGGGAGTATTTGAAACTGGCAGGCCGGGGTGGGGCAAGCGAGTGGCGACTTGAGGTGCGTACCACCCACCGCCGCACTTGTCCAAAGTAGAAAAAAAATCCAAATGCCAATTTCAAACACTTGGGAAACACTCGCCACCCCTCCCCCCCCCACTGCCACCCAGCCCCAATCCTAACCCCTGAGAAGCTACGCTAAGGGTATATGCTTGACTGAGGAGTCTTGGTGGGCCTCGTATAGCCGATTCTCTGCCGTCCCCACCTACGGGCCTGCCCCTCGCATACGCTCCCCGCAATCATCCAGCAGCTCATCCTGCTGCATGTCGGGGCCAGGGTCCCGTATGGAGAGCCACTCTTCCCAGGGTGTGGAGAGCCACTCTTCCTGGAAGACGGTATGGCTGGAAAGGGGGTCTCCCAGGGGTCCCCCTCGTTTTCAGGAGGATAGATGCACCTCTAGGAGCTTGGCCCTGAGAATGACCTGAGGAGAAGCAGGGAGTACATGGCTCAGCATCACACCTCTTGTGGCACAGACAGCGGAAAGGGGATGGTGTCAATGAACTTCAGATCGATCTTCTCCAGGGCCCGCTGTTTGGTCTGCGCCAACAAGAACTTTCGGAGAGGACCTGCTGCTCCAGCCACTCGCAGGCCCTGTTGAGCTTTTCGGCCACCGTGCCTCCGTTCCCCTGGATCTCCATGAGGTGGGCCTTCTGATGCAGGGCCAGCAGGCACATCTGGGTGTGGGCGATGACTCGGATGACCTGGCAGTACTTCTTCATGCTGCTGAAGTCCTTCTCCAGCTGCTTCTTGCCATCATCGTCCTGCCATTTCTTGCAGTACTTGGTAAAAGCCTTCTTCTTAGACTTATGCCAGTTCTTACAGAAGCGCCTTTTGCACTCATCTCTGATACGCTCGGCAAAGATGGTCTTGAAGGTACGAAGACCTCGAGGAATTTCCACGTAGCCCATGATGCCCACTACCACCATGGTGGGGTCTCCACGATGGTGACAGCCTCCACAACTTCCTTCTTGTTCACCTTGGATCCAGGCCTGTCCACCTCCCACATGATATGGGTCATGCCAGCCTTGTAGCCCAGGAAGGCTGTGAGGTGGACGGGCTTGGAGGAGTCATCCTTGGGGAAGCTCTTCTCCTTCCCTCTGTGCCAGCTTCCCCGTTTCCGAGGCAAGAAGCCCAGGGACCCATGCCTGGGAGTGGAGAACTTCCTGTGAGCCATGGCTTGCTGAAATGCTGCCGGTAGAGTTGGCTTCCAGTAGAGGTCACAATTCTGTATTAAAGAAAAATGATGGCAGCTTCGAGGTGGACATGCACTTGAAATCCAGCTTGTCACTGACTATCACCAGCTAACTCACCTTGAGAAGACCTCTTTGGAAATGCTTCTTTAAAAGCAGTTTTACATCAGTAAGCTATCTGCCCTCTGTAGGACTGTTACAGAATGAGGCATCATGTGTGCCAGAAACAATGCCAACAATGTCCCACATCCACCCCCAGGGGTGTAGCAGATGGGCAGTGCCCCCTTTAAGGACACTGAAGTAGACTTCACTGAGTTTCCCCTGGCTCAAGGGTACAAGTACCTCCTCGTCTTGATCTGCACCTATTCAAACTGGTCAGAGGCAGTCCCTACCAAAACCGGGGAGTAGGGAAGTCATAAAATTGCTCCTCAGAGAAATAACTTCCAGGTATGGCATATCCCTAATCACCCATAGTGATACGGGCCAGCATTTGTAACCGATCCAGTCCAGACAGGGATTAGGGGTAACTCGGAGAGTTGCGTGAATGAGCCACACCCCCAAGGATGCTTTTAGAAGAGTTGTTCAAGAAAACAGGTTGTAATTGAGTGGGCCCCTGCCCTAGCTTTTTTCTGGGTAAGATGCACCCCAGGAAAGCATGGGTTCTCTCCATTTGAGATTCTGTAAGAAAGGCCCACACCAATCTTGGGTAACTTCCCCAGGAGCCTTCCTCAATTAGGGGTCGAGCATCTGTGGGAACAAGTCCAGGTTCTAGGGTCACCTTTCAGGCTATAAACAGGTGTGTACTAGAGAGAGCCCCGGTTTCATTAGGAACCCCAGTTCATCTGTATGAACCTGGGGATCAGGTTTGGATCAAAGATTGGAAGAAGGAACCACTGAAACCTCAGTGGACAGGTCCACATACTATTGTGCTTGTTACTCCAACTGCTCTTAAAGTTTCAGGTCTAGCTCCGTGGGTGCACTACTCGCGAGTGAAAACAGTTCATCAGGGCAGCGAATCATCCAACCAGGAAGGAGACCCCGCTGGCCAGAGATACTCCTGGACTGCCCAGCAGCTCTCTCCCACCCATCTCAAGCTGATCCGCAGTTCATCAGAGACTTAGAGGAGCTGATGATGCACCAGGAGACTCCGTGTTTATCTCTGTTCATTGCTCTGTTCATACTCTGGGCCTTACTTCTTCCAGTCGCCCTTATCAGTCAGTCCTGCGGGCCTCTTCCATGGGATTGCTGCCTGCCAGCATATATAGATAATTGTCAAGGCCAACCTTTCTCAAACTCCACTCTGAAATATTGTTCTGGTTTTATTTCATCCCTTAAACCATGAACTTAGTACACACTCTGTTCACAGTGTTAATTCACCCATCATGAGCAGTCCCAATAGTAGATCAACGTGCACCTAACCACTTCTTGCAGCTAGTCCAGGCTATAACAACTACTTTTAATTTATCCAGCTGCTGGGTGTGTGTCAGGCCAGGACCAGAAACAAACTGGCCCTGGGTCGCTGACCCCTTCATCTTGAGTGGTTTCTGAGTAACCTCTGAGGTCCATATGGGACAGGTTGGTGGAACCCAGAGACAAACCATGATTGGCCATTGGTAGAAACCCCCCTGGAATGTTTTGGATAAAACAGACCACTGCAAGGTCAGAAGTTTTCCTTGGCCACAGTCATTGTAATTGTACATATGCCAGGAAGGCAGTACCCCTTGACTGTGCACCTGCAGAAGGGCAATGGGATAAATCTGGCATCTGGATTAATGGCATCTGGACCCCATGCCAGGTGACAGATCCTAAAAATAAGGAAACTTTTTGTAGTGAGATAGTTGGGAGGAAATCATTTTATAACACCAATACTCAAATGTTTTTTCTTGAAACAGTATTACCCTGTAAACGGTGCAGTGAAACTGACATCAGCCCTTTTATATCTTACCAATGAGCTTGGAACAACTCCAATGGTGAGGATAGTCCTGGATTCACTTGGTATTGGAGTGTAACTCGCCAATATCAGAACTGTACTTGGCATCCTAGCTCTAACCTATGGAACTGTTCATATGGCACCTATAGGGGCTCACTGATCTAGGATCCCCTTTGGGAAACTTAGACGATTACTATTATCCAAGTCTGAGACTCTATGACTGGGAACAGATCTTTGGAACCATTGCTTGTGCACTAAAGGGTCACTATTGGATCTGTGGTGAAATGGCATATACTTGTCTGCCCTAAGGTTGGACAGGCACTTGTTACATTGGCATAATTAGGCCTCAGTTCTTCCTCCTAGGACACTCTATAGGAGAAATGTTGGGAATTAGAGTTTATGATGAGTTATATAGACCAAAGCGAAGTATAGATACTGGTCTTTAACTGGTGATGCCAATGGATAGGGCAATGAATGGCCTCCTGAAAGAATAATTCAAATCTATGGCCCTGCCACTTGGGCTCGAGATGGCATTTGGGGGTACCAAACTCCCATGTATCTCCTGAATTGATCGATAAGGTTACAAGCAGTAGTAGAGATAATTACCAATCAAACAGCTACTGCACTAGACTTAGTGGCAGGTCAGGCTACCCAAATGAGAGCTACCATTCTCCAGAACCAACTAGCCTTAGATTACTTACTAGCAGAGGAGGGAGGAATTTGCGTTAAGTTCAACTTAACAAACTGCTGCCTGCAAATAAATGACAATGGAAAGATAGTTAAGGATATTTCCAGAGGTATGCAGAAAATAGCACATGTCCCAGTCCAGAAATGGGAATCCCTCTTCAGCTCTAAATGGCTCTCTTGGTTCTCCTGGGCCAGTGGATTCAAAACTTTGTTGGGAATTATGGGACTCATTTTGGGTATTCGATTATTGCTTCCTTGTCTTCTGCCTGTCATAATAAGCTTGATTTGGTCTACCATAAACACACTTGTTCAACAGGTCATAACGAAGCATGTCTTGCTGGCTCGGCAGTATAACCCCATACCCCCCGACGATGAACAAGAATGCTAACTATACTTTGTCAAAGATGCTCAACCCCCCCTCCCCACTATGGCCCTGTCCAGCAGGAAGCAGCCAGATCAAGTCTTCGCCCAATTCTTCATCTATGGACTTTCAAAGCTGTCATTAGTTTGAAAACAAAATGGGGGAATGTAGAAGAGAGGAAGCCACACCCCAGTTTCTAGTCACTGAGGACCAACAGTGGCACCCAGCCGCCAGGCTCCTGATAGTCTAGACTGGCTGGAAGCTACTGACTAGGAAAAAAGGACCCCTTTCTGAGAATGAAACCTTATGTGCATTTTACAATTATGTGACTCCTGTGTGTTATCCATGTGAGGAATTCGCAGATGAATAATTGAATTCTGTTTGTAATTTCTGTTCTAATTCACACCTTCCCCTCTCCCTCACCAATAAAAGTGTATCCCAAAAGTATTTCGGGACTCAGATTCTATATCTGGCCCACGGGTAATAAAGCTATCTTCACTACTTCTAAAAAGCACCATTTGGATTTGTTGGTTAAGAGAGAGAGCTATTACAGTATTACTTGAGGAAAGTTTTCATTATCTTTTTATGTGAATATAAAACTGCTTTTGACCCCACTTTGCTATTTTATGATATAATCCCAATTTTGTATTTATTGTTGAGGCTTGATGAAATTTAAAAAATCAGGTGATATGCCTCTCTTCAGTTTAATAGCATTTAGCCAATTTAATCAATGTCAATATTTTCCTTCATGAAGGTCTTTTCTGTCTCACACCAATCTCCCCATTCCTCTCCAGAGTTACCAAAGTTCCCTACTGCTCTCCTGTCTCATTTCACACAGGATCTTGTATATTTACCTGTCGGTTTCCTGTATTGACCATTTCACAAATATTTCTACCTTATGGGGATAACACTACAATTTCAAAACAGAACCATAATCATGCCAGTGTTTTAAAAGCTTTTTGCTGTCCTTAGGGGAAATAATATTGTTATCACTTAATTTATTTTTAATGAATCTTTCTCATTTTTCTAAGTTAATATTTCTTTCCCAATTTAACCCAGAAAAAGATTTAAAAAAGCCTTACCTGTGAAACCAAAATCTTAGAAAAAAAAAACTTCATCTTGTGTCTGAATATATGATAAACAACCACATAAAAGTTCAAGAAAATAAATGCCTCATCTTATGACATGCCACGCTGTCTCTAATATCATTTGTTATCATAGTCTTCATGACAGTTTTGAAATGTGTCTCCAAAAACGCAGTCTGATATGTTTGTTTTTAGTATTTTATGTTGGTTTAAAATCATCTTTGAAGATGGTTTTTAATGTATAAAATAGATTGAAGAGGTCATTTTCATTTTAATTCAAATTTAATATTCTTGCTTCCTTCTTAATTTACTGTCATTGTATGCATCTTTTGCTAGTATTTATAAGTCTAGCAATCGTGACAATCACAATTTTTTAATGTTTGTTACTCCTTATACATTAAATTTCTTAAATATATGAGCAAAATAATGAAAAGTAGTAAGACAAAGAGAGGATATTTATGTGCCATGTGAATTTGAACGATTATAAAATTACCACTTCCTTCTTCATATAAGGTCACACCTTCTAAAATATACTATTAACCATTCTCTAGATAGAATAAATGATATTCATAGTAACCTAGAAAATAATGCCATGATGCTAAACTACAAAACAATTAAAACCATTCTTTTCAACAGAAAAATATATTACTAAATCATATTCTCGCTAGGGAAATTTTTGAAAAGCATTTGTCTGTATCTCTTTGAAAAAGCTATACATATTCTGACTTGGATTTATGTACCTTGTAACTTGCTAGAAAGTGGATTTCCACTTCATAGTTGGTTTATTTTTGGCAGATCTGCAAATGCTCAACCTGATTTTCCTATAAAGCTTTGGAATTGAGAATGTAAATTCATATGGCAACTAGCAAAAATACATATTAAATTTCAGGTTCATTCAAATTGTTTAACTTTTTTCAATTAAATAAAATTTACGTATCAATAACATCTATATCAATTCAAACAACTTCCTTTTGCAAGAATAACAATTAGTCTTCTTAATATTTTAACTGAAAAATAATAATGTACTATATTTTTATAACAGACCAATGTAGCATAGTTATATCTCATAATAGTTTCTTTCTAGTTCATACCAATTACATTTAAGTTCTCATATTCTTATTACTGCTATCAAAGATTCAAATGATATAAAATGTGAAGTCTTCATAAACGTTATTAGAAATAACATAATTAGACCTTTAAAAGTGTTAATGTAATATTAGAAATTGTCACTTTTGGTACATTGATTTAAATAAATTCCATCATATTAATTTCGGAGATATATTAATAGTATGACTCTTTGTTGCTGTGAAGATGACCTCTAGGGAAGGTCAATTGACTGACGAATTCAGATTTCAGTGGTTGGTATAAGGTGTCCTAAGCTTACATCTAGGTGTGGTATTTGTGACCCAATCCTTCATTAAAATTGATGCGTGGACTTTGGATCCAGATGGCACTAAATTTTTTGTGGACTAACAGCATAGCATTATAGACTTCAGGTAACAATGATCTGGATTTGCTTTCTTTTAACTAAAATAGTCCCAGAAATAGAATGAAATAACTTTAGGAAACAGTGGTATCATTTCTTTCCTCATACTTTTTGTTTGTCATAAGCAAACTTGGTAAAACTGTTGTTGTTTTTTTCCCCCTTCATAGGTTTGGGATGAAAATCTTGCAAAATCTGCAGAAGCTTGGGCAGCAACTTGCATTTGGGACCATGGACCTTCTTATTTACTGAGATTTTTGGGACAAAATCTGTCTGTACGAACTGGGAGGTAGGACGTAGTTTCCCTGATGTCATTTATCCACACAACTTTATTACTTATGAACTCCAAGAGTGAGTGACGTCAGAACCAAGTAATGTTAGCAATATTTATTGACTGCTCACTATGTGTCCAATGCGATGTTCAGTCTATGACTGTTTTTGATGTCTTCAAGGATTATGGAAAGGAGATAAAAAGACCAGTTTCCCCTTTCGCCCATGGGACACAGTCACTTAGTTTATATTTTTTATTTTTCTCACAAGACTTTGAAAGGATAAGTCATGCACTGTATCCTGTATTCTGTCTCCTTAACCTCAGGAAATCCCTCAACTGTGCCAGAAGCCATTCTTGTGTACTTACAAGTTTCCTATGACTGTGTATATGTGTGTGTTTATACATATAGATTCATATATTCATATGTATATATATGTGTGTACAGTGATGCAGATTATACATATTATACTTAAGTGTATATAAATACACAAAAATGCATACACGCACATATATATGCATGTGCAAATTTGGAAAAAGCTGTTCCCATTGATAGGATAATTTTTCTACCATTGTGAAATCTCATTATCCAAAATTCCAATGACTCATTCTTTTCCATATAGGAAAGAAAAGCCAGGTGTGTGGTTAAAATTAAGATGATTCAAGTTTAAGAAAAAAGGCACACTATTATGATTATTTTTATATACCTAATTCTTGATGGTGTATATAATTCTCATAGAATAGAATTTTAACATAGATTAAACAAGGTCAACATGATGATTTTTGAAATAATTTATTTCATTTTTTGAAATGACCAGACACATAATGTAAGTGTAGGATCACTTGGGTATGCAGGAGTCAATCCTATCTACTTCCGTGCTTGACTCTACCTGGAGAAGTAGAGGATTCTCCCAGGTGGTGGTGATGACAGAGAGGGTGGCTATACTCTTGACTCATCATGAATAATCTGCAAAGAGAATACTTCATTTATAATTTCACATGAGTCTACAATATAATGCAATTGTGTACTCTAAATTCTCCTTGTTTTTCTTGATCTCTAGATATCGCTCTATTCTCCAACTGGTCAAGCCATGGTATGACGAAGTGAAAGATTACGCTTTTCCATATCCACAGGATTGCAACCCCAGGTGTCCGATGAGATGTTTTGGTCCCATGTGCACACATTATACACAGGTTAGTTCAGTTCTCTTGTTAATACTTTATTCATACTTTTAAAAGATGTTCTTCCCGCTTTAAGGAACATTCATTTTCTTAGCTCTGATTTCATTAACGTTATATTGGTTTATTTTCACAGATGGTTTGGGCCACCTCCAATCGGATAGGATGTGCAATTCATACCTGCCAAAACATGAACGTGTGGGGCTCTGTATGGCGACGTGCAGTTTATTTGGTATGCAACTATGCACCCAAGTGAGTACCACGTTGGATTCTACTTTCAGGATCCTTTAATAATATTAGATATCTACAATCTGGGGTATATTTTTAACAGTAAATAATATGTAAAACCTGAGTTACAATGACCTGTATTTCTCCACCACTGCCATATACCCCCAAAATGATAAGTTAAAAAACTCAAAGATTTCTTTCATAAGGACAGGGATTCTAGTATAAAATGAGATATGGAGACTCAATAAAGTTTCCTTACCATATTTCTTTAGTTATGATCATTGTAAAATAAACTGTACTTCCAGGACTTTGATAGTTCTGTTGGGAGCAGCCCATATAGTCCAAGGACTTAGCTTTGTGATCTTGGAGTATGACAAGGGTGCGGGAACTTAACTAAATAAATAAAACTAACTAAATAAAACGTGCCTCCCTCCTCTTTCTTTCTTGCAGCTTGTCTGCTTTCCTTTCCCTTTAAAAGAAAAGAAAAAAAATTTAAGTGTCTTCTAGATAACTTAGCAATACCGAATATTCTCATCGGTCAATACCGAGAAAAGCAAAACAAACCCTTCTATTTAAAAGTAAAATTAAAAATCATAATTTAATTTCATAGATGATTAAGGAGGCATTCATTTTCAGAAAGGAAAATTTATATGCTATACTTTTTAAGTTCAAGTTTCAAAATGATTTGATTCAGTATAATTTTTTTTCTGTAACTTGTAAGGCATATTATATATAAATGTGCTGTGAAAATTTACTAAAGATTATAAATATAATCATATTTATGAACATTTTATATCAGGATAAATAAACATTTGTTAACATTTGAGAATGCCTTTGTGAGAACAATAATTCTTCAGATAATAAAATGTTCCAGTATTTATTCATGAGTCTATTCCATTTGGAGTAAATACCAGAATATGCAATGGATTTATGACACTCTTGGTGTCTTCCAAAGTAAGTCCCAAAGATTTTCTCCAGCTTTGACAACATGGGGAGGGAATGAGAAAATATTTCACAAATAACTGCATTACTAATTTTTATGGTTGCATGCCAGTGGCAGTGTTTTTGCAAAGACAGAAAAATGGCAATTTTCCCAATGGTCCCCTCCTCATAATTATTAAAATGGCAACATTTGGAAAATAGGGTGTCTACAATATGAAAAGAATTAAAGCTATCCATTTGTTTGATAATTTTATGTCCATATTTTATATTTTCCTGTTAATCATTTACCCTTCTTCCTGACATAAATAGTTCAAGCAGTGTCCAAATGGTGAAAGATATTTTTATTTCATTCATTTAAGCTGTTCGTCAATGATTAGAATTTTGCAATATTATTGATGAGTTATCTGATGGTTTTATAGGTCCAAAAATTAAGATATTCTGTTAATATGTTAGATGTCTTGCAATAAAAAAAAAAATCACAGTTTTAAAACTAGGTAATGAAAATAGGGGATGGTTTTAAATACTGATTGATATCTGAATATGATTTTTCCAATGCCAATAGCAAGTGATCTCAAGCCTAACTATTTGTCATGGGGGAAAAAATGAGAAAACAAAAGGGAGGTAGAAAGGGAAAAAAGAAAGAGGAGAAAGTAGGTGAGGCAAAATGAGGTGAGACAAGGCAAAGCCGGCAGAGAGATAATTTAATTAGACACCAGAACAAAAGATTAAAAAATTAAAAATATGACAATTGATTTGATTATTGACTATAATTGCTCTCTGTTGAATAAAATATTTTATTCATATGAAAGCTGATAATATATTATTTGCTAATTGCATATGTAATAAAATTATGATTATTAAAGTTTGTTACTAAAATATGTCTTGTATAATTCCAATGTTACTTGGAATAGATATAAACATGTGACATTAAAATAGCATAAACTCAGTCCATATCCTGCTATAGCATTGGATAAAGTATAGAAGAAAATAAAATTATGAATATAGAATAGAGGTTACAATGAAGGAGTGATCTACACTCCTAAGAGAACTGGGTCCCTTGAATGAAACATGTGATATCATCAACATTAATCTAGAGAAAGTTTATCTTTTGGCAGAATATAGGTTAAATTAAATATAGGTAGAGAGTTGTGGAATCTCATTTCACTTTCTAATATGAATAACTAGTCAGGATGGTTTTCATTTTATAGATACAATATTGTTTATTAATACTATATGATAAGAGATCAAATTTTTAACTGACTGATTCAAACAGATATTTTCATATTCTGTAGAATAACATTAAGGGTCACTGCTTGATTTTATGTAGGTCTTAAAGAAGGCAGGGACCATATGTTTCATGTATTGATCTTTTACATAATTTTTTACATCTTATTTTCAATCTTGACTTCTTCTTATTCTCAGCTAATTTTTCTCCTGATTAATTTCTTTCACTATGTTGGCTATATTGATATTTCTTAGTAGTCTACTTGATAATAGCTACGCTACTGAAAATACAACAATTGCCTTCTTTTAATAATCAAAAGAACTCAATAAGAGTAAGGTATTTTGACTGTTTTTAATTATAATAAAGTATTAGTTTGACATAATATTATGATCATTACTATCAATGAAGATAAAGAAAAAATATTGATAACACAAAGTAATTCCATTAAATACCATCTACATTATCCAGAAACTAATAGCATTGACTAAAATAAAAATAATTATGCATTTACATATGGGAAAAGGTTTGAGTATGATGTTTAGCTGTTTCTGTGTACAAGTCATTATTCTCTTACTAAGAGAATAGATTTTTCCATATCTCATTTTATGAATATTGAGAATTAAGGAAGAATTTTATAGCTCTATAGGCAAATCTTGTGAATATGTATAGCTTATTTTTGTGCTTATAATTATTTCTTGCCCATTTTATCATTTCTAAACCTCCTAGGAAATAACACACACAGACACACACACAGACACACACACACACACACAAATTAGGGTAATATAAACTTACTCAGAGAGAGCATATTTTAGAAAGAAGATATATAGACAAAATTACTATCAGATTAAGAAATGGTTACCACTTTGAATGCCTTTTTAAAGACAAAGACTTTAAAAGGATCACATGTCAATGCATGTGATTATGTGCTTAAAAATGATACAAGTTTTAATGGGTAAGTAGCACTAATTATCTCTCTCTTTCCTTTTTAGGGGCAATTGGATTGGAGAAGCACCATATAAAGTAGGGGTACCATGTTCATCTTGCCCTCCAAGTTATGGGGGGTCTTGCACTGACAACCTTTGTTTTCCAGGAGTAACGTCAAACTACTTATACTGGTTTAAATAAGCTTATCTTTTCCTCCGAAAAGCATAATATTTTCTGGGAACTATAGGCATATATATATTGAGTTTGCACATATACAAATTTTATATAATCTTTTATTGTCATTGTATAAATTAGTGTTTGCCCAATGTGTTTGTTTAATCTTTGAGGTAATCTAAATATCCATTTCTATTTTCTGACCTCTGTGTCTAAATTAAATCATTGCATATGTAGTATCTGCATAATTAATTCAACCATGCTCCAAATTGCTTTCTAAAGGAATTATTTATGTTCCTAAGGAATAAAATATGTACTTGATCAATAATGCATGTGTACACATATATATGCCATATATATGTTATGTACATATATGCTATATATATATATATATATATATACTTACCTACACAAATGCTAGATGATCTAGCACATAGATAGTAACATGATTTAATAGTTAATGTGAAAGAAATTTAAAAGACATATTCTAAAGTATCTGTGATGTTGCAGGACATCTTTATCACTCATTTCTATACCAACAATGTGATAATTTACAAAATAATGCTCAGCAATATATGGATATAATAATTTAAATTTAATTAGGTAAACATGGATTTCAATCTGGAGCTACTTCATCTTATTTAGGTTTACCAAAGTTATGCTCAATTTGTGTGTTTCTGTGATGCCCTTTGTTTTCTCTCTTTCATTGAATCAATAGTTATGTGCTGAGTAGTTATATGTGCAAGCCATCATGCTTATCTCCTAATAATGCAAAGGTAATAGAAGATAGTTTCTGCCTTCAAGAAGCTCACAGAAATAAGAAATAACATACCCTATTGATTTTGCTATAAAATTATTATTTAAAACATTTTTGTACCTTTGAGTAAGCAGACACAGCAACAAAGATCACCTGTAAGTGGAATAGGTGGCAAATCACATTGTTTAATAAGTACAGCTTCAAGTTAACATGAAATTGTAGCTACAGTGCTTAGAATAAGGAGGGGAAGGGAAGAATTAACAGCCTAGAAATTACTGGATTAGAGGACTATAATTGTGACTCTGGAGGGCAGAAATCAAGACCCTCCAAAACTGACTTACTCTAGAGAGGAAAGATTTAGGATACTGATAGGATCATTGCAACAACCCCGCCCACCCTACCCCCCGAAAAAAAGAAAAGAAAAACAAAAACACAGGTAGAAAGCTTCAGAAGGGAATATTTTGAAGATTTAGTATAATTTAAGGCCTGTCAGCAAGATATGAAGGATGGCAGGAAATACATGAGGTCGTAGGACACCTCTGTCTCTTCATTGCTTTCTGTCGTTATTTGGTGAGAATCAGTCTAACCACTTTGTATCTGAGCATATTAAAAATTCTGCATGCACACTACAGTTATGATTTTGTTAAAGTAGTCCTATTCAGATGATTTTCTAAGGACTAACCAAATTTTACTTCTATGTCTATGTAGGAGATTTTCAGTTTTCCTCTAAGCTTAACTGTGTAAATTAAATCAAAGTCACTATACTCATGTGACTGAAAATACAATGTTTCTTCATTCAGGAAATCATTATTTGAGAGGAGTATTCAACATATGGTCAAGACACTGTGTGTGTGTGTGTTTGTGGGTATGTAATGCTTCCATAGAATTACAGAACAAGTACACATGGTTAGTTCCAGGGTGCAAATAACAGAAGCAAGATACTTGCCTAAAATTCCCTACACATTTGTAGTTTTTTAGAGAGAATGCATTGAAAGATGACAGACAGTTAATTAGAGCCATTCAAAGGAGGAAATTTCCAACCATCTGCAGTTTAGGTTTACATGATAATAAAGAATTGGCCTCATTCTTTTTACAAACTGAATATGGTGACTAAATGTTTTAATATAATACTGCTAGCTTTTGTGGGCACATACTTAAGACTTTATTTAAAAATCACTATTTTTGCAGAATAAAATGGAGAATAGAAGTAATTATATGTTTAATCCCAATGATATGCATATTTATAAATTGGATATATATATAATCTCTAGGCAATCAAAAAATTATTAGTGAGACATTTGCTTCATTTATCAAGAAAAGGTTTCCATCTTTAATTTTGCTATTTTAGTTTTTCAGAGAAGCAAAGTTACTATTAAACAAAAGATGACTTTCCTCAGTTCCAGTTCTGTTGTTGCTTTGTGTGGCTTAGTTTCTCATTTCTGAGGAAGAATAATGTATTTATTACATGTTTCATGGAAGTTAGATCAAGGCAAAATTACCACATTAGTACAAATGTATGGATATCAAAATTATTATTAATGTTGTATAACTTTTTAGATAAAATTAAGTCTTTCCATGAGCTATGCATTGGCAGAAATTATGTCTAATTCTTTTTATTTATCCTAGCTTCTTGTATTGTAATATTTGTAACTTAATAAATGTTTAATAGGTCTTCATATGAATGGATATTTAGATTTAATCAAAAAGTCTAGATTTGCCATTGTTTAGAGGAATCACACCTTTTCATGCTTTGTTAAGACAAAAATGTCTATAATACAAATCTTTGAATGCATCTAAAATCCAGACAGATCATCAATAATAACAGATTAAGACTGTGGTCTACGTAATTTATAACTTATGCAGCAGTACTTTCCATATCATAAATGAGAACTCTACATTTATTTATAATTTAACAGCTCAGCTAAAAACATGACGGGTATATTTTTAATTTTATCTGTATTTAAAGCTAGTAATATGACGGGCTATGTGAAATGTTTTATTTTCCAGGCTAAAGCAAATGGAAGTTTGCTAATATCAGCACAGCATATCATATTTTTCACAGCATGGAACAATGGTGCTAGGATATCTAGTTTTCACTGTAATTTCCAGAGGCAGAAAGAGTCTGGATGTAAGCTAGTTCATAAAAGCAATTTTCAATTGTCAGTGTTAGGGTTTTCCTTTCAACATTTTCCTTAAAAGAAATAGTCATTGTTTTACTTCTCATAATTGGCATTCTAAACATTGATCCTTTCTATAGAGATTTTTAATATCACTTTCTTTATTCAGTAGAAAAGTAAAACGAAGGAAGTCTCAACACAGAATTTTTGGCTTCCATGTGATCCAAAACTAGAAAAATTGCAATTTTAGTGAAACTTATGACTGTCTTTACGAATTGCATTCAAGTTGTGTAAGGTGCAGTCTTAATGTTCCTAGATATGATAGACTTGCTTTTAAAATGTGGAAGAAATAGTTGTTATTATTGTAATTTAACTTCTCTTCAGCAGTCCGAACACCATCACCTCTGTATCATATTCTAGCTGTCCTACCAGCTTCTTTTGGCAATGCTGCCATGTTCATTTGAAGTGTGTGAAAGCACCATGCGCCATTAGCGCCCAGTTGGCCAAACAAGTTCAACTCATAATACTCACTCAAAATATTTCAATGGAAACAATCTATATTTTTCTCAGTAATATATGCTGGTGTTAAATAAACTCATGAAATCTATATAAGAAAATAGAATACATGTTTAAGCCAATTTAAGTGCTTTGTATTCACACCATGCTTATTGAATAAATGCACAAGATGAACATATTACTTGAATGTAGTCATGAAGGGAAAGTGGTGCTTAGCCTCTGGTCTGTGTCCTCTCCTTATAAAAGTTTTCCTGTGTTCCACAGTATCAGAGAATGCAAATCTGGATATGAGTTGGAACATTTACCTACTGAGCTATTTAGGGAGAGTAAAATTAGGTTTCTATCAATGTTTAGCATGGTCTCTGATTTTATACGTTTTTTCGTACTGCCATTATATGGGGAGAGGAAGACACAGGCAAAATTATCTTGCAGTCTAACTTTGACTATGAGAGGTCAATCAAAAACTTAGAAAGTTTAGCAATTCATTGGTTAATGGTGCTGAAAATGCTTTATAACTACCATATCCTTGCTACAATTTTGAGGTTTCTTTGCAACTACAGTTTTACTAAGTGTGAACTATCAGTAGATATTCTGGTGCTAAATATATGGTGCTAAATGAATTATTAATAACAATAGCTTTAGTAATTTTTCTTTTTATTCATTGTTAAAAGTGTTATCCATTCAATTTCTCATTCCAAAATATTAATAAAATCCCATTTAATCTTTAGCAAAAATAGGCCAGTGAACTTTACTTTTTATGACAATTAAACATTATTTAGGTGCTAAATAATGCAAATTCATTTCTTTAGAACTTATCAATTTTCTTTTTAAGGCATTTTTTTACTTGGCAATGTTGAAATTCAAGTATCACCTAAAGGTTACACTACACCTACATCACCCATGCTGCAGACACTGGCGCCCTCTGGTGGTCATGAAAACAAAATTTTAATGACGCAAAAGCCATTTCTGCTCAATAAAAATTGGAGTTGCATAACCTTAAATTTTTTGGATAATGCCTAAATTTGATAACATTTAAAAATACTTGAGTTAACTGAAATAAATTTTCTAAGAGTAAGATATAATGCATTTTAATATCCACTAAATAATGATGTTTTTAAAGTTTTTCTAGTTTTTAAAAACTACATATTACTAGCATGCATTTTTTTAAATTTTGTTTAAATCACAGATACAATTTAAGATTAAAATTACCAAGTAATCACAAATGTGTTACACTTTCAGAACTGATCATTTATTTTTATTTATCATAGTACAAAAGATTAAAGTAGATAAATTAAAATAATTAATTCCATTTATGAAAGAATTCTCTCTCCACATTTACTTGTTGGTCCATGATAATGTTTTTTGGTCATACTATTGAGCTAATTGGCAAAATTTATTATACCATTCAAAGTCCTCCTAGACTAGCCAAATGTACATAAACTTATTTTATTACCTATAAATAATGAAGGCAAATTCTTATGCAAATTTTCAGTAGAGATATGCAATTCGTTGAGTGTGATAATCTTTTTTGACAAAAACGTTTCTTTCACTATATTATCACAATAAAATGAAATATGCATTGAGGTACTTTTTCATACTAATATTTTCAAAAATTATAGTTTTTATTTTTAAACAATAGAACCTATTCTATGATCTAAATCATGAACAAATCTATAACACATAACTCATGTAAAATGAGCCTGCTTGTTCTTCAAATCTTTCTGAGAGCCTGGAAAGTTTTTTTTTCCCTAGGATTCCATCAAACAGGAAAACATTGATCAGTATTATCCAGTCCCCCCATCCCACACACAAAATACATTTTTCTCTAAAATAATCAGCTATTGAAAGCAAAACAATTTTTGAGGCCCTGAATTATTTCTTTTAAATACCCACTTCACTCTGTATGTTCTAGAAGTTAGTCTTAGTTTGATGGAAATTTAAATGCTGACCTTAACTGGTGCTTCGTTATAGGTTATGGAACCTTGTGTTTTGTCATTTGACAGCATAAATTTGGCACCTAAATATTTTGAGAACTAGAGATTGTGATACATATAAAAATTTTGTTTTTTCAAAATATCTAAGTATGTTTCAAGTATGTTCATAATCGTAAAATGTACTGTATCATTTCTGATGTTTTTAAGTAGGTTAATTTGAGTAAGTCTTATTCATTAACTAACAATAGTGATAAAAGGTGCCTTTGAGATTGTGTTATAATGCCATGAATGTGTTCATCCATAAACCTGTGTAAACTTATGTCTTTGTAAAGCATAATAACTGTTGCTTTTTTAGTTCTGCTATATTTTTTTCAATAAAATATTATAATTGTCTTGTTTTAAAGGTACTTCTAATTTTTTCTTTTTAAAATAAAGTTTAAAATAGATTTAGACTTGATGACATAATTTTAATAAAATTTAGACTACTTTTCTGACAGTAATGACTGTATCTTCAATGCATCACTGAAATATACCAAATCTTGTATTTTCCTTGCCTGGCCTCCTGCCTTACATGGTTCCTTCTTTTCCTACTTAATTCCAAACAAATTCTTGCAGTACCAAATAAAAGGTAGTTCTATGGAAGGGAAGAAGAGTAATATACTGAGAAGTTCTGGCTAGGGAAAATGGCAGCTGCAGGGCTAAAGCATTTTTATGCTTACCCAGAGAAGGCTCGCAGAGACTGTGGGCAATCCAGAGGTAGAGGTACCATCTCCAGTCACTCACCTGCCTAAGGCTCTTAACTCTCAGGATGGTTCTGTCTTGAAGAAGGGTAACTTTTAAATCTGATGCAATGACAGATCTCACAGGACTGTTGACTGAGAAGGATCAGAATGAGAACTTTAAATTTCTCCTTACCATATTTAATGAAAAATGGCAAGCTTCACTAACTTAAACCATTTCAGAGGTCTCGCCTGAAGTTTGGTGGCTCTCAGCCCTCTGTCTCTTGTTACTCTTATCTTTTCATCTCACTTCATCCCTCCTCTTTCAAATCTCCAGTTTCCTACCCATGTTTGGAAAGTTCTTTCCATCACCATAGAAGATAAGCTCCAGTCATGACCCGTGGGTGTATGGTGTGTGTGTTACCCACTCTAGGCCCTCAGATTAGGCTTTATGGATGCTAAGAAAGTCTCATTCTCTTAGTCTTGCACATTTCTAACAGTGAAGAAATGGCAGAGGATGGTAGGTGCCTGAGCCCATTCAGTCTTCCCCCCAGTGTTAGCTAGGACCTATAACCACATGAGAAGCAAGCATGCCCCGACAAGGCAGGCATCTACATTCCCAGGAACAGAAGACCACAGCAGTTCCTCCTTAACCAAGAGGCATATGTTTCAAGACCCCCAAGTGAGTGTGTGAAACCCCAGAGGGTACCAAACCCTCTATAACATATCCTTAAATAACATCATTTTGTTCAACGTTATTTTGTTGTAAAGTGGACAAGAAAAAATTCAATCCTGCCTATATTGAAAGAAATGACATTATTAGAGAATCAATTTTTCTTAAACATCATTTCATTAAAGTCACAGTCTCAAGAACCTATTTAGTACACTAAGTGAAGACTTACTGTATATATTCTTTTTCCTATACATATATACATACATACTACCTATGATAGAGTTCAAATTATAAATTAGACACAGTAAGAAACTGACAACAGCTAAACATAAAATAGAGCAATTATAACAACCTACTGTAATAAAAGCTGGTGTCTCTCTCAAAGTATCTTATTGTCTGCAATGTTTTCTGATGCTGGTTGATCATGGGTAACTGAAATCACCGAAAGAGAAACCACAGATAAGGTGGGAGGTGTACTCCTGTATGTTCTTGGCAGTAAAGTCTATTCCTGCTGTCAGTGACTCGGACTCAGCTACTTCTAAGACAGTAAGTTTAGCACTGTGGTGATAGGCACCGACTCCATCTTGATCTGTGCTTACGCTATTGAGCCAACACTGCTCAGTGGGCAGCCCTGTCTTAGCAAACTGGAAAGGTGCTACCAATCCTAGTGGAATCTCTCCGGGCCCAATTCTGTCCTTTAATGAAAGAGGAGGAAGGTCCCAGCTTGTTTCTTTTATTGATAGCCTATAAATTCAAGTGGACGTGTCAGATTATCAAAAGACAGAGAATTTTACTAAACGAGTATAGATAGGTTTTTGTTCCGAGCTTCTACATTATCAGCTGAACAGTGTACTTAATTATCACTTTAAAAATGACTTTTCTAAAACTAGAAAGCATCTGAAAATTACACAATCTTATTTCATTCTGAAAATTAACTGGTTTATAAAATTTTTATAAGCCCTAGAATCTATCAGTTTCTTGAAATATTACATAGGCATTTAGCCTTAGACTCCATGAGTCCTCTTGCACAAATCCATTTCAGAAAAATCATTGGCAATAAATGAAATGACGTGAGTACAATGTTTATGATTATAGCATTATGTTTACTAGTAAAATCTGAAACAACTTAAACATTCATTCGAAAGGGATAGGCTGAATGGTACATCCATGTAAGAGAATATTATGTAATTGAAAAATAAAATAAGAAAATATCCATAAGACAATAAAAGTGTTTCAGGATATAATACTTAGTAAAAAAGGCATGGTGCACAAAAGTATAATTAGTATGAAAACCTTGTAAGAAGATCTAGGGGGAACAAATGCAAATATACACAAAAACATTTATAATGTAAATACTTATTTGTAGGGGAAAAAGTAAAATGGTAAATTAAAAAAAAGATAAAAAATAGCTCTAAGTAAGAAGGGGACAGGATGGAAGGAGCAAAAATATTTCAAATGACTGAAATAGTATTTTGTGTGTACATCCTTAATGGATCGTATTTTCAAGACTGAACTACAGAGAACTATTTAAATGTATTCACTAGTCTGTCAGTAGTAGTATTAGTGGGATGGGGTTGAGGGAACCAGAAAGTGCAAGTAAGTAACTAGTCAATTTTACTGAGGAACCAAAATTTTCCAATGTAAGAGAAAGGAGGTACAATTTCGGAAAGTTAAGTAATACTGAAGTATTAAATATGAATTTGCAGTATCATTATTAACTCAGGATATCTTCTTATTGAAAACTAATTTTATCATTGACAATGAAAAGCCCACGGTATTCTGACAATTCATTAACAATAAGCATAGCATACACACTGCTGTCTTTTAATACCATTTGGCATCACTTCAGTTGCAATCAACCTAATCTAAGCCACTCTCATTTTTCACATAGATGAACAGTATTCAATATAGAGTTATGCTTTCAGAAATTACACACGAAGAACCATTGATATAAGTGTGTGAAAATGCAAGAATCTTTACAATTAATTATATCTAGGAAAAGAAGAAATAAATTATTATAATTTCCTACAGCATGAGGAGTTGACAGTGATTACCCTTCATGATCCTCACATGTCCCCTGAAGGTGTGGGATGTCTGGGAGAAATGGGGAGCCATCCAGGGCAGCAGCATGGCAGGCATGCCTTGTGGGGCTGCTGTTAGAGCTTTTTCACATATTGTGTTTTAGTGAATCAGGTCGTAGGATTAAATAATTTTGAAATCCAGCACTAACTGAATATTGAAAAGTAATCCAAAAAATTCTTAAAGAAGCAGTTTTTAAAATAATAATAAAGACCAAATTAAGGAAATTTAACAGGTGTTAATTACCTTGCTTATTATAACACACTGGTAACCACTAATGAGGCAAAAATAATGATCTAATCAAATGTGACAAACTAGTCAAAAAATTAAGAAATTTCAAGACTATTTGGAAGAATGACTGTGTTATTAAGTATCCATTAGTAATAAATATTTGCCTTGATATAGTAGCTGCTGAAAAATTTATTGCAATTAGCAAATACTTTTTTAAACCAAATAAATGTGAAAATGGTATTTGACATTATGTACTAAATAAAACTTTAATGTTTTTGAGCATATATGATCATATTGATTTGATAAAAATATTTAAGTGACAATATCATTGAAAACTAATGTTAAAATAATAAGATAAATATCAAAATAATATTCAGGGGTGTAAATGAAATTTTTATATCATTGATAATACAGCTCAATAGATTTAGAGGTTTTTAAGACTTTTATTTGAATATTTTGTTCCTTAGATTTTATAACACACAATATTAATGCATGGTATGACTAACATTGGCACGTTATAATTTATACCACATACAGTTGAATCTTTCAACAACTGATTAGGAAACCTGGCCCTAGAAGAGTCGGTTACTAAATCTACAGTCAGCTCTCAACATTGACAAGTTCAACCAACTGACAATTTCAGTTGGTTGAATCTATGATCTGGAACACTGTGCATAAAAATCCACCTGTATGTGGACCCATGCAGCTTAGACTATTGTTCAAGGGTCAACTTGTAGTGGGGCTATGAACTCTAACACTTTTTATGAGTAAGCGTTCATTAGCAAAAAGTTTAGAAGCATCAGGCTGGAACAAGTCTTGACAAAGTATTATTGCATAATAACATATTATAGTTTTCAGGTCTGCATCACTCTAAGTCAGGATCCATACATATGACATTAAGTTCACCACTAACGGTCTAATTTTATCTTATATACAGCTTTTAGTGTCCTCCTGGCATCAGTAATATTCCCGATTAAGAACTGAATGGAACTATTCAATAATACACAATCAAAACAAAACTTGTTTGATTAATTCATCAAATTCTTCTATTGTCTTTGCATTCACATATTTCATTATAATTATGTGTACAGTACCTTACTTTTCCCATATTTTTGAGGTCCTAGTCGTGTCAAACTCAAGGTTTGGGAGATAGGGAACAAAACATTAAAAAATTATGCTTTCATGGGACTTATAGTCTAGAGGTGGCGATACAGATAATAAACAACTACATAGTAAGACATAGAATGTGTCAAGGGGAATAAATACTATGGATAAAAAATAAAGCAGAATGAGTAATGGAAATATGGTAAGGGAAGGTAATCTCTTTTACATAAGCAGTCAGGAATGGTCTAACTGATGTAACATTTCAGCAGTGATGTGAGAGGTTTCAGGGAGATAGCCATGTGGAGTCTATACTCATAAATATAACATGTTGTCTTCTGGGGAAGAAATTTCTAGGCAAAGGAAAAAGAGAGGGCAAAAGCTTCATGACAGAACCAGGCCTATGTATTCACATCTTGCCTTAGAGGGAGGGATTATTTCCTCCATTTTCTCTTTTGCATTCAGTGCAGTATTTCATTTCATTATTCTTAAAAGTTTTCTCCTTAAATTCTCTACTCTCATAGAACTATAGTAGCTCTGGAACTTTTAAGTGGTTCAAGTGAAAATATGTTCTTAAGTATGATTAAGAAATTCAATATACATATACATTATATTTTGTTCTGCTCTGCTTCATACACCTTTTCTGCAGATAAAGGGAATTAGTGATATCAACTACACGCTAACATCATCGCTATCTACTTCATATAATTTGCACTGTCTGGATGCTTTTGTGTGTGAGTGTGTATGTGTGTGTGTGTGTATATGTGTGTGTCCTCCATGACAAAAATTTTTCTCACACTCCTACGGCCTCCCCATTTACAAGCTTTTTATTTTTTCTTTGGACACCCATAACTCTTGAGCTGTATGTTATTGAATTTACCTCCTATCCTCCCTTACTGCATATTCATAAACATTCTGAAAACCTTTCTTTATTATGCTACAAAGTCTGTGCTAGGTTTATCTTTGCATCACAAAATATTAACACAGATAGCTGTTCACTATTAAATAATTGATGGTTCTGTGCAAGAATGTGGTCAAGCTGCTACATTATTTCTGCTAGTCACACATCAGAGGTACAGGAGTGGCCAACAGATGCACCCTTTAAGCAATTTGTAGTAGCATATTCCTTTGAAACTTACAGGAATTCGGAAGAGCTTTATCATAGGAACATTTAATAATTATTTTGCATTAATTGTATCAGATATAGAAGCAGTAGTCAATGTATGTTACCAAAATCTATGCAGAGAAAATACAACTGATTTTGAAATTTCCCAACATTTGACAACATAATGTAATTCATTCTTCAGGAGGACAGGCAAGTGGGTAATAATTTTCTTGAAGCTATTTGACAACAAAGTTGAAGAGAAACATTGACTAATTAGGAGTTTGAGTGGTTGATCTGTTTGTAAATATTTTTTAAAAACATTCCAGTGCTCTATTTTATGTTTAATTACATTTTTCAAAACTGAATCAAATCTAGGTAATCTTTACTTAATAAAAATATAAAACAAATTATAAACCAATTACTATGTAAATTCGATCCTCTTGTTAAGTAAATTTTAAAAGTTTTGGTAAAATATAATTTTGCAATGCAAATAATTAGTTTTTAATTGCCTCCAGCATTAATCACTGTTCAAGTGAACAATAAAACAGCAAAAACAAAAGCTAATTAAATAAGTAAAATATAGAATGGCATAATAAACTCATTTTTATTAAAATTCTAAGCATTATGAAATCATTTTCCATTTGTTTCACACACATTCATTTGTACATATTGAAAAGAAGGGGCTCATGTTATTTTCATTTTCTCATTTCTATATGAAATGTAGTTACAATGCAATATGCAATGAAATGTACTAAGAAAGAATATGTAGGTTAACCCTGAGAACTGTGAGTGGGTGTGAACTCTTAAATGACTTTCTAAAGGCAATGATATCAAACCAAATCTCCTCTCTCTATATCACTTCCCCACGATCCATAGTTACACCCAAGTTTTATATTCCTCTGATTAACTGAGATTTTTTTTCTCCAAAGTAATGAAGACTTTACCAACAGTTTTAGTCATATTATCAAAAGTTGAAGACAATGAAAGATTTTAAAAACTGCTGGAAATAAAGGTGCATCGCTATTAAGGGAACAGTAATAAGACTGATGGGTGACTTCAACAGGAACCATGGGAGAAGAAATGCAAATAATAATGTCCTTAAAGTAGCCAAAGAAGAATAACTCCAAGCAAAAATTGCCTATCAATAGAAACCTTCCCTCAAAGATAAGAATAAACATTTTGCAGATGAAAATAAAACAATGTTGGAAGAATTTTTGCCCAAACACCTATATTGTAAGAATTATTAAAGGGAGTTCCTTAGATACAAGGAAAATGATTTTCTTTGGAAAATGAAACTATAGGAAGGAATGAAGAACACCAGACAGGTGAATATGGATGTAAATATGACAAATATTGACTGCTTAAAATAACAATAATAGTGATATCTTATAGATTTTGTAATGTGAATATAATAATAAATGGGACAATATTGCAAAGAGGGATAAATAGAATTAAACTGTTATAAAATGGCAGCAGCATTAATTTACTTAACAATAAATGAAATCATATCATAATCCCTAGAGCAGATAAGGTAAAAATTAAACCTAACAGACTAGAGTGCTGTATGTATTATAACTAAGAGGTTATTATTCTAGCAATTGAAAGTTTATTTATGATTCATAAGTCAACTAATATAATTCTTATCATTATTGGAGGAAAGTAAAGAAATTCATATATCATCTGAATAAAATCAGAAAGATTGTTTGATAAAATCAGCACACTATGATAGAAAATAATTCTCAGAGTTTTGGAAGAGAACTTCCTTAAAGTGATGAAAACAATGAGCAAATGTCTCACTCTGCCACCATAATTAATCTGATTAAATATTAAACAATTTTCTATGGAGATAAAAATAAATCAGTGATGTTCACTGCCACCATTTCTATTCAATATTGAGCCAGAATGGTATAACAAGGGAAAAGAGACATAAAATATAAAAAAGAAAAATTAAAACTGTCATTAACGCAAGACATAATCGTGTACATAGAAAATCCAAATGGATTTGCAAATAATTAGAATAAACAAATGTGACAAAGTCACTAGACAAACAAATACCAGTCTGAGTTCCTTTTTATTGACAAAAAAAATAAATGAAATATCAAAAAATATTTTGTAACAGTGCCAACATATCAAATACCTAGTTGTGAGATGAATGAAATCTAGGTAAGACTTTTACCCTAAAAAATTATTAATGGTGAGTACTAAGTGTTGTTTTTTAAGTTTATTTATTAGAATACACATATATATATCATACATTGGAAAATTCAATGCTTTTAAGAAGTCAAAATCCTACAAACTGATCTACAAATTCAATAAAATCCCCATTAAGGTTCCAGTATGTTTTGTGGGTCTTTGAGACAGAAAATTGATCAGTTGAATCAAAAATCTGGATCAAAAAGTAATGAAACTAGAATAGCCAAGAAAATCTTGAATTGCCGGAACAATGGACTGGAGGAACTTTACCATATTTCAGGACTAATTTTATAACTATTGTAGTTGTCGGGATGATAGAGACATAAGGATAGACAAATCAAAATAAACTCCAGAAACAGAACTCCTTCATACGTGGTTCCTGATTTATTATGCAGGCATCACTGCAGTTTATTAAGAAGAGGTTGATATTGTCTATAAATATTTCCTTGTCAACCTGAATACATTTGCAAAATATATTAAACCCTGCTTTACTTAATACCCTAAAATTAATTGGGGATGGATTCTTAGACACATAAGTGGAAAGTAAAACAATCAAAATTCTAGAAGAAATCTAAGAGAATATCTCATAACTGTGAGATAGAAAAAAATTTCTTAAATATGACACAATAAATATTAAACCTAAAAGAAGAGATTAATAAATTGAATTCCATTAAAATTAAAACCTTCTGCTACCCAAGATGACATGAAAAGAATAAAAAGGAAAAGCATGAAAGTGGACTAGCAGTTTAGAGGACACTTCTGGATATTCTGTATAGAAAATCCATGAGCAAATCAATAAAAAAAGACTTAAAATTCTGCATTACTTCTAAACATTTAAATCTGTATTTTCCAAGATATAGTTGGTTGTATGTTGAACACTGAACATTATGTATAGCCTCTACTCCCTTTACATAGCTATGGGTTTCTTTTATTTCTTGAAAAAGTTAAGTGTAGTTAAAATACTCTATATCTGCTGATTCTAATACCTGAATTTCTTCCTGTTTTATTTTTGTGGTTGTTTCTGACATAAAGTGAACCGTCCCCTCCTCCCTCCACTTCACACACAACCAGGAACATTATCTGTGGATTATTTGAGGACTCAGTTGAAGCCATGTTCGTCTAAAAGGAACTTGCTTTGCCTCAGCTAGTCCACAGGGATGCTACCAATCTGGAACAACTTTAAGTTCCTTGATTAAAATTTTTCAGACCACAAAGACAGAGTGGATTTGGACTGGAAACTTCTGTCGTGTTAAGGGCTAGCTTGTGGTTACAAATTCTCAAGGATCATTTTATTATCTTACAATCTAGTGCCAAGATCAAGGGCAATTTTTCCAGCTGTCCCCTCCTGTGTGGTGCATTTAGCTCTCATTGTGTTTTACACTGCTGGGCTCCAATTTTGTGTAATTTGACACTGTGCACTTGCTTCTCTTTTATTATAATGATGCTTTGCCCATTTTTGTCAGCTCAGTGGTGCATTAAGTAAGTATTCTATACAGAATTTTACTAATTTAAGAGTTTTTCAAGGTATTTATTTTATCTCACTACTAGAAACAGGACAATATATATGCATTAACATTGATCTGAATAGGATTTGAAGGAATAGTTACATAACATAAACAAGAGGATATTCATCTGGTCAGTGGCAGAGCCAGGATATGAAACTACTGTAAATAAACTCCAGATTGTGTTCTAACCACCACTCATTTTTTATGTAGATTTCTTGACACAATGATGAGTAAGACTGAAAAGCTGATAAATTTTGAATAATGACATTGTCCAAAAGGAATGAATAATCTGTTGATGATAATAATAATAGTAACAATAGCTATTGTCATTGTGAGTAATAACACTCGAGCAATTGTAGAAATGAAAGTAGTAGACTAAAGAAGACCATGGAGCCATGTCTTAGTAGATTTTCCATATGTTGCCATGCTTATGCATAATTACATCAAGAGAAATGATTAAACCTTGTGTCTATTGTTTGTTGATAAATCATTATACACATTAATATGTTTTTTTTTAAAGTAGAGGAATAGGCAGAAATGAAGGCTAACAGAAGCAGGCAGGAGGAGAGAGGAAGAAGAAGCACTTTATTATTTAGCTGCTCATCTTGGTTTTTCCCAGCCCTGAGTCTTGAACCTGGGACCGTAGGATGAATGTGAACTGTGCCCACAGTGTACTAGACAGCTAGGCCACCAGGCACACCTCATTAATAAGTTTTGAGCCTTCATAATTTAATTTTTGATGCACTGGTATCATTTGTAGAAAAAAATTTTTTGCTTTCTGACTTTCCTCCTAAATCAAAATAAATCTTTATTTTTTACAAGTTTAAAGTTGTAAATTATTTACAAAACTTGTACAAGAATTTATCTACATTCTCTATTGAAATTGGTAAGTAATTCTGCTATAAAACTTTTCACTTTTGGAGAATTCATCAAATTTCTAATAGTCTGGTCAGAGATTCCACCTCATACACAAAAGTTTAAAAGAGTGTATTGTCAGTAAATCTGAGCTTTCATAGACAGGTGGTTAATAAAAAATTCCAGAAGAAATATGCTAATATGATAATGAACATTTGTTCACATTTATGTACAGATTAAAACTTTAACATTTAGTATATGTAATGTAAATGAACTGGATTTTAAATTGTATGGAATATATTTTTTGATTCTAAAATTTGAGTAGGAATAGGTTTCCAATCCACAATTCTAGATGATGATGCTAGCCAGATTCTAGTATTAATATAAAAACAGAAATAAATATAGAAATAAAAAATAAAAATAGAAATAAAGATAATGTAAAGTAACATTATAACAAAAGAGGCAAATGTTAACTCCTTCTGTGACAAATATGTTAGCTCTAGAATGCTTTTATCATTTGTTTCATCAGGAAACAGAATTTTACTTTTCCTACTGGTTATTTAAGGTATACCAATGTTTAAAGAAATTGCTGAATTTGAGGATTGCCTCAGGGGCTCTACATTTTATATTAATAAATTATTCAAATGCTGAGAAAAACTGATTTGAGAAATGATGTAAAGAACACAAGTACCTTTAACACTATCATTTCATGCTCTAAACATTAATATAGTAAAATAAAATGGGTGGATACAATTTTCACTAAACTTCCACTTAAGGTTTTCATAAGGACAAAAAAAAGAAAAACATTCAAAAGATTTTCATAAAGGATTGAGGACTTCAGAAAAAATTTTATATTCCTACTAAAACATATATATATATATATAGCTCAGGGATTGTAACCACTGCCAATTAAGCTAAATACCTTGCTCAGTACAAACAATAAGTAAAAGTTGTTCAGTGGGAATATGGCACTTGTGAACATGGACAATGAAGGGACAAATTTCAACCCTGATATTTCTTCTAAAACGTAAGCTATTCTATTCATTAGTAAGATAATGTCAGTACCTGGAAGTGATCCTGTCAATATCTGGAGGAGCTGAGCAGGGCTCAGCGGCTAAATTCAGTAACTAATCAAACCTATGTGTAGTTTTCATCTTTGTTTGATAATGTGACCATTCTTTGCCTTGAAATCGTAGAAGCCCCATATTAGCTGACAGGCTTTCACTTAAAATAGTTACCTTTAAAGTAATTTCCCCAACGAATTCTTTTGCTGACATCAGCAAACCTGAGGTTAAGGGAAGAAAAAACTCCAGTAAACAACTGCCAATCAAAAATAATTATCTACAGCAATGGCAGAAATTCTAGACCATAGAAGAATGTCTTAAGTTTTTAATCAAAATATGAGAATACGAATATTATTTTCCATTCAGTCATTATTATCTTCTTTGGATTAAAAGTTTCAGTTTCATCAGATTCCTCAGATCTGTTTTCTTTTAGTATTTTGTTCAAAATGTGCCCTTTTTCCCCCTACTAGTTTTGCTTCCCAGAACAAATAAACATTTCCACTAACCACGGCCAGCATTTTGGCTGGTTCTTCAACAGAGATCTCAGTGCCTGCTTGTACACAATAATTTTTCAAAAGGTAGAAAACCAATCTATGGTTTGGAGGGGAAGAAAAGTGTCCTTTCTTTTTGACCTACAATAAAACACATCTCTGCATTCAGAATATTAGTTCATTAATCGCAGAATTAAAAAACAAGGGACTTTTCCTCAGCCTACACTGTAGAAATGTCTGTGGATTCACCTGATTTTAATATATTAGCCCCCCTTCTACACTCTCTTCACCACACTGAATGGAAAACTGGACAACTTCTACTCTCTAAAGTTCCATTCGGTCTTTATGTTCTTTAAGGAGGCATTTATTTGATTGAAACAGTGATTGGAAAAGTGTTTCAGTGCCTGAATGATTTTCTCTAAGTTTAAACATGTTGCTAGGGCCTTGCTCACAGAGTGGAGTATTGTTTTAATTATCCCATTCTCCTCTCTCATTTGGTATTACTGTCAGTATTGGCATATTGCTTCTAGGAGCACATGAAGTTTTCCACACACTACAAATAATGCCCTGGTCCTTCTAGGGGGACACACAACCACTATATGCACACACAACTCTATCAGGGATATTTTTGGTGGAGCTTTCTACAATCTAAACTTACAATATCATCAAAATTAGATTTTGTGGGTGTTGTAGACAAAGAAGAGGGGTGGGATCAGCCATAATAATTTTCTCTAGGAGAATACAAAAGAAAATTTATCCTCTTGAATATTATTCCCTTTTTCACAAAGATTCAATACCTCTGGTAGGACAAGATGTTGGAAAAATGATCTGGAGCTTTCTTGAAAGTGGTTTGGGATAAGTTAAGAAAAAGCTGGTATGTCAGTGTCATGTCTTCTTGTCCTGGCAATCTCTAATGCTCTCTTGCTGTTTAGCTCTTTCATTGTTTTCTATTTTCAAACTTCTAGCTTAGATTAATTCAAGAATAACTAACTGACAAGAAATACATGTTGTATGGAATGGTTGTTTAATTTATTTATTTATTTTTGGCTGACGTATTAGCTGTATCTAATTTTCCTCTTGTTTTTAAGGATCCAGTGTGGGGAAGAAGAGTCAGGAAGAGTTCAAGAGGTCCATTGTTCCTTAACTGATTTGTCTTAGGAGATAGTCTCAGAGGGAGCACCCAGTTACCTGGTATACAATAGGTCTCAAAATATATTTGTGGATTGAATAACCTCTGCTTTGATATCCTATAAAGTCAACTGTTTTTTCAATCTTTAAATTGGGTCAGTTAACACACGGATTAATCCTAAAGGCCCGGGGTCTTCTCCTTAATCAGGAAAATGATGAAATAACTTAAGTCAATAGGTTAACTTCTAGAATAATACTGGTCACTCTAGAATCGTAGTATCCCAAGTAGCTAGTATTTGAGCTTGTCTTTTCTCCTGAATCTCCCACTTTGTCTTAATATGTCTATTGACTAGATTCTTAGTTTATTCTAATTTTCCCACTAAATAGTCCCATCCTGAATTTAGCCATTTTGTGATGATATAGCTACTAATTAAAAAAAAGTGCTACACAGCCACACATACACAATTAACCTTGAAAACCACACTTTGATTGTCCTTTTTGACTCAAGTCTCCTATACTAGATAAATGGACTGGGCACCAGAACGTGGAATGGTTTGCTAATAGTTTCTGTGTACAAATGTCTTTTTTTCTTTTAATCGGTGTCCTTAATTTAGATCTCCCTTCAGGTTTGTATCTACTGGACTAGTAGATTGACATTAATGTTCCTTTTTTCCCTTCAGTCCTGGAGGAGGATTCTGAGAAGTGGGGAACATTTGAGAAAGAGACTTTGTGGACTTATTCCATCACATCATGCCTTTTTCTGGCCCATCCTATTACTGTCTAAGTAGCTGGATTGTGATTTTTCTCTATCAACTATCTGAAAGCTCCAAATATAAAGGATACAGAAGAACACAATGGTATGGACTCTAAAGAAAGAAGCCTTGTTTGAATCTGTCGTTGAGACTTTGGGAAATAAGTTATCCTTGTTGTTCCATAGTACTCTCATCTATAAAATGGGGGTAATAATAGGGTTTTTGGGATGATGAATAAAGTTATGGATAAAGGACTTTAAACAGTACCCGACCCAAAGAAATCTCTCAAGAAGTGTTGGCTATTCTATAAGGTCTTTGATTTAAAAGAAAATGTAGCAATTTCTTGGGTAGACATGCCCACCTCACAGCAAACTCTAAGCTAAACAATAGTACAGACAGTGTATGCTTATAGACTTTCCATCCTCACTTTTAGGCTTATTATACTCCTTGCCTAGAATTATATTCCACTTATTTCTACATGAACTACGTTTCATCATTCAGAAACCCATTTAAATAAGAAGTTCCTTGGCCATACTTTTAAAGTTGTCCCTCTTTATTTTCTATCTTTGATCTTTCCTCATAGCCCAGCTTATTACTATTTCATTAATTATAAAGCTAATTTTGTTTGTTTCTCTCACAGAATAGCAAATTTAAAGACCAGAGACAAATTTTAGATTGGTAGGTAGGTAGATAGTAAATGATAGAGATTGAAGGAGATGGAATTTTGCAAGACCATCAGAAATTTCAAAAAATAAATATTTATATTACTTGTTTTTCCTTGAAGAGAATTAGAGAAATGCAGACATTCAAAAGCATTTCTAAACAACACTTATGCTACCTTTATCAAAACAACCTTACATTGAGTCAATATTTAATAGTTTTATTGCTATATTTGAAATACCAACTTTAAATTTTCTTGAACTTGAATTGAAACTTGACATCACATTGCATAGTACCTTAGATATTGTCATAAATATGATCAATTGGCGAATTTTTGTTCCTGACCAAGAATTACTTGGGATTTATGAAATCAGACTATGAGCAACACAGGTATTCACAGACATCTCAACCTTTTCATACTCTTGTCTTTGGGTCACTTACCTGCCCATAACAGAGGAGACAACCTAGAGGAATAATTTAATATCTTATATTCTACTGAGCAGCTAGGTCCTAGAAGTCACTGAATATTTCCAAATTTCAAATCGATTCAATTCAGCTAATGTATCTTAAGCGCCTAGTGGCAAACATTATACAGTTGACTGTTACAGACACAGGTGAAGAAGATGGAGTTTGTCCATGCACTTTACAAGGACAGAGTCTAAAGGGTAACTAAATATACTAAAAAGATAGCTAAAATGCATGTCAGATGTTATGATAAATGTTATTATCAAAAACCAATATAGTGAAAAAGTTACTTAATTACCATATATTGCAGATTAAAGTCTTTGAATTCTGCAAGTTGTTCAATTATTTCAGTCAATATTTAAATATAGTTCTTAAAAAATGTTTTTCCAGATGTACTCTGTGACATGAAAGAGAGGACAATAAAGGAAAATGGACAAAACTGGAAAGTCTATAGTGCATTTGTGAAGTAGCAAGGGGCATAAGATTAAAGCAAGCATTTAGTGCGAGAGAGGCAAGAGATGAGACTGTTAAGTTACATTGTTTTCAGGCTTAAGGAACATTTTTTACCTAAGAATCAAGAAATTTCTTTTGGTCAGAAGTGCATACTAAGCAAAAATTTAGATTAAGACAACACAACAAATTTTTAAATAAAATGTATTCATATTACCATAATATGCTATTGGTAAACAAATCATATATTGTTGCTACTATTCAAATGGATTTCAGTTTATATTTAAATATATTTTAATCTTTATTAAGATATGAATGAATAGAATGCCAATGAATCACAAATTCTCCAAGATTTTATTTATTTGGAATTGTTTCTTCATAAGCTAGTAATTGATTAATTTTGACAGTGTTTGTGAGAGAAGTATTATTTAATAAAAGTCAATATTCTCAGAGGAGAAAATTCTGATGCCTAGTGAAATATATATATATACATTCACATATATAATGTTATAAACATGTGTTAACTCAATTTAAAAATAAAAGCTAGCAAGCTAACCATGGGGTCTTTCGATTTTGATTTCTACAGTGCTTTCATAGAAAGTACTTGAATAAAGCCGGGGGCCCCAAAGGTCACAAGAACCAGAACTTGACCACATCATGATAAATTTCATATTTAGAGGGTGATTTTGTCTTTTTGGAGGCCATAAGTCATTATTTTGAGCTTTATTAGTTCTTAAAAATGAGCCATAAATTGGGCTGAGGTTTTGTCATCTGGATGTGCACTTGCTCATGTATGCTGTAACGAAAGTTTCGAATCTTTTGTTTTCTTGTTTCTATGGTCTCAGGGAGACAATAAGAAAACAGCTAATATTTTTATGGACCTTAACCATAAGAAGCATTGCAGTGATTTTCCTTAAAAAAAGTAGTATAAAAAGATTGCTTTCATCAGGTTTAAACAATATCCTAACAGCTTCTGGGAGCTCTAATTAGCCTAAGATAAAATCCACATATTTCAATTATACACCTGGATATGTATATATCTATGAAACTATGAATATAATCAAGATCAGGAAACTTTCCATCATTCCCAAAGCTCCCCATGCTCTTATGTTCTTTATAGTCTTTTCCTCAGTTCTTTCCTTGTTCCCAGGGAGCCTCTGCCTCTATCTGTATCTTACCAGAGTTTTATGTAAACTGAAATTATATGCTATACAAGATAACACACAGGATGAATCTCAAAAGAGTTATGCTGAGTGAAAAAAGTCAGGACACATGGTTGTATTTCAGAATCTTTTAAATCCAGAGAGAGTTTGGAGTAATATTATGCTCATATTTTATCAAGATAAGACTTTATAAAGTTTGTGAGTTAGTTTTGAATAATTAAAACATTCCAGTAAATAATAGAAAATGTTGGGAGGAAAAGGAATTATAACCTTAAATATAAAGGGTGAAATTAAGTTGGATTTGCTGATGTCTTGGCTCTGGTTAGTTAAATCTCAATAAGCCTTCATTGTCTAATCAACTTAATTAAAAAGTAGTAATAAAAACAACTAATTATTTTATAGTATTATTCAACTTTAACCAAATATGAGGGAATAAATGAAAATTGGAGGTCACTATCTCAATTCTATTTTATAAGCAAGTATTGAAACTGACTTACAAGGTTCTTAGTAAAAATTCTTTAAATTAGAAGGACCATTGGAAACCTGGAAGAGAAACATTCTCTCTCATCTTGAGAAAACTGTTAACATATTATTTTTATGGTTTTGTTGTAACTATCTCAGATTTTTCATGAAAATTCTGACCTAAATGTTAAAATTTTTTAATGGCAAACAGTTCTACCCTCCAGTATCATGTGGTTAGATAACTGTTAAATGATTATAATAATGTTTCATCCTGCTTAGTACCATGCCTGGATGTAGTAAGTATTCAGTGAATATTGATCAATTGATTAATTAGGCATGTGATTAATTGAGCCTCACTGGAATTATTGCTTCTTTAGTCAGTGTGAAGTTTTAATGTAAGTAAGATCATATCTTTCAAACTATTTCAAAGATGGTTGTCATAATTTCTACTCCTAAATCCCCCCAAATCTGTCTAGAAATAGCAGTGACTCCAGAATGAGTCTTACTTTTTTTTTATATCACACGGAAACTGACAGAATTCAGGAAAAGCTGTCCATCAATCATGAGGAAGGTGAATGAAGAGAAAGTTAGATTTGAACCAGTGTGCTTCTGATTAACAAATCAGCAACAGAGGAAAGTTCAGTGTTGTATGGGAGAACAGAATTGCACTGAGTTCTATGTAAAATTATCAGAGAAACAGGTAGATCATAAAATGAATTGCAAATGATAAGTGTTTAATAAGTTAAAGGGTAGGACATTCCAGGGCAAAGGAATAGCAGTACAAAGATTACATTTGCAAAGTTTACAGAACATACTCTTGATTAGCGATAGAATTATTCCTGGAACATTGTAAACTTTCGTAAAATTCTTCTTTTATAATTTTTTAAACTTTGTTTTATGTCACTTTAGAATTAAAAAATTACTTTTGTTAGTCAATTGGTATTTCACCTCTTCATTAACAAATTAGTGTTTTTCCTAAAAATGTTGACAATATTCAATTAACTTTGGACACCTTTATAACTTACTTTCTCCCTGTATTTAATTATGTGCATTTGTGAAATTCTTTGTTTGATTTTGTCCCAATGAGAGGAGATGTACAAATATTTAACTAAAATGATTGACTTTCAAAACTATACAGAGTAATTAAACAGTTTCCTTTTCACAGACTGAGAATCATGTTGGAAACCAAGAGTGAAAGGACTAAGAGTCAACAACTTTTATGTATTTGAAGATAGGAGGGAAGAGTAGAAAGGAGTCAGGATTTGGAACTTACGCTGAACTTGGTGGCTATTGTGTGTTGAAATGGTCTTTGGAGTTTCATGTGTACCCAACATCTTGGTATCCCAGGATGAAAAAGTCAGGAGAGTTGAGGTCAAAGGTTATACTCTCAGAGGTCCAAATTTAAGACTCTTGAGCATTTAAATGCCACCAGAAATTTATATTTCTATTTATATTATACATACATATGTATAATATATCTACACTAATATATAATATTTATATATAATACATATTATATAATATATAACATAGCCATATATTTGACTTTTTATATATATTTCTGCTAGGAAATATATATATGTTTATAAGTTCAAATAGAACTGAAATACTTGTATGCTGTTGTGGACTAGAGTTTCATCATTCATAGAAAGGAAAACAGTTGAATATGACTCATTTATATACCATCTTCTCCAGTCCAGTCTTTGGTGGATGAAAACCTCTGGATTAACAGAGAAACAAAATTATCCTCTAAACAAAGAAGAGCAGTGTAGTAGTTGTAAGTATTAGTGACCATCCACACTTTCTGCATTATTTTTTATCATAGTGCTTACAAATGATATAATTATTATTTGTTCCTGTTCTCTCTTCCCTTCTAAAATACAAGAGGTTTTATTTATTTATTTTTTCCTTGTTCGCTGCTGCATTCCCTGTTCCTAGAATAACACCTGGAACTGTTAAATGCCTGTTAAGTGTCTGTGGAATGAACGGTGAATACATATTCGGTGTGTGTGTTTGTGTGTGTGTGTGTGTTGAAGAGTTGGTGGGAAGCTCATTTCAAATTTGTTGAGGTTATGTTGCATATAAGTTAAACAAATAAACAGACAAATCCCACAGGATGCATTTTTTTAAACCATACTCCTTTCCACCCAGGTGAATCTTACTACTGCCATGTGAAAGTCCCCACTTTGAGTCTCAGCTCTATCTTTTGGAATATCAGAATGCCCCGCCTTTCCCCTCAATCTATTTATTAACTGTTTTACTTCCCTAAATTTAGCTTTTAAGATCCTGCTCTTCCACAAGCCTTTCAGAACCCCTTTATCTTATAGAGGTCTTCATTCTTTATGAATATCTCTGCCAGCACTGCTGTCATCGTTGACCCAGTGCATCCTTTAAAGGTAATTTGTGCTATAACATCATGATTTATGGATACATCTTTCCTCAGCTAGTTTCTAGTTCACACATTTCTAAGTGCAAGGATAAATTAGCTTGCCTATCCTTCATAAAATGTGGGTTCAATAATAGATCACATTATTTGTTCCATCTTCAACAAATATTTAGTGAATAAATGTTTGAATGACAAAATACTAATTGTGAGCTCAAACGCAGGGAAAAACTATTAACTCAAGATGAGACTGTGACACATCCTGGTGGAGTAGAACTTCGGTTCAGTCCAAATACGTCCCAAGGACCTGGGTTCAAATCCCAGGGCTAGGGTCAACAACCAAAAATGAACAACTAGGTAAGAATAATATTTCATTTTCTTCTCTCTTTCGGCCTGACTCCCTCTGCTCTCCTTCATTCCTGCCTGCACCATTCGAAAATGGAAAATATGAGATTATGTCTTTATGGTATTGATGCTTCTACTGGGGGTGTCAATGGTTGATGTGGGAGTATATATGCAAGAGTTGTGTGAGGTGGTGTGATGACAGCACTCTTTCCCAGAGAGAAAAACTAGGAACAGAAGGAACAGGAATAGAGCTACTGCAGTGTTATGAACTGTGGGACTCAAGAGCAGAGGACTAGATCTGGTTCCTGTTGCCCTAAAAGAGTAATGACCATAACACCTACTTCATATATAGAATATTGGAGCAAGCTCACAGAAGTTGAAAGAGAAGGAAATGGAGAATTCAGAAACAAAACAGGGGGTTGAGGGAGGGCGTTCTTGATGACATAAACCATAACTAAATTCTGGATCTTTAATTCCTCGAAATCACTCGCACTATCTAATAATAGTTAACATTTATTAAATATTTACTCTGTCTCTAGTATTGCCTAGGACTCTTAAATATATATGCAGATAATACTATATAAGTTTTTCATTTTTTAAATAAGGAATCTGAGGTACAGGTAAGTAAAATTACTTGTTCAAATTCGAAGAGTTAGTTACTGAAATAGCAATATGTGAACACAGATTAGAGTAGAAATGCTTTACTCTAAATGATTATTCAAAATATATTAGAAAACTAATTATATGTAATATGACATATATGAATACATGACTATTAGGTAACAATCTACTTTTCTCAAACATTTTCAATTCTGTTCTACCAGAGTGTATGATTAAATGTCAAACTATAAAAATTAGGAATAGGCAAAACTGGTGGCAGTTAGAATTCTGAAAATATCCAGACTATGTTTTCAAATGGTTTGGGTTTGGCAATGCCTCATAACACATTTGCCAGGCCATTTTCTCCTTAATTTTTAAATCCCTCTGTATTTCAAGGGAAATATAATATGTTTCTGATTCATTTACACTTAACTCATCAAAACTTTGGCAATAGTTATCTTATGACCAAAAACCCTTTTCCCCTCTGAGGAAGTTAGGTTTCACTGACATCCAACGGCATCTGATGGCACAAAGTTCAAGATCACAATAAGATTTTGTAAACGTAAAGTGAGTTCCAGCGCTGAAAAGTCAACAAATTACTGGTTAACTTACGGTAGCATTGTTGGAAAACTGTTAATGGATCATGGTCTTGTTTTGACTTGTGATGTATGGTGTATGTACTTTGGTTGTGTGACAATTAAAATATTGATAAAAATGAAGCATGTAAAAGAAGCAGTTTTATGCAAAGCATTTGTGCACCTGAAATAAAGTCAGTTGTAAGTGATCTTATTTTTGTCCAAAATCAAACTCTTAAAAAAATCAAACTAGTGTATAAATAACACAATGAATATTTCTTAATATTGCCTAAAGTGTGCAAAGAAGAAACACATTTATTTGATACTTAGAGGCTCAACAATTATGTATGATTCTAAATATTCAGAGTGTTTTGATTTGATTGATATTTTTCTTAACAATTCCATCTAAAAGGGATGGTGTCATGGTCCTAGCTAAGAGTGTCTTCATCATATTATGAAAGGTCTCTAGGTTGCTTCCAAGTTTGGGCAATTGTGAATAAAGTTCCTACAAACATTCACAAGTAAGTTTTTGTGTGGACATATGTTTTCAATGCAAATACCTAGGATTGTGACTACTAAAATATACGGTAAGAGTATGTTTGTGCAAAATATCTTTCAAAGTATCTCCTTTACTCTATATTATTATTTGTATTTAAATTCCATTTAAATCACTTTTAATATTGCAATTATAAAATGCTTATTTTTTGTCTTATTCTTCCTTTGCCTTTGTACAATTATAGGTAGATGTATGTTTTAGTGTGTGTCACAATGATAATGATGCTGAAACAGCCCCTCTTCCCCTTCTGTCTTCCTCTCCTCCTTCCTTGTACCACAGCTGGGAAATTAACACAAGTCTTAAAATGACTGATAATAATTAGAGAGAAGAAATGACATAAATAGAACACCTCCTCTCATAGTTGATTACCTCTCAATTTAATGGACTTAATTCTTGGTTATAAAATATATGATGATGATTAACCTATATTAATCAACCTCACAAAGTGATTTTGCTTATTCAACAGCTATTTATTGATTGTTTACAATATGTCAAGCATAGTATATTTATTCACCCTTTGATTCAAGAGACTAAATGCAAGGTTTTGTAGGACTCTTAGTTCCCATCATAAATAGGAATACAATCTATGAATTCAAAATGTAGTGTTTTATCTGCATGTAATTATAGATACAGTTTTATTCAACACATGAACAAAAGAATATCCATTTTGGTTTACATTTGTTGTTCATACAGTATGCCATATGGTTTCAGAGCACATAGAATGAAAACATGTGGAAGGGTGTATGTTTTCTTCTTGAAAATTCCTTCCCTCTTTCTGTGTTGATTCCCTTCCTCTTGTCATTCATCTATGACATTTATTGGACTCTCTTGCTCTGCCTGCTTTTTAAATATTGTATTTCTGACATTTCTTGTCTTACTACTTCTATTTTCTCTCTCAGGATGAACTTATCCATTCTTCCAAATTCTGTTACACAGTGAATAATCACTAAATTTTTTATTTCTGGTTTCTTTCTCTTTCTCATCCTCTAGAAGAATTCCATCTGTTTGCTGAAAATTTATCCTTGAAGGTCCTGCAAATAACACATATACATATTTAACTAATTTAAAGTTTCATTTATTTTCATTCTTTCTTACTTTTCTTTTTTTCCTTTCTTCTTTTCCTTCCCTTTTCTGACCCCCTCCCTCCCTTCCTACCTCCCTCTCCTCCCTTCCTTCCTTCCATCTGTCCTGCCTTCTTTTCTTCCCTTCCTTCCTCCCTCCCTTCTCCTTTCCTATCCTTCCCTTTCCCTTCTTCATTCTTTGTTGAAATAGATAATCCACATAAGTAAAAAAATTTGTGATGTGCCATTGTGTTTCCAGAAGCTGAGATGTCTGGGGTGTGAATCATTAAATACTTAGCCCAAGGATCCTTGTTGATAACCCGAAACAGAAGAGAAAAATAAAATAAAATAAAAAAACCTCTTCCCTACCTCCCTTCCCTGCCTTCCTTAAAAAAATACAATCAATAAAGAATAATTCCTCAGAGGCAACTCTTCTTACCAGTTACAAGTGTATGCTTCTATGTGTGTTTTGCCCATTTTGGTTGCAAATGATATCATGTGCATACTGTTCTAAATCTTGCCTTTTCTCATTTATTTTGAAAATCATTTCATATCAATAACGTAGACTCAGTCATTGTTTTTAATGAATATAAAAATCTATACGTTTATATGGATATATATGTTTTAGCCTAATGACGGACATACCACTAGTTGGTTCTAATTTTTATTACTATACAAATTCTAAAGTTAATATTGAAATGCATCCTGAACATTTATCTATTTACATTATTTATAGGAAAAAATTATGAAGTCAAAAGGGAAGTGCATTTAAAAATTTAATGAGTCTTGCTAACTTGATCACATCTGCACCCACACTAAATGTTAATTTTACCAATAATTTTCAGCTTTTAATTTGAGAAAAATATCCCACTATAGATCAATTTTTTATTTCTTATCTGTGTGCTTATTTTAATGTTAATTTAAAATAATGTCAAGTATTTACCTATTTTCCTACTTTTCTATTGATTTCATTTTGCTTCTAAATTTGAATAGTCTCTTTGATTATTAAATATATTAGTTCTTTATGTGGAATATCTATTAAAAAACCTTTTCCCATACTTTTTCATCTATTTTTTGCTATCTCTTTTGACATTTATTTTATGCAAATCATATTAAACTGTCATAAAAGAAAATTCATTTTACTATATTTTGATAACTTTAGTATTGATGTGATACTGGATTTACGAATTTATGCTCCATCCTCTTCTCTGAAAGGAGATTTCTCAGCCTGCACTTGGGACAATGGAGTCTCACTCAGAGCCCATCTGCTCCCTTGTCTGCCTCTTATTGTCAGGCTGGTTTACAAAAATAAGTATAGATCCATGAGACTTAAATACAATAACTAACAATTGACATTTATGTACTGAAAACACAACATACTTTTCCTTTTTTAGTAACCACACAAGAAATCCATAGGCAACTCCATTATGAGAATAAATAGAGCCACAAATCCTTAAGAAATAGTTGTGCTCAGAGAAAAATAAAAAAAAACAAAAACAATCAATTCCAACAGTTTAAGAATAAAGTGAGTCTTTAAAGTTTGTAATGGAGAAGCCTATACTCAACATGGTCCCTGAGTATCAGAATTACTAAATTATAGGAGAGATCCAGGGCAGGCTTAACTTTTCACACCATGCCAGTAAATTGTAGGAAACACGTTGAGGAACTCTACCTCTTTGAGCAGAGTGGAAATAGCTTTAAGGACCAATATTTAAGGCGTAAACTTTTGCTGGGGGAGAATAGAAGGCAAAACATGTAGCTCTAAGAACTGGGAACTGAGGCAAAACTCTGGACCTTGGCAACAGATACATTGGGGATTTGTGCAGGAAAGGATAGAAGCTGAAGACAACAAACACAGGTAAAGATCATAAAATGGTCATATTTCTCTTAATGTCATGTCAACTCACAAGTCATTCTATCCACTTCACTGCTTCCTTACAGGGTATTCTGAACCAGGAACCTGGATCACTTCCTTATATGAGTAATAAAGGAAGGAAAGAGAAAACTAGCGAAATCCTTGAAGAGTCAAAATAGTTATCCAAAGAGGACTGAAATCCAATGTGGTGTGATTGAATTACATTAAAATAACAAGTTTGTATTTTCTATTACAACTAGAATTGAAGTCTTATGAACAAAGGTGTCTTCAGTTGCAGAGAAATAAATTAAATTGATTTTAGGATCTGTAATTTTATGAATGCATCGAGTGTATGTCCACACCAACCCGCTGGGTATGCCACTGACTTCGGAGAAACACATGTTCTATTAACTCTATTAGATCTTGCAGCAGCAGAATTATCTCTTCCACTTTCTGTAGTCTCATTTATATGGTTCATCTGTCTCCCAATTTCCCTTGTTAGAAAGCTTGAAATTATTTAAAATATGTCCCTTACTCTCCACATCCAATTTTTCATGAAGTGTTACTGATTTTATTTCAGAAGTATTTCCTGGACTGGATCTTTTTCTATTTCCACTGCCTCTGTGACCCTCATCATTTCTCAAAGCTATTGCAATAGCTATTTATTATTCTCCATTCCAAAATTCTTTCTCCTCTCGTTTGATGCCGTATATCTTTCCAAAAATAAATTTAATTTTCTCTCTCTTCTATTTGCAACCCAAGCTGATTCTTACTGACCACAGTATAAAGTTGAAGCAAGTTACCATAATAGTCAAGATTTGTCACCATGTGCTCTGTAGTAGCTTCACATATCAAAAGCCTTTAATCCTGACACAGGGAACTTCTCATTGTTGTCTAAAAGATGTATTTTCATGGCATCAGGGCTGTATATCCTCTGACTTCTACATGGTTAGTTTTCTTCACTGTTTCTTTTATTTACTTAACAGTTGGCCATGGTGACCATAGGTAGGCTGACCATAAGTACTGGGTTTTTGGTTTTTTTTTTTCATATTTCTCAACCATCCAGTTTTAATATAAATGCCAATTTTGTCCTATTTTTAATAAACCAGGGCCATCAGTAATGTGGGACAAAGGGGGCAGTTGCATTGCCACAGACCCAGTTTGTTAAGGGTGCCCAAAAGCAGATGCTACTTTGCCAGCCTACAGTGGTAAGCCACAGTCACTTCTGTTGTTCCTGCTCCCTGTGAGGAAACAGGAGAGATATGGGAAGAGAATTTTCCTTCACCCTAAGCTCATTTGTTTCTTAAACTGCAGTGGTGTTCATGTCACAGGTAAGTATTATAGGGGTTATCTCTGGCACCATGGGGGTTATTGGACATTTCTGGCACTGGAGCAGTTCTTAGGCATTTTTGGCACTGGAATGTTTAATGTTTCGTGTTTTACACAGGACTTTAAAGTGGAGCTTACAGAAATGCTGAATTTGGCTTTCACCTAAGGTGCGAAAATTCCTTTCATCAGCCATGACAATTTATATGTCCTGCTGGACCACACATCCTTACTATGGCATTGTGATTGACATTGTATAGTAATTGCTTGTTGCTGGACTGGTTGCTCTGCTCCTGCTTGGATTACTCTGCCTCCTCCCCTCCATTTAGTCACTAGCACATAACCCTGTCATGTCTTTGCCATCCTTATGTCCTGTTTTTGTCTCCAGGAAATATGGTCAGCCTAATTAAATATGTGAACTCTTTAATAAACATTTTTATTTTTAATAAACATTGATAACTGTTATCGATAAAATAAAAAATATAAAATGAATCATTTTATCAATTTTATTTTAGAAAAAATTTTAACTTTTGTCAAATTATAAGCATTTGATTAAAAAGACAAACACTATTAAAAAGCTTTTACTAAAAGAAACAAATAGCATCCTCCCTATCTTGCTATCCAAAGGAATTTTGACTTTCTTTTGCTATTGCGGCTGTTCACCTGAAATTTTATAGTGACTTTCTCTTCTGAAACCACTTCACTTTTTCTGCATCACTGCAAAAAATAGCTATATAATATTTTTGTAAAATGAAGATCTAATACATTACTATCATATGAATGTTAAAGAAAACTAAGAAATATATTTCATTTTAGTTATTATAAAATTACTTTGCTATTTTAAAATTTCTGATGTACTAAAATTAATCTTTTGAACTATTCCAAGAGATCTGTCAAATGTCCAGAAATGTCTTTCAACCTGTCATATCTGTTTTATAATTCTTCCTCTGCCTCCTCCTCCTCTTCTTTTCTTTCTCCTCCTCCACCTCAGTCCTCTAGCACAGATCTCCATAATTCTGCTGGTTGTACTTGAAGATATGTCGATGTTTGGTTCTATAATTGACTGTTTTCTAGAAAATCTCTGCATCTATATTCATAGATTCCTCCTTCTTGTTTTACTAGCATATTTTGTTGAAGAATTCTCAAAAATTTTGATGGGAGTGCAAGGGAAGGAATACTCTTTTGAGCTCCTGTATATTTCTTCTTCATTTAAATCTTTGTTTTTGTCATTGATTATTTTAATCTTAAATGAGACATAATTGACAAAATTACAATTTATTTAAAGCATACAATGTTATTATTTAGTATACATATACATTGTGAAAGGATTATCACCATCAAATTAATACAATCATCACCACACGTATTTAACTTTTTATGGCAAGAACACTTCTATAATCATACCAAATGTTATTTACGCAATATAGTACAATCAACCATAGTCATCATATTATACATTAGATCCTCAGATCATATTTGTTCATATTATAATTGAAGGTTGTATCTTTTTACCAAATTCTTCTTTGTTCCCCAGCTCCTGGAAACCACCATTCTATTATCTGTTTCTGAGTGACTTTTTAAAAAATGTTCCATATATGTGATTCCATGCAGTATTCATATTTCTCTGACTTATTTCATTTAGCATAATGCACTCCAAATGTATCTATATTGTAAATGGCAGGATAGCCTTCCATTTATGACTGAATAATATACTATAGATATGTATATATGTATTCACACATATCTATATCTATATATATCTTCTCATACATTTTTGCTAATCTGAACATAACACTTCAGTTGTTTCCATATCTTGGCTATTTCTGAATAATGCTGCAATGGACAAGACAGTATGAATAACTCCTGGAGATAATTATTTCCTTTCATTGACGATATATGAAAATTGGGATTACTGAATCATATCAAAGCTTATTTTTAATTTCATGAGGAGCATCCATATTGTTTTCCACAGTAGTTGTATCTATTTTCATTCCTATCAATACTACATAAGGGTTCCCTTTTCTCTACATCCTCATCAGCATTTGTTATCTCTAATCACTTTTAACAACAGACATTCCTTATAGGTATGAGATACCTCATTATACTTTTGATTCACATTTGATTATTAATGGCATTGAGCACTTTTCCATGTAACTGTTCATTTATATGCATTTTGTGACCAAATATCCATTCAGGTTCTATTCCTATTTTTGAGTTTGGGTTTGGGGCTATTGAGTTGTTTAAGTTCTTTGTATATTTTGGACATAAGCCCCTTATAAATGTAGTTTCCAAATATTTTCTCCCATTCTGTAGGAAGTCTTTCATTCACTGATGATTTCCTTTGCTGTGTAGAAAGTTTTTTAGCTTTATATAGTTATATGTATTTATTTTGCTTTTGTTGTTGTATCTATAGAATCAAGTCTAAAATATCTGCTTTCTTCTATAAGTTTTATGGTTGCATGTCTTTCGTTAAAGGTTTAAATTAATTTTAGTTGATCTTTGTGTTTTGATGTAAAATAGGAATCTAATTTCTTCCTTTTGTTTGTGATTCCCCAGTTTTCCTATCATTTATTGAAGATGCTATGCTTTTGCCATTACATATTTTTGGTTCCTTTGCTGAAGATGAAGTTCCTTTTGTTTGTGATTCCCCAGTTTTCCTATCATTTATTGAAGATGCTATGCTTTTGCCATTACATATTTTTGGTTCCTTTGCTGAAGATGAATGGATTAGAAATGCCTATTCTGCTTTTGGATGTAAATATAAATTATGTTCTTATGTGAATATAATACTGATTTGATTACAATAACTATGTAATACAGTTTGGCATCAGGATATTTGACGCTTTTATCTTTGTTATTTTTTCTCAAGGTTGCCATGGTTATATGGAACTTTTTGTAATTTCATATGAACATTAGGGTTATTTTTTGTATTTCTGTGGAAATGTCATTGAAATTTTTAGAGACTTTATTCAGTATGTAGATTGGGTAGTGTGACTATTTTAACAACATTAAGTCTTCTAATGCATAAACTTATAATATTCATTTGTTTTTCATTAATTTCTTTTTTTAGTGTTTAGCTTTTGGTACATAAACATTTCACTTCTTTGGTTAAAGTTATTTCTAGGTGTTTTGTTATTTTGGTGCTATTATATGAAATCATTTTCTTAATTTTTATTTCTGATATCTTATTGTTAGTATAAAGGTATGTAATACAAAGATACAGAGTTGATTATACAATACAGGCAGAAGAGGACAGTTTCCCTGTTTAGACCAGATTTCCTTACATATAAAGATACATTATTGACTTCAGAGAGTTAGAAAATGAACTAAGAAACAGAGGACACAAAATACAAAATCTGATGTAAAGTAACAAGTTTTGTTAATACTTTTACAAACCTAAACTTTTTTTATTTTTATTTTTTGATCTTTTCCCCCAGCCCTGGGTCTGAAATATAGGTATCTAAGTTTTACATGGTTTGTACCTTAGTCATGCCGACTGCCTGAACACACAAGGGTGTATCATACAAACTTCAACTCTTAATTTGATTAATCATGACTTGGAAAATATGCATTCGCTTCTTTAACTAAAGTCTGTTAGTCAAATACCCTTATCAGGTTATAGTTCACAAGCCTCAAACCATGCTTTGAACTCAGAGGCACCAGTCCCTAGTATAATTTTTATTCTCTAAATTGCAGTCCTTTTGAGATCTTAATTACTTTTGAATTGGTTAACTAAATAGGTTAGTCTCTTTTCTAGACTTTTGTATTTGCTCTTTTATGTTTGATTTTCACATCTGGAATATCTTAATTTCTTACTTCCATTTGTGAAAATCTCACTCAGTCATCAAAATGATCTTATTTGTTACTTCAGGTAGAAAGTCTTTCTTTGTCTCTGCTAATACTACATAACATCTCTCTTCCTCAATTTACCATAGTCTTTTGCCATATTTCATTTAGATTATACCAATTTATAATCGTCCTTTTGCTTCCAATGAGATCAGAAATTCCGGAAAGTAAAAATAATGATTGACCTAGTTTTTCCTTCATTTACATTTAATTCAACCCCAAATCCAATCTACTCAAAATAGAAAAATAAAGTTTCTATATTGCCATACTGTCCCTGTCTCAGAAAGGATTGTTAGACTAAAATAATGTAGTTGTCCTTTAGTCTCATTATTCAAACAATATTAAGTTATACAGTAGGTATCCTGATTGTCTATGATCAGAGAAATTCTTCTGGAAATTGTCTTTGTAGGGTCAGATGAGTTAAGATTATCTCCTTTCCTTATGAGAATTAATCACCTCTTTTTGAGACAATGAGAAAATATGTTGATTTAATTTGAGGGAAGCATTTATTACTTATGGCCAGAGAACATGGTTTTAGTAGAGTAAAACAAACTGGACCATTAGGATTTGCTAATACAGAAAAGAGTTTCTGCCATTTATTCAGTCATAATATATCATGCATCATGATTTATACTTAATACAGAGTGATACATTTAATCTTTTGACTCCTGGAAGGTGAGATTTTAAAAAAGAACTTTATTAATAACATCTCATTTATTATTATTGAAATTATTATTATTATTATACTTAAGTTACTTAGTTGTCTAACATAAAGGTTAAAGTTGTACAACACAATTCTTCTAGCAGGATCAAATGGGATATTTTGGAAGTCGAGTCAAAAAGAGTTTGAACATTTATAGCACTCAAAGTCTATAAATCTACTATCAACATAGGAGTATCAAAATTCAAGCATTTGGGAGTATGGACAACTTAGCAGGAAATCCTAGAATTAAAAGGCGTCTGAGAAGAGAAAAATAATGAGTCTTCTAATTGTCTTATAAAATGAGGTGAGAATGAAATCAATTCAGAGTCCTTGAAAAATTTTGCCCAATCCTCTACTCTTCCATCTCGTCTCTCTCTTCATTCTTTCACTCCTATATCATCATCATAAGCAGCGGCTGGAAAATGAAGCCAAGATATGAACTGTGACTTGTGAACGTAAGTTGAGAGGATTTACTTTGCACATGGGCAGATAAGATATTTCATAACATCCCTCCAGAGCATCAATTCTCAAAGTAGTCTCCACTGAGGAAAATAAATGTGCTACACTCAAGTGATTTTGGGAAATTCTCTACACTATATTCTCACCTTAAATTCAGAAATGATAGTATAGTGAAAACCTGAGAAACTTTGCAGTCAACTCTGATGAACACAGTTTCTCCAAACTAATTTCACCTCAGATTCTCTTTTTCGGGTGACATTTTTTACAGCCTAGTACTTTGGGAAATGTTGACTAAAAAGTATGTTTCAAACAAGTCAAATAGGACAGTAAGAAGTGTAGAACTGAAGGCCCAGGGAATAAGACACTATGTGGAGCAGTAGAAGCAGAATTGCTTACAAGTTTAGAAGAGAGTAATTTGAAACTTGGGGGATAAAACTAGGGGCCAAGACTGTTGATATTCATCAGGTATTCCTGAGGTAACTTCTTGAGAGGGTATGTGATTCACACAAGCACCTGAAGCTATTGCACTTTGGAAGTCTCATTAACCCTGAGATTCAATCAGGTCAAGCAAATGAGTGAAAAAACAGCAACTGGAGTGCTTGTCTCCCATCAGCCAGAAAGACTGAGGCAAGTTTTAAATTATCTTAATTTAACAATACTGTGCTCTGTGTTTTGTTTCATTTTTATTTAAATACTTTCTTTATTTCCACTAGTTTCTCTCAGTGATTCCACTAGTGTTTTTGAAAACTGCCAATCTAATGATAAAAGGATATCATGTTTTGTCTTTTCTTTTTCAATAAACTGACTCTAGAAATAATAAAGTGTGTTGTGATTAGCAATGGATTTACCAATTTGATTTTCTCCAAAAGTAGTGTTCTGAAATACTTGAGGTAAATTTGTCTAGATGTCTTCTTCCCACAGGGGCTGATTCCCTTGATGCGTCTCCCTAGATGGTGGGGCAAAGTACACACATACCTCTTCAGTTAAAAAGTGTATCTCATTGGAATATTATTTCACGTACACTGTGTAACACACTGTGCAAGTTTCCTACTACATTCCTACCTGTTATATCCTAAAGAAACAACTTCACAACATGGAATATGTATTTATTTTTAGTATTAATCACACTTTTATGTACCACCTGTATTTAAATAAGACTAAAATAGAGGAACATATTTATTTCTGTCAATAGACGTCACAGAGTTGTTGTTTTTAATGCTCATACTAAGGAATGGAATTTCTTTTTTAACTGTAAGACTTGGAAAAAATCATCCAATATCTGGAGAGTGAAAAAATTAAAAAACCCACACAACCTCCCATTTAAAATGTACTAGCTTCATTTTCAATATAGAATTTGTGTTCATATCTCTTTTTAGCAGCCTTCTGGCTGTTTTTTTCCATTTACTGTCCTCATAATTTGGAAGTTAACCTTTTTTTTTTAAAAAAAAAGAAGCTCTGCCAAAATATTCTGAGCAAGTTGTTTGTTTCTAAACCCTGAGAAATCAAAAGTAGCAAGTGAAGTTTATTATGATGACATTTTAATTATGAGTTTGTTTATGTAATTTTGATCTTTGCATCACTATGATTCTTGAGTTAAAATTTATGAACTTGGGTGACTATAATCACTTACCTAAAGAGTAATGTTAAACCATATTTATAAATAAATAAAGCTATAAAAACAAAGCTATCCTTCAACTTTTCAAAATAATATTAATCGTTTACATTTGTAATGTGTCAGGACTGTTATATACAGAATTTCATCTTATTACTCTAATAGTTTATGATCCTCCCAGGTTAGATATTGGTCTCCTTAGGCCTCTCACCTCCTTTGGTTTGCTTATTTGATTGTTGGTCTCTCATAAAGAAAGAAATTTAGGCTTGCAGATGGAAAACGATCTCTCCAAAGTCATACAAATAGTAGGTGGTTGATCTATATCTAAAAGTAAAAAAATCATCTGTCTTTCCATGGCAGGAGCCTTTCTCTCAGCCTATAAATAGTTTAACTCAGACTTGAAAAGAATGCAAAGTGCTAACAGTTCTTTTCCTAAACTGGTTATTAACCAAAGAATGGGTGACAGAAAGGAAACGAGCAGCCTTTTATTAGATATAAGAGAGTAGTGAGACAGAGTCCTGGAATTGTGTGCCATTTCTTTCACAGCAAATCATTCCCAGAGTTGCCTGTTGAGTGATCACTATATACCCAGCTATATGTCACATGCTCAGTATGGAAAGATAATCTGACACAAACTCTGGGTTTGAGGATGTCCTACTCTGTATAAATACAATCCTCCTATATGCAGGAATCTATGTTCATAAGTGGTAAATCCTTTAGGCTCTACAGAAATCTATGAATTGTGAGCAAGACAGATTTACTTTTGTGGGGGTTTATGGGTTGGATGTTTGTAGTCCTCCTCAAATACTTATGTTGAAATCCTAACTCCCAATGTGATAGTATTTGAGGGTTGGACATTTAAGAGGTGATCAGATCATGAGGATAGAGCCTCACGAATGGGATTAGTGCCTTTGTAAAAGAGACCCCAGAGCACTCTCTCTACTTTGTGAGAACATAACCAGGAAAATAGCTTTAGCCATGAACCCTACTGGCAGCACTTTAATCTTTATCTTCTTAACTTGGCAGAACTGCGAAAAATAAATGCTTGCTGTTTAGGCCATCAGAATATAGTATTTTTGTTGTAACAAAATACTGAATTGACCAAGACAGGTGACCAGAAACTTGCACGTTGATATGCATGTGGGAGTGGAGGTAGGATGAGGGTAAGAAAAAAGATTACAAAACTATACATACAAAATTTGGTACAGAGTCTTGGAAGGGGTCTGTTCAAGGAAGAGTCCATAAAAATCAAGTTTCTTTAGGGTCACAGTAATTTCGATAATAGGAGAGGGAAAAACCTAGAGGAAAACTTTTCTTTTTTTTTCTTTTTGGGAAAGGTACAGGCAGGAATAAAGGTGAGTAGGCAGGGAGGTAAGAAGAAGCACTTTATTTATTTCTATGTAATTGTTCACATTGGTTGCCCCCTGATGGCCCTGATTCTTGAATTTGGGACCTTGGGATGTATATGGGACTGCCCCCAGAGTGTACTGGACCACTAGGTCAGCAGGGAGCATGCCTAGAGGAGACTTAAGCCATCATTATAAAGGGGAGGATCTTGCCAAATGGAAAGATGGTGGCAAGTGCTGTTAGTGGCTGTCGAGGACAACAGAAAATCCCAAGGAGAGGAAAGAAAACAAATCAGTCCTGGACAGAGAGGTGCTCACTGGTGCTGAAAACAATCCCAACTGCGTTTTGTGCACAGACATTTTTATATAATATATATGTACAAAATAAAATAGATAAACCTGAACAACTACAATCATTTTCCCCAACTAAAAAAATAACATTTGCCACCAAATTGTAAAATTTATTTCTAAAAAAAAAAATCTAAAAATACCTCGTCTTTAAATGTAAATTTGAAACAATTGTGATGGATATGATTTGAATGTCCTATTTTGTCTATCAACATACTTCATGATAAGTGCAACACAAATAAAGGGTGTGGTAGCAGGCAAGCAAGCCACTCCGAATCTATGCTCTTCACTGAAAAACAAGAGTGATAGGACAGAGAATATGACATTTACTATTGTTACTCTTACTTAAGGATTCATTGATTTATTAATTTATTCAACAAATTGTCACTGACTATTTACTAGGTAGTAAGGATCATACGAAGTGCTTGAGAAACAAAGTTGAAGAAAACAAAAAAGAATCAAACCCTCAACTTCATAAAGCTTGTTATAGAGGAAAACTGTTAAAAATAACAAATAAATTAGTAAAACATGGTAGTTGGAAAGCAATAAATGCTTTGGAGGAGCATTAACAAATTAATAACTCAGGAATGGAGGTGAGTTTTCTGGGAAGGTGAGTAGTGCTAGTTTAGAGTGCTATTGGGGGAGCCTCACATAGTGGAGATTATTTGAGCACAGTAAGTGGACCAGCCAGTCCCCAATGCTGGAGTGTGTATAAATACATAAATTCTATAGTAAGAACACATAACATAACATTAATGCATTGAGTTTGTGGCTTGATAGTTATATGTATATATACATATACATGACTGAATATAACTGAATAAGCCATTATAGTTATAATTGACTTACAATTTCTTATCATTCTTTTATTGAGGTATAATCAATAAATAAAATTGTAAGATATTTAAAGAGTGCAATGTGATAAATTGGAGTATATATATGTGCATATATATATTTATATATATACTTTATGTATGAATGACATCCTCTCATTGAGCTAATTGACACATGCATCTAAATGTTAAGAACTGATTCAGGTGTGCCCCAGTCGCTTAACTGTTAAGTCCACAGCCTCCAACCAGCATAGTCCATGTATATACATCAAGGACCTGGGTTACAAACTGGGGGAAAAAAAATCAAGATGAACACTAAGTAAAACAAATAAATGCTTCTTTTTTAATAGGCCCTTTTCTATGTCTTTTAAATTTTAGGTAATAAAGATGCCAGTGAAGTTCATTCTGTTCTTTGAGATTTATAAACGTGTTTCAACTCTCCCACATTCCTCTGGGTATATGAAGTCCTCTGAAAATCTCCTCAAATTCTAGGTGACGTGATCTTTCAAAAGGTCACTTTTTCCAACAGCTTCCCATGTCTCTCAAGCTCCCATTTTCAAATCCTTCTCATTGCATCTCATTAGCTGTATGTTTTTCCCCCTAAAGTCAGATGTGGTCCCTCCATTACCTCTTGTGCTTGATTCCCCAGACTGCATTCAAGGTATGAATTTTCTTAGATTACCTTGTATCACTTTGCAGTTTATTAGAAAAATTCATCACTGGAATTTCTGCATCCTGGAATTTTTCAACAAATCTCCATGACCATCCACCTCTTCACCTAAACACTGTATTCTTGGTTCTTTCTCTCCTGCCCCACACCCATCTCCTTTCTTCTCTGTGATCCTTCACTACAAAGTGTCTGCTTATTTTCTATGCTCTGAGGTTAGCTTTCTGTTTTCCTCTTTGAGAAGAATTATTCCTTAAGTTTCACATTCCTGTCTCAGTCAGTACAGATAAAATAATATATAAAGAAGTCATACACTCCTTTTTTTACTGTTTTGATATCTTAAATTCTTTGTCTCCTTATGCACTCACTGCAACTCTTTCAACAGAAAATTACTTTTTGTTTGTTTTACAGACACTAAATCTCAAGCTTAAAGAAGGATTTTGCCCAAGGCCACACAGTGGAGTCTCAGTGGATCTGTTCCCAAGTTCCAGACCTTATTTGAAGTCAGCAGCACCACATAGCAAAGTCATAGCCAAGTAATGTGCAGTTTCCTTATACATGACGCTGAGTGGGAATAATACCGTCTCACTATTGCACATCTACAATATTTTGAGCAGGTCATGCGTGGCATGAAGGAACTGAACTCATTTTGAGAAAGTATAGTTAATATAGTTAAGTGGATGAAGACTTCTCATTATGCACAGAAAGCTTTAAAAAGAGAATCCCTTAGAGTTCAAACATGATAGTAACTCAGTAATAAAACCACAGACTGTAAAATCAAAAATTCTGCGGATAATGCAAGCGTTAATATGAACTTCACAAATTTGACCACTGGGTAGTAAAAATAGTATATAGGAATTGAGTTAAAGCTTAAGAAGATATATTATATCCAAATTTAAGGAATATTTTATTACATGGCAATTAATTATAATATGACAGCCTCATTATTCTGAACAATGCCATGGGCTTTTTTCACTGCAGTTTATAAACCTTTAAAGCAGTTTTGATTAAAATTTGATAACCTACCTTTACATTCCCTGAATGAATTTAATGATTTGAGGTGCTATTTTATATAATTCTATATCTTACAATCAGATGGAAATAACATCTTTACAAATTAAATTTTCTACTGTAGTAATTTCAATACAGATAAAAGCTTCGGTGAATGGCTAACACATGAAGAAGGTTTTAATGTATTTTATCTAACACCTGGCTGTGTTTATAATTAAACTGAAGTTAATTCAGAGATGAAAACGAGAAATGATATCTAGTATCCGGTCATTTACTAGAATATCTTTTGAGTGTGAGATTCTGTGCCAACAATTATACCAAGGCATCCTTTGAAGCAAATTATGACTCTCAATCCTGAAACACATTTTCTCTAAGTCAGAGAGACAGTATTAGGTATCTACTGACGTATAACAAATACCACATTTAGTGGTTTAAATCAACAGAGCTGTTATCTTACTGTTTCTGTGACTCAGGAATCCAGTTATGGCTTAGTTGGGTTCTCTGCTTCAGGGTTTCTTTAGAAGGCAATCATGTTATCAAACAGTGATCTCATATCAAGATTTTGTTAGAGAATGAAGTTTCCAAGTCCACTTAGTTGTTGGCAGGATTCAGTTCCTGGAGGTTTGTTAAGCTGAGGGTGTTGGTTTCTTGCTGGATGTCAGCTGGAGGCCATTCTCAGTCCATATGGCTTCTGCATATGGCAATTTACTTCATCAAAACCAGTTAGGGGGAGGGTCTACTAGCAGGGTGGAAGTTACTAGCTTATGTCATCTTATCACAGAAGGGACATTCTGCTACATTTGCTATAGTCTATTTGTTAGAAACTAGTCATTAGGCCAGAGCACATTCTAGTAGAGTGTGTTAGATATCAGGATCATTGGGGACCATCTTAGATACTGGTCACGAGAGTGACAGTGAAAGCAATTGCTCCATGACAATTATAAGAGGAAAGTCATTTTATACATTCCTTCTATTTTTGGCCATATTCAATTAAGAATAGTTTCTCAATGTAAGTAAAATAATGCTGTATTGTGAAAGTAGCGTATAGAACCAGGCATGTCATAGATGCCCAATAGTTGTCAGTTGGTTGGCTGCTTTTATATGTTGCAATTTTGAGACATTAGAGGCTGTCTATTAGACCTAATCTAAAAGTCATTCACCCTTTTGAAATTCTGCTTCATTATCTTTTTGGTTTTATTTTTATTCTTATTTTATCTTACTAGAACTCATCTTGAAATTTGACAAGTTATGTCTTTCTATATTTTATTTCATAGTCTGTATCATTGTTATATGTTTTTATAAGAGAGGAAGAAAAGAAGGGAGAGGAGAAAGAATAATTTTAGGAGGGAAAAAGGACAGAAGAGTAGGAAGCATCTTCATTTACTTAACTTTTTTGTTTTTTTTGGCTTTTCACCAGACCATATGTCTTGAACTTGTGCCCTTAGCTTTTAAATGGTCCACACACAGTATCTCAGCCCACTGAGCCATAAAGCCCTGCTCCAACTGTTAATTTTTTAATCCCTTCCCTATGTCACAGGAATTTTGAAAATGAGGATGACGTATGTGAAATTACATTCAGTTCAAACGAATGAGATACCATATAAACACATTCTCCTAAAATAACAAAACTTAGAGTAAAGATTATACAATAAAGATTACATAAGGAAATTATTTTTGAAGTGTGATAACAAACCTCAAATGCACACGTAGGTCTCCATTCTGATATTGCTTACCTATGTATAGTTTAGTAAACAGAAGAGTGACCTTTCAAAATGCTAGAGAGGAGAAATACAAAACCACTGTGTGGTCATCAGAAGACAGCGTGCAGCCAGAAGCATACACCCTCATGCTTACCATCACCACAGGGTACAAACAGGGCTGAAGCGCTTTGTGCTCTGCCTTTGGTCACTCTGGGGACAAATTCTATTAACAGTGCTGCCTTCAGCATGATGTTGGGTTGTGAGAACTGAACATCGATTTGTCCCTAGTAAGGGGTTTTACTATGTCAACGTACTAATTAGTATCTACATGGAAGGTGCCTGTTATTGTTGGCTTAGTCACCTCTGTAATCCTGACAAACTATCCAATTGAAAGTACTGTTGATGTAGTGTATAGCAGCCTGTGGCTGTCTTTGAAAGGGTATATTAAAGTTGGATCCAGATTACAAATGTTTAACCTGGCAAATAGCACTATGACCTCTAAAACAAATATTGTGTCATTAATAGAGCAGAATCCACAGCTGGGATTGGCAACCCAAAATGTTCTGTCCGTAAACATTTTCAAATGATATTTGAGGTCCTTAATTAACCCCATTAGGCTTACAGATTGAAATAGCCACTAAAATCAGAATCAAAGAACAATTGAATATAGAGATGCAGTTTTTTTTAATATATTATAAAATTCTTTGGAGTCTGTGGTTTTAAATCAAATTTAACGTTATTTTAAGACTGTCTTTTTTTCCTCCTTAAGGAGTCAAATTTTTAACATGTCAAAACAAAATGAAATAAATAATGATGGAACTCACCTTGTATCATAGAGTAGATTTGGCAGTTACCTTAGAATTCATCAATGCCAATTCCCTCAGAGATCTAAAGTTACTTGAGTGACCCAGATGCAAGTTGAAATGAAGATCTACAATTGTGCTATTATGTTTAATAAATTATCTACATATATTTTAAAAAATCCACCATAGATTTTTTAAATCAGTAGGTTGGGATTTTCTTTCCAACAATGGATGTAAACTAATCGTTGATATTTTAACTTTGTGTTATTTAAAATCATGCTGAAGAAATAAGTTACCATTATTATGAGATCTAGGGTTAATGCTAAAAATTCAAATTGTCCACAGATAAATGCATGTATTTTTTTAATCTTGCTCTATGCATCTGAGATTGAGGTGTACCAGAGCTGTGCAGAAGTATTTTTCTCATGGTAAAGGTTGTTAGGAAAGTCTTTTGGTTTCTGACAGCAGTTTCCATTTGCATAACCTTGCATTATTTTCTTTTCTGAATTTTATCTCTTGGACTGTCTAATCTACCTTGGGCTAGCTTGTCTTCAGTTTCGGTTTCCTAACAGATTTCTCCTGTGGCCCAAGATGTGAATAATTTTTTGAACAATGTTTCTTCTCTCTGACTACTCATCTGCTTTCCACTTGATGATCCACTTTACTTCACAATACAGCAGCTATCCGAATGTCTCCTGACATCCATTATTCATAAGTGTCCATGATATCAAAATATTATTGCAATGTACTTTGCTTCAACAATATATAATACATCACAGTTTATGTTTCCCTTACCATTCATTCATTTGTTATCCAGTCAAACAAAAAAGGAATGTTAATGAGGATCTAAACATTCTTGATAAAAGAATAACCAAGTTTAAACATTGAAGGAATTGAGTCATAGCTGGGAGCAAAGGAGATCATTAGATTTTCTTATAAGAAACACCAAGCGATATCTCCAATCCCCTCTTCTTACCTACGTACTTCACCTTCTGACTTTCACACTGTTCATATATTCAGTTTAAGCATCACTCATGACAGCATAATATTTCAAAAATTGTTGAGAAGATAGCACTTGGGAGAATGTGTTCCAGAGGAATGCATTTCTCTAGCTCCCTTTCCCTCCCCTCTCCTCCTCGATGAGTGTTACTTAATAGCTGATTATAGAAAGACACACACCCAAAATCCAAAAGTCAATCAAGCAAACTGAAAGCAAAACAACAAAAATTTGGTCCCTGTCTATAACAAGCTCTCCATGCAGAAGAGATTGCAAACTTAGCGCACAATTATACAACTTATGCACACAAGAATTAAAAGTTATTACAGGACTATGGTGGAGGCACTTCTTATGGAAATAGAACAATAAACCAAGTGCTAACTAATAGGGTTAACAATATGAAAAATGGGTATGGAAAGGATATTACATATACAGAGAAGCATGTGCAAGGAAACAAGAGGCTTGAAGAAGTATGACATAAATTCTGAGTATGCCAGTTTTACTAAAGATGCACTATGGATAAGTGGAAGTTTGGGCTGGAGATGTAGGCAATCACCATCTTAGCCTGGTTAGAAATCCTAAACAGTTTGAATTATATCCAGAAAGCAAAGGAAAAAAAAAAAAAACTTTAAAAGATTTTCAGACATTTTCTAATTTTCTAATTTTATAAACTACTGTAGAAATATCAGAAAAACTGTAAAAAGAGAGAAAAATGCTCATTACTATATATGCAGAGTAAATCAATTTTTAAATATATTTCCTTCTGTTGTTTTTTCTGTTATATATTAAATTTATCATATAATTTGAATCATTATGTTTTGTTTTAGTCTCTTAATGTGTTAACATTTTACTCTCCATTAACTATTTACTGAAACTGTAATTTTTAGCATTTTGATTTTACTTTACCATGAAATTATTTAATCATTCAACTATTATTGATTATCGTGTTATTTTCAATATATTATTGCTATGCATAAACATGACCTATATATCGTCTGTTTCCCTGCCTTTTAAGATCTTGGTAATTATATTCAGAAGACTGGTAACTCCAAGGAAGAGTAAAACTCCCCCTATAGTTCTGTTAATTGCTGGAATTCTTTTGCTCTTAGAGGAGGGATTCAACAAGTGTGGTCATTAAGGAGTTCTTCAAAGTTGAGACTATTTTTGTGGTATTGCTAAGTGATTATATGAATTTTCATTCTCATTATCTTGTGAGGGTACAGAGGAAACATGTAGGAGCTAAACATGAGATGACAACATCCTAATGGTCAAAGGGATAGTTTTTACATAGCCTTTTATTTTTTCCCTTTAATTTTTCTGGTTTAATGTCAAATATGGGAAGATGAATAGCAACAACCCACAGAAACAATAGTCAACTGGGGTGTTAATACTTGTGAGTGAAAAATGAGTCATAATATTAAAAACAGAGTATGAGAACTTCTTAGTACATGCAACAAGTCATTTTTGCAAAGCAAGAAAATTCTGTCTCTAAGAAATAATGTAGTGGCAAGCTGTTTGCCATACCAATATATAACTACTGTTTAGATGAAAACTCCTAAGAGTTTAGCTTTGGAAAGGAGTTTAGAATGAAGTGTGTGGTGTTCTCATATTTCTGCTTAGTAAGTTGGTGGAAAATGAGTTAAGACTCTGTTAAGAAGTTGTTATATTAACCAAGCAAGAAATGCTGAAGCAGTAACACTATGAGTACAGTGCAGCAGGATGAATGAAATGTATAAGCAAGCTAGAACCACCATGCAATTTTGTTATCTTCATTTCATGATGAGAAAACAAAAGGAAAAAGTGATTTAAAGCAACAGTCAAGGTAGAACTTGAAGTCACTCTTCTGACTTCAAGCCACATGTCTTTTCTATCATATCAGAATTCATCAAGACCTTGCTTGTCCTTGAGAAGAAACATTGAGATATCACACTGCGGGATTTGATACCATACTAGAATAATAGTAATCAAGAGAGTATAAGACTTACTAGTCTTACTAGAATAAGAACAGAGAGATACATGAAAGAGAACTGAGAACCCAGAAATAAACTCACATATATTTGATCAGTTAATTTATGGCAAAAGAGTCAACAGTAAATGATTCGACGAATCAAGCTGGAAAACTGAAAAAAACACATGTAAAAGAATGAAACTATATCACTCTCTAATAGTATACACAAAAAATTAATTCAAAATGGATTATAGACTTGGAAGACCCCCAAATCGTAAAATACATAGAAGAAAATAAAGGGAGTGTGTTCCATGATATCAGCCTTAGAGATTCTTTGGAGATTCAACTCCAGTGAAGAGGAAGACAGAAACAAAAATAAATAGAAACACTTTAAACTAAAAATCTGCACAGCAAAAGGAACTGTCATCAGACAGCCAACTAAATAAGGAAGATATTTTCACATCTTACACCTGACAAGGGGTTAATATCCAAGATATTTAGACAACTCATTCAACTCAAAAAAATAAAGTAAGAAATGGGCAGAACATTTGAATAGACACTTCTCCAAAGAAGTCATACAGATGACCAGCAGGCACGTGAGAAAATGTTCATCATCACTTATTAGAAAAATACAAATCAAACCCACAATGAGCATCATCTCATAACTGTAAGAATGATCTACATAAAAAAAATACTAAAAATAAGTGTTGGCAAGGATGTGGAGAAAAGCAAACCATTGTATAACGATGGGGATATAAATCTGTGCAGCCACTTGGAAAACATTATGTTTGTTATTCAAAAGTTATAGAACTTCCATGTGATCTAGCTATTCTACTTCTAAATATCTTTCCAAAAATTATGAAAATGCTAATCTGAAAATATAAATGTATACCTCCTTTGTTCATTATAGCACTATTTATAATAGCCAAGAAATGGAAGCAACCTAAGTGCCCATCAAAATATGGCTGGATAAAGAATATGTGGTATATATACAAAATGCAATACTCTTCAGTAATTAAAAAAATGAAATCCTGCCATTGGCAACAACATGAGGGGATTTATGCTAAGTAAAATATGTCAGAAGGAGAAAAACAAATATCAGAAGATTTCATTCAATATGTGGAATATAAAGAAACAAAGCAAAGCAACATACAAAAGAAAATAAAAACTAACCCTTACGCTCAATCACAGAATGAGGTTATCAGAAAGGACTGGTGTAGGAGGTAAAAGCAAAGGGTATTGGGGGTCTAATGGACAGTGATGGAGAATTATTAGAAAAGTGGCACTAGGAGTAATGTGTTAGCATATATTTAAAGAGTGAATTTGCACATTTAAAACTTATATAGTGGTGTGAATCAAAATTATGTCAATAAAATTTTTAAAAAGACATCATCTTTGAGGAAAAAAGGCATTTATTATTGATGTGGTCCCAAAGGTGATTCAAATCTGACAACTCATTTTTCTCAGTCTTTGAGGAACTTTGTTCACTATTCGTAACCCTTCATAACATATTCACTTGCTCCTGAATGCTAGCTACATGAGTCAGTAAGTTTGATGTTTCTCATGATCCCTGTCTCTGTTTCTCTCTCTCTCTCTCTCTCTCTCTCTCTCTCTCTCTCTCTCTCTCTCTCTCTCTCTCTCTCTCTCTCTCTCTCTCTCTCTCTCTCTCTCTCTCTCTCTCTCTCTCTCTCTCTCTCTCTCTCTCTCTCTCTCTATTTATTTGCTATTATTAATGCCATGAAGCAGTATTAGGTAATAGAAGTGAAACACTGACTTTGCATACATAATCTTTTAAAGACTTTTCTGAAATCTGTTAAATTGCTTTGTTTCACAACAGCTGTGTCGGTCTTTTGAGAACAATCCTTAAAGCCATGAGCAAATATGACTTTGTTTAGTACTTTCTTGTAGTAGTGGCAATTATTAACGCTGACATTCTTTAGGACTTGAGAGTCACCTTTAAATATTAGCCTGTGGTTTCTTGGTTAGTGTAGTTTTGTGGAGAAATACCAAAGTCATTTATTTGACTTGGATCTTATGAAGATAACAAAAGATATTAGGTCATGTCCATAAAATACTGAGTATGACTTTCTCACTTCCCTTTTTTGGAAGAACATCTTTCATTTGAAATCTTAATTCTGCAGTCACTGTTTCTATTTAATTATTTTAATTTTAGTCATATCATATTTCATTAAAATATTGTGACTGAAGTAAAAACAGTCAACTTCTGTGCTTGTTCTGTATCATGAACTACAGTTAATATAGTTCCATAAACTAATTGTTTTTATTATCCCATTTCATTAAGTTTCATTATGAGTAACATTTAAAAATGCAGTCTAGTCTATTTTTTGAAAGAAAATGCTTACAAAAATCACTAAAATCAAAGGACTTCAGAGAAATATGCTGTATTCTTGCTTAAAATATTCTATATTTTCTGGTATCTCATAATGAACGTGTGCATGAGCTGAGGACTTACACTTTGTCATGTTTCTCAGCAAGAATAAACATGGAAAATATACATTCATCAACACTGGAAGTAAATGAAGCTTAAATCTAGGCATAAACATCTAGGAAATAAGAAAATTAGGAAGTTCTGAATCACATGATGCTGTTAAGCATACCAATGACAACCCCATATATCACTGAAAAAATTTAGACACATCGTAAAAGTTGTTTTGTTCACAAAGGGAAAATACATTTTTCCACTTCTACTTCAACCTCCATTTCGAGAGTTCTTAATAATTTTCCAAAATCTTAGGATAGATTTTCTGTGTTAATATAAGTACATTTTACCTCAGATCTAACAGTTCAAGATTCAAACTCTTATGTACTAAATAGCATACTAGCTTCTCATTTCCATGAATGCCATCTCCGGGGTCAAAATTGAAGATATTTGAATACCATAAATTCTATAGGTTAGAATGAAAGTTAACCTGGTCCAAGGATATTCAGTAGAACCAAAGAAATACTTTAAATTCTTAGGCACTTTTTATTTTCTTCACCTAAAACATAGACTAATGTTATACAAACATTCTTAATTGCCTTAGATTGGTTCTAATGTCCACTCCTAGTAGATATTAAAAATGAGCTCTGGGTACACTCGAGTGGCATAGTGATTTGGTGTAATCCACATACATCTCGAAGTCCTGGGTTCACATGGTGAGACCAGGGAAACAATCAAGTTGCACAATTTAAAAAAAAAAATGCTTCTTCCTCCTTTCCCTGCCTGCCTGCCTGCATCTGCCCTTCATTCCTGCCTGCAATTTTCCTTTATGAAGAAAAGAAAAAACAACTCTGATATCTTACCATGATCAAAATATGTTTAATGATAATATTATCTCAAGGATTACAATGATCTTTATCAAATTTGGAGATTTTTTTTTTTTTAAGCAAGTTTCGGCAGGATTGAAGGTAGCAGGCAGGAAGAGAGAAAAGGAAGAAGCTTTTTATGTCATTTTTCTTTAATAGTTCACACCATTTCCCCACCCAGGCACAGGGCTCAAACCCAGGGGCATAGCCTTCACTCTTTAGGAAGTGACTGATCTAACCACTATTCCACAAAAGCACAAAAGAAGATGGATTATTAAATGTTACAAGAATATGTAAAGTATAAGTCTCTCATCTTTGTCTAGGGAAGAGATTCATAGAAGTCCTGATTATTCCTGCTAGAGGTACTCACTTAGGGGGGAATTTGTTCTGTGGGGAGCAAACTTGATCCCTAGGGCAGAGGGGTTGAGATCACTCCACTGCAGGGCATTCTATATATTTGTCTATATGTTTATTATCTCCACACTCCAAAATGTCAACAGTGTGTCAAGAATATTATGTGCCTTATTCACATTTAGAATATAGTAGGTACTTCACATTGATTTCTTTTTTTCTTTAAAGGAAAAACGTAGGCAGGAATGAAGGCAAGCAGGCAGTCAGGCAGGAAGACAGAAGAAAAAAAAGCACTTTATTTAGTTGTCTATCTTGGTTATTTCCCCAGGCCACAGGGTCACAAACTCGAGTCCTTAGGTTATATGTGGACTACACCAGCTGGAGGCAGTTGATTTATCCACTAGGCCACCAGGGTGTACCCATAGTTATTTCTTAAAACAGTAAATAAATTGGCTTACACTTAGTAGTTAAGTGTAAGATGTTTTCCACTCTCTTCTATTGCCAATATTTATTTTCATTTTCATGGTGCATTCTTCCCTCTCTACATTGTAAATTTAAAATGGAAGTAGTAAAATGTAACCTCATTAGGTGGGTCAACTATTTAAATCCCTTACTAGCATTTTGTTTTCTACATCATGACATACTCAATTCCCTAGAAAAACTTCTAATGGATGTTGAGACCCTACAAGTCCTTGGGATGAAATGGGATGGAGAGTGCTTTGGTTTGGTTTGGATTTATATTACATAGCACTTAATATTTACAGACAGAAAAATAAAATGAAGTAGTTACACAGAATCTTTTTGTGGCATGTCTATAAATATCATTCACTAACATAGATTTTTGTCAAAGTTATCACAAGGTATTTTATTCTATACTATGCTAATTGACTTAATTTTATATAATTAATTTTATTGAAGGAATATTGCATCATGACATTATACAGCCTAATTTGTATAACACAGTAAATCAATATCTGTATAAAATACATTAAATTTACCAATAGTATAATTCTCTTTCTCCAAATAATTGATCTTTTTAATGGGGTTTGCCCACTCCCTCCCCTTCCTTCCTTGTAGCCATTGATTTTATTTAATTGACTAAAAGTCTATTTGTGCTTGATTTAGTTCATTTGTTTGCTTGGGTCTCTATATACCACATATGAGTGAAATCACACTATCTCTACCTTTCTCATTCTAATGAGACAAGGAGAGTTCATTCTTAGAAGGGACATTCTCAGCACAATCAAGGACTTTGAGTAAGTATGACTCTCACTGTGACTTCCTAAGAACCTTGCTCTCCAGGATACAGGATATAGAACAGATCTGTGGATCATGTCAAATTCTGGAATTTCCCCTCTGATTCCTTTAATCCAGAACAAAACTTACTCCTTCCTATTCTCTATATCCAAACTGTACTGCTCATTGTATAATATCATAAAAATACTTATTTCAGGAAATCTTTCTAATATCCCAGGAAAGATCACTTATCTGTCATTTTCTATGCCCCATATTGCTTCATTTATGTCTTTAAAATGTTATTTTCTCCCTTCAATGATGCTATGTATATCTTTCATATTCTACTAGAATCCTTGAAGAGAGACTGTGTCAGCTGATCTTTGTGTAAGAGAATGGCATCTGTGTTCTCATAGATTTAGATCCTAATGGAGGATTTATAATTAAGTAGATAAAGTTACAAATAAGAAACATAATGGATTTTGAGAAATTCTCCACAGAATGCAAATAAGGTGACATGGTCGGCATTAGAGCTTAGATTTGAATGTTGAATGACACAAATAAAAGTTCATCTCTGATACAGCAGCAGGGCCCTCCAAGTGGAGGGGGCATAGTTGGTGATGGAGAAATTAAAGAAAATGATGTGGTTGAGGTGAGGAGGATGGTGAATAGTGTGAGGTATGAGGGTAACAGGGACCACATTTTTCAGGGTGGTGTAAAACAAAATAAGGAGTATAGAGGTTACTCTAAGAACGAAGGGAAACAACCCAGGGTTCTAATTGGGAGAATATGCAGTCAAATTTTTTAATTACTGTCTCACTTTTTCTGTCAATCTTTTCTTTCTTTTTCTGTCTTCCTCCACTTTCCTTTCCCCCTTCTTCTCTTACCTTCCTCCCTTCCTCTCTCCTACTTCTTTCTTTTCCTTATCCTCCTCCCTTCTTCCTTTTCTACTTGCTCCGGCCACTGCCCTCTTCCATCTATTCTCCCCCTTCCCTCCTTCCTTTCCTTTCTTCCTTCTTTCATTTATTTCTCTCACTCTCCTTCTTTTTCTTCCTTTCATTTCCTCCTTCTCCTTCTGTTCATTTTTTCAGCATTCTGACTAATAAATCTACGGAGAATGTGTATAAAGAGCAGCTAGAGGCAGACTGAGCTGAAAACTCTGCTTGCAAAATTCACCGTGACTTTATCATTTCTGGCACAGAGTAGTTCTTACTGCAGTAAAAAACATTTTAAAAGAAATAAGATAATCTCATAGTACTATTTAAATCACAGCACACCAATAGTTGTCTTCTTACTTCACCATAGATTCTTTCAGCTAAAACAAATATTAAAAATGAGAATCATCTGTGTTATTGTGGGAGAAGTTTAAGATGAGACTAGGGTTAGAAGGTTGCTGTAGAGGCCTCAGAGCGGGGGTGGGAGAGAATGAAAAATAATATGATAAGGGAAATAAAAAGATTTGAAGAAAGAATCTGTCTTCTTCCCATGGTAATTGGGTCAAGCTTTGACTAGCTGAAGTCACCTCCCAAAAAGAATTGGTGAGATTAATTCTATCTTTAACAGAGTAAACAGATATTCTGGATATGTAGAGAAGCAAGGAGTGCCTCTTTTGAAGAATTCCAGGCATTTATTCATAATGAACTTACTTTTAATCCTCAAATTAATTTCTGTCTTAACACACTGGTCAGCACATGACTGGGATCTGACATAGTCTTCAGTGTCTCTGAAAAAATCAGTGACATCAAAGAATTGTTATGAACTGTCTCCAACAGCTGGAGGTTATTAAAGCTCTTTATATGATCATGAGAGAAATTCAACAGTAAGGCCAACTGGACAGCTGATTTCTTTCTTACAGTGAGAAAACAACTCATACTTAACTAAAAGATCAGTATGCCATATTCAGTTCTTCAATAAGAGAAACCATGTATACAAATGAAAATATATTATTTCATTTTGTGCATATACATATACCCATATATATATGCATATGCCATTTTAAAATATACTTATACCCATCCGGCTTAAGAAATATAACATTACTGAAGAGATAACACTATTCTGAATTATTCATAATTTGTTTATAGTTTATCATATATATAATGTGCAACATATATATATGTTTCTTAACAATAAATTGCTTTGCTTTGAAAACTTTTTACTTGATATAAATGAAATTATCAGTGTGGATTCTCATGCCAGCATTATGAGCACTTTTATGGCTCAACATTATGCTCCTGAGACTCATTGATGTTGATGTATACAGCTATAATTCATTCTTTGTCAATATGGCATTATATTCCATGCCACTATACTTATTCTATTGATGAACATTTGACATGTTACTTGAAGAAGGAGGAGGAAGTGGAGGAGGAGGAGAAAAACAAGAAGACTTTAGTTTAGAAGACTCTTTTACAGGCTTCTTCGTGTATATGTGAAATAGTTTTCCTGAATTAAGAGTCAAATTGAGTTTGTTACAAATTGGATTACAGGATGTGTACACCTTTGTCTTTCAAGATAATGGCAAATTGTTTCCAAAGTACTTTTCTAATTTGTTCCTACAAAAGTAGTAAATGACTTCTCATTCACCCAGATTCCTAGCAACATTTATAGTACAGTGTTTTTCTAGGGTGATAAATGAATAATTATCTCTCACTATCATTTAATTTGCATATAGCTGATTGGTCTGTTCCTTATTACTCATATACTTGTAACATATTTTTACTCACCTTTCAAATTCCAGTTTAAAATATCGCAAAGAACCACACTTTAGAAATCAAAGAATGTCAATAACCCCCATCACACTTTTTAAATAATTCATCACTCATTCCTACAATATTTGTGCAAAATGGCATCTGGCTTTAGCTTGATTGCTTGTAGTGACAGGGATTTCTTCATTTCAACTATGGTAACTTTCCTCTGAAAGATTTGCTGATGCTTGTCTCTCTGTATTCACTAATATCTAACATTTTTTTTATTTTTGGAGAAACCGAAAATTATGTTATATTGCAGAAATGCTCCTGATCCTTCACACTTCCCTTTTGTCTACATTTCCTTATATCTCTTCATCAAAGGATGAAAACTATTTCCTTATCTCTTAAATCTGGGTTAGTCTGGTGACTTTGACACACGGAAATACTAGAGATCATTCTAAAAATAATCCTATTGAGTAGGAAAAACTATTATCATTCACTTTATGTATGAGACGGGAGGTTGTTTTGTGCATTGGACAGCCCTCCCTCCTTCCAGGCCTCAAGAAGTAAACCGCATTAGCATGCTAAAATGTTAGAGATCCTATGGAGCTGAGCTGAGTCATCCCAATGGGGCACAGCTCAGCCTACCAGCCCATAGTAAACCCAGTAGCTGATCATTGATACAACATGAGGAACTTCAGTGGGGATCACCTGAAACTAGGAGAACAGACCAGAGGAGGCCAAATTAGATGGATTGAAAGATTTGAGAGCTAAATGCGCTGTTGTTGTAAACCACTAAGTTTTGAAGTGGTTTATTATGCAACTATAGTTTCTAAGGACAAAATTTTCACTCTGCATGCAATCCTTATGCCTGTGCTGTTAAAAAATAAATTCTATATCTATAAAATACCATTTAATTCAATAGTATTACCTTTAAAATGTGGTGATACTAACCTGTATTCAGTCTCTGTGAAGATCTTTCAATGAATGACTTATCAACTCTGAAATTTATGAAACAATGTTGAAATTAAAATACTACAGTAACATAAGAATAAAGAACACTTTCAAAAGCAGTCATGTATAAATAGACTTTATGTAACTATTCAAAGTATAAGATTGGAAATGTGATGATTTATGTTTAATTCTAAATTCATAGCAGATATTTAAAACTATTGTCACTCATTATATGTATGAGAAAATCAGGCTTAAAGAGATTAAATAATAGGGAAGGCTCACTAAGCTATAAAAGCTTACTGACATTGGAAGTAGGCAATGTACAGACCAAATCTGGGTCCTCTGATTTCAAAGCCAATGTCTTTATTACCATTGCTGAGGTTCTGTACCCCGATCACCTACTAGAATTATTTTGGGAAGATTTTTCTAATGCCAATTATCATACCCCTTCCCAGAAAAACTAAAACAGCATTTTTGGGGTTCTGTAAAGAAATTAGTTATTGGTTTTTATTCTAAGTACTAAATGATTGTAAAAAGAAGGCAGTTAAACTCTATTGCATTATGCCTTGCACTTACAATGAAACTCAATCCATATTACAACCTAGAGGGTCTTTTATGGCTTAACCCATGCCCATCTCCAGACTCACTTTGTGCCTCTTTTCCATCCAGGGATTATCATTATTAACTAGAGCATCAATCTTTCAAGAAACATCCAGCTATGAGATAGATGCAGAATTCACAAACAGACTCAACAGAATCATTTTGAATGTACTCTTGAGTTTACCAGAAACTATGCAACTTCCAATAAGTCATTTAATTCCACAAAGCCCTAGCATCCTCATGGACCCACTAAGTTTTGAGCTATTTCTATCCAAGTATATTATGATTTTTATAAACTATAAAATGTTTTTCTAAAGAAAGTCTATAATTTATGTGCGCTTAAAATTGGCAATAGGCTAGTGGCTTACCACTGAAAGCAATCAAGTAAGAACTCAAGAATCAGTAATTTTCTGTATTTCACTGCCATCTATTGGATTTCAGCTATATTCAAAGGTTAGATTTTTCACATACAGATCAATTCACACTAAACTTTATACTTTGGAAATGAAGGTATATGTCCTTTTGTATAAAAAGATTTCCCTGTACTATCTATCATCTGAGACTAAGTCTATGGGAGTGGCTAAATATTTTATTCAGGAAGTATATGTAGGACTTTCTATTCTTACTATATATACTAGTTATAAACTTATTCACCATGAAGGGCTAAAACCAAAATGGTGAGATTATGGAGACAAACAAACAAAAACCATAGGCCAATCTTCTAGGATAATATTGAGCTTAAATGTGTTAATAAGGTATTCATATGTGTGTTATTATTTAGTCAGACTTTCCAATGTTAGTGCATAGATTTTTATTTGGGTGGGTCATGTGGGTATGGGACAATATAGGAAATAAAGAATAATGTAGGGAGCCAAAATATTGGGAAATCAATTTTAGAATAATTTAATGTATTTTTTCAGATGTTCTAGTGTGACTTCAATAACTATATTCAAATCAATTGAGGAATGTCATGCAACAGTTACTTGGTGTCTCTCTCAGAAGATAAACTACAAGGAGCTCTTCTTTATTACTTGCTGCACATTTTTTCCCCAAAAATTACATTCTGAGTTAGATTATCTTCAGATGACTATAGAGCTAATATTAGCTAATATTCTGCATCAACTTTCCCCAAAATTTTATGAAAACATATAATATTAGTTAGAAGACGTTTATAGTGAACATTTGTCCATAATCTAGGTTTAATCAACTAGTATCCTATACTTGCTTTACTACTTTTCCATCACTCTATCCATCATTACTCTATGTCAATTTTTTCACTTTATTGATGCAGGTATCTGTATTCTTTTTCCCTAAATATTTCAGCAATGATATCATTAACTAGAGTTCAATGTTTGTTTAAAATTCTGTATACTTCATATACAAAATACACAAATACTAAGGACAAACTTGCCAAGTTTTGAGAAGCATCCCCTATTAAGTTATAAAACATTTATGTTAGAACATTTCTCCAATTTTTTTCTCAATTCTCAATTTTTACCCCAGAGGAAACCACTATTCTGACTTTTCCATCATAAATTAATTATTATTTTTTAGAATCTCTTATTCACATGGCACGTACTCTTTGATGCACTGCTTATTTCACTCAGTATAATTTGAGTAGCCACTAACATTTGTTGATTTTTTTTATTGGTAGTTAGTTCTCTTTTTGTTGTTGAGTGCCATTTCATTGTATGACTATATCACAGTTTGTTTATGTATCTTCATGTTGATGGACTCTCTGGTTGTTTATATACTGGGGCTATTTTGATTAGATCTGCTAAGAATGCTATGGTATAAAACTTTTTGTGAAGATATGGTTTCATTTTTCTTGGGAAAATATCTATGAGTGGATTTACTAGGTTGCAGGGGATGTGTAATGATAGTTTTATAAGCAACAGTCAGATTTCCCAGCATATTTATATCATTTTGTATCTACCAAAAGTTAAGATTTTCAGCTGTACTTGATACCGTTTGGTATTATCAGTTTTTGAAACTGTAGTCATTCTAATTGGTGTGTAATGGCATATGATTTTGTTTTTTCTTTTGGTTCCTTGATGACTAATGATATTGACCACTTATGTGTTTGTTGAATATTCATATATCTTCTTTTTTAAAGTTTAGTCTAATCCTTTACCCATTTTTAGTTGGGATATCTGTCTATTTCTAAGTGGTAGATGTTTTTAATGCACATACATTTAGCAAAATTCTTTGTCCTTCATATATTTGAAAGATGTTTTCCAATATGGATTATCTATTCCTTTTCTTAATATTTCTGATGGGCAGAAATCTAAAATCTTTTGATGAAATCCATTTATCATCATTTTCAGGCACTAGCCTATGCCCAGGTGGTGAAGTTATAGTCTCATACTAGTTTCTAAAGCTTTATGGTTTCCACTTTTACATTTAGGCATATGATCTAACTTGAATTAAATGTTGTGTATATAGTGAGGTGGGGTTGGGTTCATTTAAAAAAAAATCATATGTCCAATTGTTATAGCATCATTTGCCAAAAAACTTTATTTCCTCATTGAATGTTTTGGCAGTTATCCCAAATCAAATGACTTTATAAATGTGCATCCCTTTCTGGACTCTGTGATCCATTGAAGAATTGACTTAATTTGGTAGTTTTAAAGAACATCTCAAAGTCAGGTGTTTTTCAAATTTGTTCTTTCATAAGATTACTTTGAGTATTATAGATTCTTTTCATAAATTTTAAAATAAGCTTGTCTATTTCTGTAAAAGAGTCTACCAGATACATTACTGGGATTGTGTTAACCTCTACATAACAATTTGGGAAGAAGACTGATATTTAGTAATAATTGGCCTCTGTATCCACAGATTTCACATTTTTGAATTTTAAGAACTGTATATTGAAAATAAAAGCTGTGTAGTTAAGCCTAGGATGATTGCGATTGCATTGAAAAATAGAGGATATTTTTTCTTGCCATTATTCCCTGAGCAGATAGTTGCATAATAACTTTTATTATAGTATAATAACAATTACAGTATTTACATTGTATTAGTTATTATAATTTAGAAATGATCTAAAGTATACAGGAGAGTGTGCGTAAGGTATAAGCTAATAGTACATCAATTTATATAGCATACTTAGGGCGATTGGTACCAGAACCCTCCAGAGATACCAAAGAATGCTTTTACTGATATTTCTAATCCATGAATGTAATATATCTCCTTTTACTTAAGCCTTTTTTATTTCTCTCAATATTTTATAAGTCTGAGCATGAAAATCTTACACACACTTTGCTAAAATATTTTTCCTAGAAATTTTATATTTTAAAATTGCATAGTAAAGTATTTTCTAAATTTTACCTCTCTCCAATTTTGCTGCTATTATGAAAATAATTTTTATTTTAACCCTGTGTCTTGAAATTTTTCTAAATTCCCTTATTCATTCTACTAATTGTTCTGGAAATCTTTTAACTATTTGTATGTAAACAATAATTTGCTTTGCACAAAGAGATAGTTTTATTCTTCTTTATTCAGATATTTATAATTAGTATTTTCTCATCTTATTGCAATGCCTATGATCATGTTAAATAAAATAACTGAATATCTACATAAACTACCTAGAAATTTGCACACAATATTTGGCACTTACCCTCTATTGATTTATTAAATCACTTAGTTATATATACTTGGTTTCATGGATTTTATCTTATTTTATGTTTTGAGTTATAACCCAGGATAATATATTTTTTAGTTCATATTGTTTTATTGTTGATCTTTGAGATTGCTTTCAACTGGTTTCTGTGTCCCTTTATAAAACTTCATCAGTGCAGAATATAAGATTCTTGATTATTTTTTAGCACATTCTTATTTTGTGGTATTACTAGATACTCCAACTCTGCTTTAGATTTCCTGATCTGGTCTTAGACTCATCCATTTTTCCTAGTCATACTAGTTACTTTCTTTGGAAATTGATCATAAAAATGAAGAGCAAGGTATGCTTGTTGCTACTGGGATATTGCTGATTTTAGGCCCTTACATTTGATTAAGCAAGGAAATATATATGTATGTATATATATGCTAACTTATTTACATATTTACATGCATACATGTTTATATTCACATGAACATGAGTTCACAATGATGTCTCTAGATCTAATCCATTACCACACAGTTCTAATTTTCTCCCCTTGATTATCATATGGTAACATACTGCTCCAACAGTAAAAAATCTGGCGCCCGTAATCTGCCAAATAATTAAATAAGTTTTCAGTAAATGCATAACACACTAGAATGTTTAACCTATATCCCCATAGTTGACAACTTAATCAACTAGAGTACTTTTGTGCTTTGAATGTTTAAGTACAGTCCTTTTTGCCCTTACAGAATACTCTCATTTCCAAAGTTGTTCAGATTATCAGATTTCCCATCATCCTTTCAGTAAGACTATCTCATACATATGTAATACAGCTAGGTTCATAGTCTTCATTCCTTCCTGGAATTCACATTCAGGATATCTCATGAATATTTCATTAAATTTGTATTTGTTGCAATTTATTCTTTGTGATTTAAAGTTCTATGGGTTTTGACATAGAATAGTGTCTTATATATACTACAACAATATCAAACACAAGAGGTTCACCATCTTAAGAGATAATTTCTGCTTCATCTATGACAAGTTTTGTAAGAAACAAATTACTGTCTTCCAAATGGTTGTACTAGTTTGCATTCCTACTAACAGTGAATGAGAATTTCTGATGCTCTACATATTTGCTAACATTTGGTGCTATCAGTCTCGGATTTTAGCCATTCTGAGAGAACATATATCCACAAAAATCTTGTGCACAAATGTTCATTGCAACATTATTCATAATATCCAAAAAGTAGAAACAATTCAATATTTTAAAACTGATGAATGAATCAATAAAATATGATATATCCACATGTGTGGAATATTATTCAGGCATGAAAAGAAATGAAGTACTAATGTATTCTACAACATAAATGAACCTTGAAAATGTTGTGCTAAGTGAAAAAATTAGACACAAAAGACTACATACTATATGATCCCATTCAAAGTACATGTCAAAAAACAGGTAAATCTATATAGAAATAGAAGGTATATTAGTGATTGTTAGGGATGAAAAGAAGCAGGAAATTGGTAGTGTCTGTAAATGGTTATGAATTTTTTTTTGGAATTACGCAAATGTTTTAGGATTAAACAATGGTTATCACTGCAAAACCTTTTAAATAAAAAAAGCCACTGAAATGCACATTTTTACATGGTGAAGTTTATGTTATATGAATTTTATCTCAATTTTTTAAATGCATAAAATACAAAATCATAAACTAGGGAAAGAAATTTTAACTAGTACATACCACTACACTTCTATCAGGATAGGTAAGTTAAATGAAGGATAACAAATTGCAGACAATGATATGCATTCTTGGAATTCCTATATATTGCTCAGGAGAAGGCAAATTTGTTCACATACTAGGGAAACTGTCAATATCCAGATGTGAGCAAATTATTGCATACTAATATATTCAGTAACATGTATACATTATTATATGTTAATATAGCTACTAAAAAGTCTAGTAGAAATGTATGGATAAATGTATAAAACTTTATTTAAGAACATTAACCTTGTCAGAGAAGACAATTTCCCTTTATATAAGCAGCAACTCTTTTAATTTTATTAGCCCATATAAAAATATCTCCATACTTTTCATGTAAATTTTAAAACTGCCTTTAAAATTCATATTAAACCATACTTGACAAAAAAATTGGTTAGTTTTTTTAAAGAGAGGAAGGAAGGGAGTGGAGTAAGAAGCATTATCAAGGATGGAAAGGAGAGAAGGATGCACTTTTATTTGTTTGTTTTAGATTGTTTCCTTTGGCTCCAGGTCTTAAACCCAGATCACTGGCCTTTACATGATCTATATCCAAACCTCTCTCTTAGCCTTTGAGTCACCAAAGTTCACCTTCCAAGAAATATTGAGCAAGAATAAAAAGATACTTGTTCTATCTTATTGTAAGAAATTAAAATCAGTAGTAATTATAGCAGTAATATTTGTAAAACAAGTGACAGATAAACCAGTATAATAGAAGTTAATAAACAGATTCATAGATATTATGTCAAAGATAATACCGAAAAATGGTGGGAAAAGGGTAAAGTATCAATAATTTTAGATATACTCTAGAACTAAGAATGAAAACCAAGATTTAGTATGTTTAAGAAATAATTTATAAGTATTTGTTTACAGTCTTGGAAAAGACCCAAAAGCACAAATCATAAAGAAAAAGATTGATAAAGATATCTTCAGAACATACAATTGTGGATCAGGTATTTGTGTAAAGCCCAAGGACACAGATTCACGACACTGAGACTGGGGTAATAAAAGGAGATAAATAAATAAAGATGCTTCTTCCTTTTCTCCCTTCCTTCCTTAATTTTTCAAAAATTGATTTCTTCAAAATTTTAAATATTTGAGCAATAAAGACACCACAAATTGAGTTAATATGTGACAGATGGGGACAAAATATTTTCTGGACTTTTAATGTAGTCAAAGTATTCCCGATTTAAAAAAATGAAGGACTCCTAGAGGCAGTTCAAGATGGCAACCCAAATGAAGATGAAGATGCTGAACTAACAAAATTCCAAGTATACACCAAATATACAACTATATATGGAATAATTCTCTTTGAAAAAGATATTAGGGTGTGCTGAGAGCTCCTCTCTAGCAAAGGACACCACCAAAATGGGTAGGAGAGGCAGAGACACGGTCTCTCAAGGAAGCCTCACCCGTAACTCCACAACACACAACTGAGGTGGTTCACAAATTACAAAGCTTTTCTATTGGAGTAAGGGGTTCCTGCCACACATCAGGCTCCCTAACCCTTCAGACCTACCCTAGATATATAACAATATATCGTTGCTTCTAAATTGCTCCTCTCCAATTTTTTTTCTCTTCGAAAACCAATGAGGCTTGTGATCAGAAGTCCTAAGTGTGTGTTGAGTAGCTGACCATATGTTCCATTTTAAACAGCACAATACTGGTTGGTATTTTTTTTTTTTTGTCGTTGTTTTTGCTTTTTTCATTTACCTGACTGGTCATTAAAATATAAATGTCGATTTTGTCCCGTTTTTAATAAAACAGGGCCATCTTTAAAGTATGGTATAAGGGATAGTTGAGTTGCCCCGGTTCAGTCTGTTGAGGGAGCCCCAAAGCAGCTGACTCTTTTGGTTTGCATTAAAGATGGCTCCTGCCAGTGCTGACTCTCATGGACCTCAGCCCAATACTGCTGTTCCCAACCCCTTGTCCTATAGCTGTGAGGGAAGAGGATTCTTCCTCACCCCAAACTCCATGCATACCTATTTCTTCAAAGGGAGTAGAAAACCATGTATTGAACTTTAAGTATTATGGAAGTTATCTCTGACACTGTGAGGATTTTGGAGCATTTCTGGAATCTTGATGGAATGAACTAGTATTACATGTATTAACAAGGAGAAATATTAAGAACATAACATGTGAGGAAAATGTTGACTATTCAAAAATATGAACAACACAGTATTACTAATGACATTTTTTATATGATGAAACATTACCATGTATTATATTTAGATGCATACATAAGTTAAAAAAATGATGAAAGTCATGAATTCAAGGGCTACCTATTCGAATTGTGGCTTTTCCTGAGGAATGAAAGAGGGGAGCAGAATTAATGAGGCTATTAAAAACACTTCATAAAAGCTTTATTTTATTTTCAAAACGAAGGAGGAAAGAAGGAAAGTCTTCATATTTTAATAAAATCAATTTTAATTGCATACTGAAGCAGTGCTCTTTTACTTTTCCCTTGAAAGAGTAAGCAAGGAAATCAGAGCCAAAAGCACATTCTCAGTGTTAATACGAAATCTCACAAGGCAAATTAAGGTCATGTCTTTCAATAACTTGAGCAACATAAGCAGATGAATAGACCAGCTGTGACTGAGGTGGAGTAAAGCAACTGACATATGTGAAAACTTGAAGAACTCTGAAAAACACTTAAATGAGTGATATGTCACAGAATGGATAAGGCAAATCTTCAGCAAGACTTTGTAAAAGTAGGTGCAGTTAGAAAATACTCCTTTTGTTTTTTTAAAAAAGTAAGTCATTTTTCTCAGAAAATAAGTCTATTAGTCAATCCTATAATTCTATATCTAAGTGTCAGAATAGGGCTTTTAACCATCTGTTTCTCATTTTTCCTGTCTGTCTGCTGGACTTGCTTTTTTCTCTTATTGAAGGCATTGCAGAAGATAATCCAGAGACCTGACAGCACATTACTCTTCTTTCTAAGCTTCCTCTGTCACCCAAACTTCCTTACAGAACTGATTGATCATGTGATTATAGTAAACACATTTCTGTGGAGGCATGAAGGAAACCATCAAAAATCCAAAGCACACACTGGGAGGCTTGCTGATAGCAGAGATGAAAAAACAATACTGCAACCTTTCAATTTCTCTCTCTCTCTCTCTCTCTCTCTCTCTCTCTCTCTCTCTCTCTCTCTCTCTCATTAGTTCCTTCCTATGAAATTATGAACAAATGAAAATCTGACTTCCCACACCACTATGAAAAATTGAGAATTCCCTTTACTAAATGAGGTTAAAAAAATGTTATGAGTCATATATACTCTCCTGATATTTTGAGTTGAAATTGCAATTCATAAAATTTTTGCCAAAGAAAATGACATTAATATAAATGATATTTTTACACTTGCACCATCGCATGGAAATTCTATGAATTTCAGATTATAAAATTTTTGCAAGAGACTAAACTCTGAATTTATGTGTTTATAGTAATGCAAAACAAGTTGTTTTGGCATATATCTAGCAGAATCCTTGAGATCCCTTGAGAATTATCTTTGATTGCAATCAGACAATTAATCAGGCTGTTCTCTTATTCCTTCATCTCTCCTTTCAAAAGGCTGTGGCCAAAACCTAATAAACCTATACCATAACAACCTGCTAAGGATTCTCCCTTTGGCATCAACATTGATTATGCTGATTCAAAATTAGATTACTTACTCCTTTACAAGTACACACACCTTCTTGCTGTTGTAATGGAAATGGTATCTAGATTACACTTACTTCTGTGAAACCATCTTTATGTAATATACAACCCCTTGGCCCATAGATTTTTCCTCTTTTTGATACCAATACCCACCTAGAGTTCCTTTTTCGTATTTGTCCAATAGATGACTCCTTCACTTCCATAAATTGTTCAAATCACATCTTTTCAATGAGATCCACTTTGTTTGCCTATTTAGTATAGTCATGCTCTCTGACAATTATTACTAATTCTCCTTTCCCTGTTCTGCCTCTTCCCTAAAGCTTTTGTCTTTACCTATAATAATATATAAAATTATCAATTATATTGTTTGTATCATTTAGTCTAGGATGTAGTATTGTTGAGAGTAGTTAACTTTGTGTCATAAACTGATGTGTCTCTAGGTGACTACAACAATACCTAGCATTAAGAAGAAATCCAATCATTTACTGAATGAGCAAATAATTCTATCTTGATGCCCTCATAAAAGTAAATATGTTTTTAAAAATGCCATGGATAATTTAGCTCTATCATTACCCAAATAGTCAGTAACCTTTCCCTTAACCTCCCTGCCCCTACCTTAATAGTAGATGCTTAATAGAGAATAATTATCAATGAATGCAATATTAGGACTTGACACTGGCGAAAGGTAAAATATCTAGGAAAGTACTAGTTGATGAATAGCACAGAGTTTCCTTACTGATATTTACATGGGCATATATTTGAGGTGCCTTGGGTATTGTCTCTGGTCAAAATCTCCTTTTCCATTTTATAATTTTAAGTACCATACTTACTAACATCTTTATATCTACACAAATACACATATTTTTTCTGTGTTGATTATATTCCAAGTGCTATTTCATCTACTGAAATTATATGTATGTTATATTTTGTATAAATAGATTATAAATAATTGTTACGTATTATGTAACAATAATTACACATAGTATAAACTATATGCTTCTGTGTAAGTCTCTGCTTTCTCTGTATATATATATATGTATTTATGAAAAACTTATATATGTATATATATAAAATCTTTGAAGAAGCTCTTTTCTAGATACAAGACCCAATAAAATTAGAAAATGGATGGAAGCAAATATTTGTTATAAGATGTTTGATATCTTATTTACTCTTTACCACAAAACATGGAAATTTGTTTTATTTTACAGGAGAGAAAATAAAGAAAACTCAGCTATTATACTAAGATACAGAAGTACCTTACTTAGTAAATAACAAAGTACTCCGATTCTAACTCCAAGATCAGATCCTCAGAGATGCTTCATCACCATGGTCCGTTCTCTGCTCTCACACTCCTTTGGAATGATGTTATAGTGAAAAGTAACAAATGGTTACCTTGTTCTATTTACCACCTCATGCCACATGTCAACCACACTAACAATAATGAGCTTCATGAAATGTTATATTTGTTATGTTTTTCAGAATATTTGACTTACCAATATAATTAATAACTCACCCTCTAAGGGAATTGATACTGAAATGAATATTACATCATGCATGGATTCAAAACATATCGGAGAATGTGAAAAGAGATTAATATCTAAGACAGTGATGACTTTCCTTCAAAATTTGGTTTTAAATGAACACAAGCAAGTATTTATTTGAATACTAAGAAAATAGAGCCAAAGCCAAGTGGAAATTATGATCAAAATAGAAATGTAAAATGGTGGTTTCGAGAGGAAAATCAAGCTCTTGTTTTTAACTAATAAGTGCATATGTGACTAATCACAGTTAAAGTCTCTATATAAACTTTTGATATTTTGCAGAGGGAAGGAGTGCCAGTTTTTCTAAAACAATTCTTGTATAACATTCTTTGAAATTTAAGTTATGGAACTAAAAGCTATAGAGTGGATTAATTTAACAGTTTCCACAACTTTCCCCAGTCATCTCTGAATGACAATGAATTTCTGTCTCATTCTTTTGGATGAGGTAAAAAAAATAAATAAAAGAAGGACTTTGATTTTGAACTTGAAGACATTTTAATATGCCTAAAAATGTATACATTTCAAAACACAAATCATCCGTATATTTTCTCTGAGGCCTGCACACAATCATCTAAGTTTTAAGCAACTATTCTGTCTGGTTATCCAATAATTACACAACTTTCTTTAAGCATTTCTTTTTTTTTATTTTAAATGAAAACTAATGGGACAATTTCTCTAATATTCTGAATGATTTGATAATAAGACCCAAATAATTTTGAGTAGCTTGATTGATCTATTATTCAAGAATTCAACAAACTTGACATTTATTGAAAGGATTCTAAAAAAATTAAGTCACGCATTTAAAACTTTGGAAAAAATTTTAAATATGCTAGAATTACAGTGATCATTCTTAATAAAAATCCAATCCATCAAAAGTTAAACATAAATTTACCATAGAATCCAATAAAAATAAACCCAGTGTTAGATATCTACCCAAGAGAAATGAAGCATGTGCACACAAAAGCTGGTACATTAATATCCATAGGTGCATTATTCATAATCGCCCAAGCTACAATTTACATGCCCATCAACTGATGAATTGAAAAAATGTAGCAAATCTATAAAGAATCTATATAGAATTTAATATTAAAAATTATTGATACCTGTCACATAAGGAATAAACTTTCAAACCATTATATTCAACTAAAACAACTAGACACGAGATTATGTGCTATATGGGTTTATTTACATGAACTGACCAGTAAAGACAAAGTATAGGAACAAAGTAGATTAATAAGTTAGTGGGTCTTTCAGTAGCAGCGCAAAGTGACTGCAAATGGATCTCAATTATGGTGACCCTCTACATTAAGTTACTAAAAATTATTGAGTCATAGACTCAAAATAGATAAATGCTGTGATATGTAGAATACTGACTGTTGGCCTGCCAAGGGTTGTCACAGAGCAATGACCTACAAGCAGACAGACACTGCTTGGAGTGAGGGGAGCACCACTAAGGAGTAAATACTCTCTTCTTGGAGGAAGTCCCTTTTTATTTAGACATAACACTTCATTCATACAGAGATTTAACATAGCGGTGTTACAGCATTCCAGGAAAAATTAACTTGGGAATAACAGGTACCCTGACTTTTAGCCTGCTGTTAACATGTCTGTGATGCCTAGCTTTTTTCAGTCTTATCTCATTCATTCAAGGTAGAGGATCACTTGCACATCCTTCCTTGTTATCTGTTAGGCTTCTTTGGCCAAGGGCTGTGTATTCCCAAGCAATAGCTAGATTACATATCAGAGAACCAACAAGTCTACCTCCACAGTAGAATATCCCTCAATAAAGTTGTTTCAAAACTCTAATCAGTGACTCAATTATTCTTAGAATACAGTTCAAGCTCCCCCAAACCTCTGATTTTCTGCTATCATTCCAGAGTCTTTCCTTCAAGTAGGCTGTTTCTCCCATGTTATATATATTGAAATTCATATTTGCATTGAATATTTGTTTAATAATTTAAATTTTAAACAGGAAAAGTAGTTTATTACTGATTATTAGTGCCTAGCATGTATGTGGAACTCGATGAACTAAAACAAAAATGGAATCAGTATATGGGTTATACCTTTGGCACTATCCTTAAAAATAACTTTCTTTGTCCAAGATATTGAAATTATTTTTACTGCTTTAATTATCTCTTTAATTAACATGGAATTTGCTTTGATAGATTATATAAAGTTAGTAATCAACCTTATTGATTTTTTGTTTGACAAATAAATACCATTTATTGAAAACCTGAGTTTTTTCTCTTTGATGTACCCTGTCATGTTTATCATGTAATTCAAAAAGACATAATTTTCACACCTTAAAGGTATTTTAGTATTGGATTTTTAAAATACGATCTTTTTCTGCTTTCTGGTGTCCATAATGCATTGCTTAGGTTATTTTATCTTTATAATATATCATAATGTATATGTCAGTTTCTTACAAAATAACTTTTTAAAGGAAGAGAAGGAGGAAGCACATTTATTAATTTGCTAATTTATTTTTTGGTTTTTCCCTCCAACCCTGGGTTGCTAACCTGTGTCCTCATACCCAGCAAGTGGCTTAGCCCCTGAGCCACCAGGAGATGCCCAAATTAATCATTATTTTTTTGCTTTTTCAGCCCCAGTGTCAATTTCATGTATAGCCTGTTTTACTTGCTTGAGCTATGGGGGAGGAGGCACTGATCAAAATTTTCTAGTATTTTCATTCTTCACATGAGTTCTAGAGCAATATCACAAATTAGAGCAAAACTTTCCTGAGATTTTGCTGGAAGTTATTTTAAATTTATAGTTTAATTTAGCATAAATTCATCAATTTAAGCTGAATTTAATGAGTAGAAACATACCGTATTTTGTCAAGTATAATGCAAATGATATAAATATCTATGTATTATTTTTAATTTTTCTCTTTTATTTCCTTTTGTTTTTTTTGAGTTATTTCTGTTTTCTCTGGTTATATGAAACCTGGGAACAGTCAGACATAGCGCCTATGCAGTCACTCGCTGTTACAGTTCTGAGTGGTTTTCTCACAACAACGGCCCTTGAGTGGGTGGTCTGAGCTGCATCTGTTTTAAAAGAGTTCCAAAGAGGTTTTCTGTTCAGGCCCTTTGACTCTGAATATTATCTGAAAGTAAGAGAGAAAAGTACAAGGTTATGAAAAATGTTAGTGTTACAAGAGTCTTAGGGAGTGAAAGTTTCTTTCCTCTAGTTTCTGTCTTGCAGATGGAGTGAGAGGTGCCTGTTTATTCAAAGTACATTCTTGGTTTCTTCACAGAATTAGGCCAGTTTTGTTTTGCCCTCGACCTGTGCAAGTTTTTTCTGGACCAGGAAGAGGGGGTTCAAGGAATGATTTTGTCTTCAAAATCCTCAGGAAATTTTTTTCCAATTTTCTAGGGATGATTTAAAGTAGAATATGAATATTTTCTGCTTGCACTTGTCAAAGAATTTCACTGTAAAGTCACCCTGACCCAGTGTTTTTTGTGGTGTTAGAGTGCTGATGTTTGGCAACCCTCTCAATGTCTACCAGAGTCACTTTGTTTAAATAGTCTACCTCTGGTCAATTTTAGACATTTGTGATTTCTCCGAAAATTATCCATTTTATAATTAATATATTCCTTTGCCAATCTTACTGCTTTTTTTTTCAACTGAAGAATTTATGACTCGAAATTAAAACAACTCCTTTGCCAGGTCTCAATGACATGCACAAAAGTCACTAAATACAACATTCTAAATGAAGTTTGCTTAGATTTCTTTTTCTTAAATAAAACAATCACAAATAGTAGTTAGTCATTTGAACATTCCTCATAAAAAGCAGACGGCTACTCTTCCTTTCTTATCCCACAAAGTAAGACAATAATAAACATGACTAAAACTTTTTCCTAAATCACTATTGGAGAAAAAAACAATTACAATGATATCTCATTCATATGAATATGAGAGCACTGGTGTCAACAGACTATCAAATCTGAAAGCCAAATATTCCTCTGCTGAATAGATGTGCAATAAATATTTGCTGAACTGTTATAAGAATGGGGACATAAATAATTATTACTCACCTCTCTTAGTTATTACTGTGACTGACTGAAAATTAGGGAAGAAGCTAATTATGTTATCAAATTTAGCTTTTTCTCCTTGTAATTTACCTTACTCATAGGAAAAGAATTCAAATGGGAGACAGCAAAAGCAAGTAAGCAAAAGATTTATTGGCAAAGCATGGAAAAACATTTGGGGGTGGGACTGAGACGGCAAAAGGTCAGGATTAGTCAAGCCAAATGCGTAGTCCTCTTGAGGTATAATGGTTTTTAGGCATTTTTTGGAGAGGGTTTTTTAGTGGCTCACAGATGGTTCATAATTTCCCCCAACCCAGGTCTCTTATCACCAGCTTCATTTCATTGATGAGAAACTGACATTCGTCTTGCCTCTTTGGGTTCCTTATTTTCCGCTTCGTTTCACCACTGAAAAACCCTGCATTACTCTGTCTCATTTCTAAATAACTGTCTATCCTAACAGTTTTCATTTGGCAAATTTCAAATCACATTAAAAAGTGACAAGCATGGTTCTTATGGAATATGCAAATTCTGTAGTAGAAGACCCGTTCAGATGGAGAAATTCTTCTCTAATTCTGTCTCACATCTAGGATTGATCAAGTAAGATTTTATTTGCTTAACTCTTTTTCCCAGGTTTCGAATGTGTTCTACATATATTTACTGATATTTGTTTTACTTTAAAATATAATTTTTCAAAATATCTCCATGCTAACAAAACATACCCCATTATAAGAAGTTGTAAATAGTCTAGTGGCCCGGGGGAAAAACATCCCTGAGGTTTGGAAGCTAGTAATTCCTTTATACATGTTGGAGAAACAAAACTTTAGTTAGGAAAGTTAATTGATTAGAGATACTAACTAGAAGAAAGTGTAGGAGCCGGATCACTGCCATGACAGGCTCCGGACAGAAATAGCTATAGGCCTAAGTTTCACTTCCTGAAATAAGAACCCCCGATTAAGTTTCATTTCTGGCCCTGAAACTAGAAATTCCTTAGAGAAGACATACCGGAAACCTGGGGCCAAAAGATACTAAATATGTGAATGCTTCAAGGTCTGGAATTGTAACTAATCCCTTGCTCTGTAACCTTTGCTATAAAAACCCTGCTGAAACAAAGCCTGGGGTCTTTGTCTGACTCCACTGTGCTGGATGAGGCTCAGACCCCAGCTAGCTGGAAATAAAATTTCCTTTTGCTCTTGCATTGTCAACTGAAGTGTGTGTGCATTTTCTTGGGAGAACGAACGCTGACCCTAACAAAAGAAGCGCACATCTTCAAAGCTTGCTAACAATACAAACTTTTCTTCAAACCATTCCATCATTTAAGACCTGTGGGTTTAACAGATGATGACAATTTAATATAAGGAAACAGTATTTGTAACACAAAGAAATATCTTGTCTCAATCCTTCTTGCAAAAGACATGCCTTTGCAATACTTCAAAAGTGTACCGATTATGATTGGGATCACAGTGGTGAAAAAGTTAACTCACTAGGTCCCCATAGATCATTCTCATTACTGTTCCTTAGTTGAGAAGTAGCCAGTGTAGTTTGTATTGGGAAAATAGAGTGAGTTGATCCTGATTTTCCTTTCATGCAGGCAATTCTCTGTATAATGATGTCAAAGTGTTCTTGTTCGTGAGAGAGCTGATACACATTCATAAATTAATGTTCAATTTTTAACACACAGTTTAGCAATGACAAAATAGCACTTGGTTCCAGTCTTTCTGAAAAAATATTCAGCATATTTTCCTCTTCATAAAAATTTAATAAATCCAGAGTGCCCTGGTGGAGCAGCAGTTAGGTCAATCGCCTCCGAAGGAACAAGCCACGTATGCTTGGGTTCAAGTAACAGATCTGGGAGAAAACAACCAAAGTGACCAACTAAATAAAAATTTAAGAAGTAAAAAATAAAGACGATTCCTCCTCTTCTCTCTTCCAGCCTGCCTATTCACCTTCATTCTTGCCTGCAACCTTCCTTTAACATTTTTTTTTTTTTTTTTGCTTTTTTCCTGAATTTCCTCTGTCAGAAAGAAAGCATTTATCCAATGCCTGGCTATAAATTTGTGGGTCTAATTCTGTATTTTAAAACTTTTTTTTCCCTAACTGCACATGTTGTCAAAACAATTCCCTAACCGTGATGAATTAATCTTAAGACAAAAACTAAGCTTTGGGAATATTTGTTCTTTGAAGAGCAATGAGACATGTATGAGAACATAATATCTTGGCTTAGAGACATGGATGTTTGCACAGTGTGTGAATGGTAATCCAGTCTCTATTTTTACTTATCATGTATGAAAAGAAAATCAAAGTTTTCAGTAGTATTCAGTGATGGATGATTACATCTACATATAATTTATTAATCTACTTAAACATTAAACTAGGTACTAATATTCTTGAGGTTAATGATGTAAAGAGAGTTCCAAAAATGATTTACACTGCAATTCTATTTTTTCCTCTTCTAAAGAATGAGTAAATTTTGGCAGAAACTTTTCTTTCAGCACCTCTGTCAGATAAAGTTAGACTTTAAAAAACCCCAAATCTTGTAAAGAGTCAAATTCATAGAAGCAGAGAGCAAATGGTATCTACCAGGGTGAGGGTAGAGGACCAGTGAGGGAAATTGGAGATGTTCGTCTAAGGGTACAAAGTTGTGGTTATGTTGGATGAGTAAGTCTGGAGATTTGATGTATAGGAATGATGATTATATATTAGGTGGAAAAGGAAAATGCTTTTTTTTTTTCCTATTTAAAATTACACATGTTAAAAGCAAACAAGTCTCTACTTATTAAAAAAATTAAAAAACTTTACCTTCGATATTTGATAGTGTGGTAGAAGACCTTTTCGTTGACCTCAATGCAAAGTTAGTCTGCCAGGAATTTTCCACTGTACTACGGAGACTGTAGCTATATCCTGGTACCGTGACTAAGGTCGAGCAAGCATAGTCTCCCTACCCTGAAGCTGTAGATAACTGATAAGAGCTGCCAGTAGAACCACATGTAGCCAAAGAAATGAATCTTATGTCAGAGTATAATAGAGCTCCCCTAGACCCCTTGCTGCTCAGCTTTGGGTAACAATACTCCTGAGCCAGCACCTGTGCTTGCAATAAAGCGCTGTTTCTCTATCTTAGAGCACCCAGTTGTCAGTCTTTTGGCTGTCTGGAGGCTTTGCCATAACAATAGGAACAAAGAGATGGGGACATGGACATAGACAAAATAATAAATTTCTGTACCATAGTGAGATATCAAACTTTGGGGCACCATTATCAGAGAAAGACTAAAAAAAATAGTTGACAACAACAAAAATAAATCAATGTTTTAAATGTGAAATTGAAAACATAACTACTTGCCACTGTGCTGTAATAGATTTAATATACTTGGTATGAAAATTCTATAACATTTTTGAAACATTAATGTCATTAATGAAATTTTATGAGATCTCTGTATTTCCCAAGCATTTGTTAATTTATAATTTTATTCACATAAAGGAAGGGGTTTCAAATCATCTCTGTGATGCCTATTGAGTCAGTTTCATTACTTTTATTATAGTTACCCTGTTTCTGTGATGCTTTTCAGTTACTCTATAATAACAATATTATAATCATCTTTCCCAAAATGTTTATATGAAAACTGTCACTGGATTATATGTTTGGTAATTCAACTTTGCTCTCAAGGTCACCTTTATTTCAATTAACTCTTTCTGCAAAAGTTAGCAGGTGTGTTACATCTCTATTTTAAATTAATTAATATTAATCTCCTCTTTTAAGCTTAGATTTTTTAAGTCTAAACGTCAAACCTATTTAATACTCTCCAAATGAGAACAAGTTACTTATTAGCATATGCATGATATATATATAAATATATGTATAGATCATATTACATTATCTCAATAAAATAAGTTATACAAATTCTAGGTCAGCAAGGAAATTTTTTTAATTCTTCCTGTGACCTGCATCTTGAACCCAGATCCTTGGACTTTACATGATACTTAACTTCACTGCTGATTCACAGGGGTGCATTAGTAAAGAAAAATTTTAAGTAAATTAAATTTGTTGTTAAAGCAATGTCAGTTTTATTGACTTTTTTGAAAATCACACATCATTACAGATTGAGAAGAAACTTTCTGAACTTTTCAAATGCATAAAACTTTGCCATACCATTTTTATTCTGATGTGTAGTTTCTATGGAATGAAAAATCTACCATATCAAATATTGAATAAAATACTATAAAATGCATAAAAATTAGACCATTGGTGTTTATCTCCATAATTGTAATACTAAATTTTCTCCAGTGGTACATGTCTCATTACACTGTTATCATATATGTTCTTCTACAATAACTCACTAGAACTTTATTCTTTTAATGAGATTATTTGATACTCCAGTTAGTGTGTTTACAATATTCAAACCATTCCTTAAAATCTTAGTTTAATTTTGAACCTGTGTTCTTCGTACCATATTTATTTAATGTAAATGGGTTTCTCTGTTCCATCAGGAAAAAATTGGAAAAATTGGACACACTGTGTATGGATCACTTGTGAGCAAAATCACTATTGTAGTAATTGTAAGAGGTACATGTTTTGTTTAGAGTAACACTTTGATAGCCTAGTTTGAATAAGGATGCTCATGGTTGCCTGAATTCCTGGTCCCTGGCCACACTAGGCCAGAAGCAACTTTCCCACCCGCTAAACACACCACAAAGCGAAATATTCCCCAAATTAAAACCCCAACAAATTACAAGAATGATCCTCTAAAGAGTGTCTGTCTTCAGAGCAAGACAGAAGACAAAGTTTTCAAAAATAAGGCATCATGATCCTTAGACCTTTTATATCCTCAATAACTACAGTAGGGCATTTTCATCTCCTTTTCCCCCAAGTTTCTGTTTCCTGCTATGTTACAAGGGTTTTTTCTTATTGCTCCCCTTCTTCTATTATGCAGTACACGTCTAATCTGGGGTTTTGTTGCAAACTAAATCCTCAGAGCTACAGATTTTCCTCTTTCAAAGGAGTTTCTCAGAGGTGTTGTCCTGAATAACTCTTCCCCCTTTATACGTGATTGTAAAGTAAGTTTCTATCTTCTACTACATTACCTGTTTATTATTCTAAATACCATTTGCAGCATTGATTCTCTAGGAAAAACATTCCAAATTTCAAATCTATGATTTGCAAATTTATGTTAGATACAATCTAGTCATAAATGAATAAATCTCAGTAATGACCAAGAGTGAAACACATAAAGAAAAGAAAAACGTTCATTTTTATCCTGTTTCCAAGTGCCTACCTTAATCTCCTTCGATTATACATGTTATATTTCATGGTCCCTGTTCCTTACTGTGTGCTACTGAGCAAGAAGCAAAATTAGATAAGAGAACCTCAAGGAAAAGTGAGTCTAGTGATATTTTATTTTGAACCTCTTATTAAGAAGGTGAAAAGTTTCTCACACCCTCACTCCCCAATATAGTACTTAGTAGGCATATCAAATTTCAATCGGAATTGCAATTATATACAAGAATATTGGTCAGGGAATGCTTCAAGTGTTTTTACAGTACAATTATTTTGTTCTTTTTACCAAAGGCAAGAAACTTTAACTTTAGCCCTCAGAGATGCTGTTTTATAGCTGCCTTCTAAGGTCCCAGCTTTAGGACACTTCTAGATAATTTTTATCTATTTTAAATAGTTTATGGTAAAAAATTACTTTAAATGATCAAAACAACTAAAAACCAAATGCCATCACATTTAAAATTTTGTTTGAAATATATTTATTTACCAGAAGAGGGAGCAATCTATCTAGTCTCTACATGATCTGTCTATGATTCTTTCATGTAAATAAACCTAAAACTTCTGAAAACTAGCTTCAGTTTTAGGCGAATGTGCTTAACACTTTAAAATGTATTCTGTGTTAAAATAAAAGCTAAGAAAGATCAATTTCTAAATTGTATTAAGAAAATACAATACATTTTTAAGGAACAAATCACTTTTTATTTACCTCCCTTTCCTGAAGAAATTAAATGAGCTGTTGATACAGTTTTGATGAAACTGTGGAAGAGAAATGTCAAAAGACAGTTTAATGATGTGGAGGTAGTGATTGTTACTCATTTTTTTTTCTTACTTGTGACATTTTACCACTTAAATAGCAACAGATTAGGTAATGTTGGATGATACTTTTGATCTTTTAGTTCTTGTTTTCACAATAACTTAACAAATATAACCTGTGGAAATGGATGAATGACCAATACGAAATTATTTGAGACTAACCACATAAATATTAGAGAGAAGGGATATTATCAGATACACATTTTCCTTATTGTTTTCATTTTTCATTACCAGTGATAATACTCAACACAGTGTCTTAGATGACCTTATCCAAAAATGTGTTAATGATTATTTTTCAACTTAAATGATGAATAAAAAATATTTTGCCATTTTCTTCCTCATGCTTATAAAGATTGTCTTAGTTGTCTATATATGTTCTTAAAACAATGAATTGTCTCACTATAATAAAGACTAGGCTTATAAAAATTATATAAATATAGACTCATGACTATAGAGATGTAACTTAAAATGCACCTGTTATATTTAAATAGAGAATTATTTTTTCCAGAGACTACATGTAGGGAAGGTAAATTTTGGTGAGTCTGTATCATGTATATACTTTTAACCTGAGGTCTGTGAATTAGGAAGAATACATTTTCCCTTAATAACTGTATACTCTGTTAATCTACTCACAAGAATCAAGAACTTTGCCATACTGCTGAATCTGTTCTTTATTGTGTCTCTTGAGCAAAAAGTCACTCCTCAGCTCATTTGGTCTTGGGAAAGAGCCTTGGGAAGAGTGGATACAATCCAAGGGTGTTACTGGAATTAGGACTCCACAGGGCCAGGTTAGTGTGAGCATGGTTGTGGTTTGGTTTTAACTTTTTCTTTTTTTTTTTTTTTAAATGTAAAAAAAAAGTTAGTTGCCTTGTGAATCTGTCCCTATTTGAACCTTCGGTTCCTTCTTCCCGTGACCTAGATGGAAAGACAAAAGAGAGCTGGCTTTCCTTTTGAGCCCTAGTTTACTCTGTGCCAAATGTGCTCTCTGGTTATAAATAACATATGTGATGTCACTTTATAATGATCATTTAGCAGGCAGTGATGCTCTAAATCACCAGCCATTGAAACCATCATTCCATAAGTTATGGAAATAAATATGAATGGTGACTCAATAGGTAATCTAATTCACAAGTATGGCATTCATCTCTCCCCTTTGGTGCAGAGTTCTTGGTACTTGTAGTACACAGAGCTTCAGTAGTGTTAGTCTTTTCTAGTCTGTGTGTGTGGAAACATCCTCCGAATACATTATTGTGAAATAATGAAATTCTCTTCAAAGGTATGGTATTACAAGCCATTTCTGTAAGGCTAAGTTACTTTAAACCATCAGTGAAATGGCATTTTGATTTTATTTTTCAACTGTGGGAGAGCATGAGCTTTGGCAGGAAGGTGATGTTCTTTTCTACAGTTTCTACTGGACAGGAGACCTGAAACCCGGGGTGTTTTCTAGAAGGCTTCACAGCTAAGATTATGACAATGGCAGCACAAAGTAGCAGGACAAGGAGAGATGTTCCTTCTCTCCTTTGATTACCAACTTCCTGTCTTTGTATTCCCTTTGCATATTTTAGAGGATTATTGTTAAACTGAATAGACGCAGATTAACCCTAAAGCTGGTAAACATCAGGACCCAGAGTCAATTACCGCTGTGAACTGTTTAGGATGTCTGGAAAGGCATTAGCAAAATATACTTAGCATTTTATGTGCTTTTAAAAATTTGCAAAATACTGTATTTTTAGGACAGCTGAATAAGAAGTTGCTCTCCATCACTTATCCTTTTGTAGAGTTTGATGAAGTGGCCTTAGGGAATGTTGGGTAAATAGAAGTTGAGTTGGGCTGATAGCCACCTAGTTTGGAATAGAAAGGAGGTACACACACACACACACACACACACACACACACACACACACACACACACACACACATACAATCTCTTCAAGATATATTTAAGTTATTGCTAGCTGTCTGTATTAGAAATGGTTTCATTGGACAACTATGCTAGAGAAAAGAATCCTTCTATTACCACTTTAGGAAATACTACAACAAATTTGTTATCATATGAAGGGTATTCTTCGAAGATCAAAAAATTGAGTATTATAGAAATGTTTCATGTAGCAATTGCTTAATTTATTTGGTTATTTTTCTAGATTTTACAGCATTAGAGATACCGATTTGCTTTCCAAAAAATACCATCTGGAGCTACTAATTTATCATTTAGAATAAATATTCTCATCTAAATTATATTTGTTTTATAATTATTTTATTAAAGCATGTCCAAGAGTTTTCTAAGCTAATCAATTTATCACAAAGCTGACATGAGCTTTATGTTCTGATTTTATATATATTCTGAGTTTTATATTCTTTATATTCTGATTCAGAATATAAATGGACTTATGACCATATCAGGTGAACCAACGGTCTGTTGTCAAAACTTGGGCACCTTATCACACACTGGTAGTTTCCTCCTGTCTGTGACTTCCTAGACTCTCAGTTTCTGCATTTTCTCAATCACATATTCGCAAGGAAGAAAGCGAATAAGGACATAAGACACCTGTCCTCTTTCTGAGGACCTTGATAAGCTCCCAACAAGATATCCTTAGTGTGCTTCTACTTGCTTTTCACTAGAATAACTTTAAACAACACATGCTAACTATTCAGCTGGGATCCTTTACTCCTTTGTAAGGTAATATATTTATATTTGCCTTTGACAGAGAACAGCCAGATCTGGTTGACTTCCAGGTTCTTGTGCAGACTCAGTCAACATTACTATCGACAAATTGTGACTGAATACTTACTATGTGCCTGGCACTGTGGTAGGCAATGGAGAAATTGTTTCTTTTTCTAAGGAAAAATTTTCACCAAGTTGCACTGACACATTATTATTAGTTTCACATTTGACCCTCATAGTTCTTCACAGCAAGTGTTATTAGATCTCTTTTAAAGATGAGAAAATGAAGATTCAGAGAGCCTCAGGGAGTTCATGTGACTTTTCCAAGTTCATGTGGCTCACAATGGCAGAGCTGGCCTTGGACTTCCTGAGCAGGCATCTTTATTTTGTACCACAGATGCTGCCTATGGTGTGACCAAACTGCTCAGTGCTGTAGCTGGTAGAAGTCTAGCCAGACATTTTCTTGGTGCATAGGAGGCCTGGATTCTACATCACATTCTCTCAATTTTTAGCTTTGATGAAGACAATATCTTCCAGTTTGTTTGTTTTTTTTCATTGTATCTTTAAGTGGAATGATCATTATCTCAACTTACTAGAGCATATATTGAGATACTGGAGAGTTCTGGGATGAATGTAAAGGACCAAAAGGGAAAAGCTGAAGAAGGCACACAATCTAACAGTTTTCCTCTTGTCTCACATCTATTTCTTTCTCTGTTTCTATCTTCTCCTCAATGCCTTTCTCTTTCAATTTGAAAGAAAATAGACAGACACAGATAAAACTTCTTGGAAACATTCTGATTATATTCCGTAAGGCAACCTTTAAACTAGTATAATTATTGCCATGCGTGTTCTATAATTTATTTTTTCATATTTAAGTTTGTATCAGTACATGTTTGTGCTTAGCACATAGTAAGCCCTAATATAAATGCCTCTTTCCACATCTCGGCCAAAAATTGATGTTACCAATATTATGGCATTTCAAATGGTATATCTTAATGTGTATTCTCATCACTAATGAAGCAATACATTTTATAAGTTCATTAGCCATTACGTTTTTGTTCAAAGAATTTCATTTTTTTCCACAATAAAAGCAATTTTCACCACTTATTAAATGATTCAGTCCTCCCCTATACAAAATGCCACAATTAATGACCTTCAGCTACCACAATTCTATTGTGCAGAAATTGTCATGAGAAGCTATCTACAAAGAGTGGCTTCTTGCCAACTTATTTCTGCCTTCTTAACTTGAAGCTAACCACTTTAGTGGGTATTAAGATCCTTGCTAGAATGACACTTGAAAATGATCTACTGGAGTCTTGGTCCTTATTAAAACAAATTCTACCAAACCTTGTCGACCATGTTGCTTCAATTTGTGTTAGTAAGCATTACTTTCCTAATATCTTTTTGCATCGTGATTAGAAGAGGAGGGCTCATTCAAATCACCTCCATGTGGAATATTTTTCACTTTTTCCAAATTCCAAAATCTTCTCTAAGTGTGGTTAAAATTATTTCCATTTTCCTCCATCCCTCCCCCATCTCCTCTGTACCCTTTGATTTGCCTCCTGCCGCCCACTCTAAGAGTTTATTGTTGTTTGGATTAGTTCTCTTTCTTTCACTCCATTTCTTAAGCTTTATTCTTGGAAGAATTGTTGTCTGAGTAGATGTAATTAATCCTGCTTCGGGTTAAGAAGTTAAAAAGAATAAGACCTTCCTATATAGAAAGAAATGAAGTCCTTATAGGTGCATGAAATTTTCACACTCTCTCCCATAAATAGACTAAATGAAAGACAAATAGAATATATATACATATATATACATATGCATATCTATAATATATGTATATATTTTATGAAAAGCTTCACCTAGAATATTGGAGTGGAATGCAATGGCTGTTTTATTAACTCACTATTCTCATTAAAAATTGCAATTCCACAGATACGTTTCTTTTCCTACTCTTTATACTATGAATATCTGTGGCAAGTGAGGTGTGACGTATGCCTGAGAACTTCATCTGACACAGCTTTCAGGACTAATATCCCGATTTCAGTCAAGTCTAAAGTGCTTTGATTAGAGTTCTAAATATTCAAATTTAGACAGAATAAACAATGTGGTGGTTAGATTTTATTTGTAAACATTTTCTACTTAAAAAATAATTCTTTATGTAGAAAAAATAAGAAAGTATAGAACATATCCATATGCTCTGATTCCTCTATTCTTTGAATTCATTCAGTTATATCAGTTAAACTATGATTCTATTTGTCTTGAGTCCAGAGGCAAAGGTTATTTCTTGTACTGGAAATCTAGAAATAGCAGTGAATATAGAAGAAAATGTTCTTAATGAAATTGGTAAAATAGTGGGATATGGAAACTGTGTTGTTAGCTGTCCTTAGAAGGCATGATGGCCTTTGAGTATGCCTTATTTAATTAAATGCATATAATGATGAAATGGATATCTTGAACATTTTTGTCTTTTGAGATATTATCTCCAGTGGTTAAACCTCAAGACTCAACTGACCTTTGGCTTCATTATTTTCTGAGAGTCAGAAAGACATGGTTCTTACATTTGAGAATTGACCAAGTCAAACCAAATTATGGCATTTTCCTGGCAGAAAACACTTTGAGCTAGTGAAATGTTAATTTTTATAAATTGACAATGTCTTGCTAATAATTTGACTTAGGAAATGAATATGCATAAACACAATAGTAGCTATTTCTTTTACTTTGACCTTACTTTTCAATAAACATAAAGAAAAATTATTTAATATGCTTTTAAATATATACCAATGATCATTTGAAATTGCTAATTTTTAATAACCCAAGGGTATTTACTGTGTTATTATAAAATGGATGAATAGGTGAAAACTAAATGAATAAAATACATTTCCAGAGGTTCTTTGAAGCTCTCTGTAGGTATTTTCATGGTGTTGGTTACCAAAGGAAAAGAACCAAAGTCATGTAGACTTATGAATCAGTAAGTCGTAATTACTGAGTATTCATGAAATACCAAGACAGAGCTACTTCTGTTTAAGGATATTATATTCTCCCGTAGACAGCCACAGTAATACAGGGACGCCAGGATTATGCCACAAAATGAAGATCAATAGTAAGGTATATTTTACCAAATTAAATAGACTTAAAAACAAAAAAAAAAGCACAAAACCAGAGGCGCCCTGGTGGAGCAGCCACTAAGTCAATTTCCTCCAAAGGAGCAAGTCATGTACTACTGGGTTCAAGTCCTAGGACTGGGGGGAGTGGGAGGGCAGGGATGGAAAATGAACTATGAGCTAAATAAATAAATAAAATAAAGATGCTTTACCCTCCTTTCACTTCTGGTCTGTCTGCCTACTCGCCTTCATTCTTGCCTGCAACTTCCCTTAAAACAAATAAAAAGTAAAAATGTTTTAAATTAAAAAATGACCAAAATAATTCTTAAATGCATATTTAAGATATAAACATGCTGATATTAGAAGAAAAATGAAGTATCAACAAAAGAAGCTGTCTTTTAAAAGAGATGATAAAAAAGGGAATAGTGGAAAGACTAGGAAGAAGGGAAATAGTAAAAGAAAGAGTATATTGTAGAACTTTGAATTATTTTTATTCATGTTTTCATTCCTTTATTTCTATTCCTATCCCTTGGTTTAACAAAGCAAGTCAAGGGCCAACTTTAAATAAATTGTGAGAAGCCAGAAGCAGAACAGGAAAGCAGGTTTGATAAAGTAAAGACAACTTGTTCAGCATGTGGAAACAGTGCTTCATCTGGTTAATAGACGATCTGTGAGGTGAATTTTTACTTACAGATAAGCTATTAATTTAAAAAATAAATTGAATCTGCCTTATGGGATTTGCAGAAGTAATGGTTTTTCTTACATATTCCTTTCCAGATGTTCTTTTATAACTATGAGCATTCTTAATTTTCAAATATTCCAAATGTATAATTAAAATTACAGTTTCACCTCAAATTTAAAGTATTAAATCTTGAATAAACTTGGATAGACTGCTGCTTTGGCAAAATGAGAAACGTGTCTTGAATTCTTCTGATTCCTCCTTAAGCCTTCTATCTGCCATCTGGGTAACAGCCATTCTTCTCATCTCAAAACACACACACCTACTTCTTCCTTCCTGGCACAAGAATGACCCTACTTTTCAGAACATAACTTCCTTTATATAATATTGTTGCGGGCAGAAAGCCTTTGTGCTTCATTTTTCCTTTTCCAATATCAAGAAATGTGTCTTACATTGGATTTAAGCCTATACGCTTCCTGTTGTTCATTTCTTCAGTCAAGTGAATATAACTTTTTGCACCATCAGAACCTTCTAGACTCGAGAATCGTACTGAGGGTTGGATCACTCTCTCAAGACGGTTTTTAATATCAAGTAGAAAAACATAATGTTTAAATTATATAACATTACTTCTAAAAATATAACATTATCCTGGAATTTACTAAAATAGAAATTTAAATTTTTAAATGTAGAAAGCCTTTAAAGCAATGTTATGATTCTTCAAAAGAGGTGCGATCTCTAATTCTAGGTAATTATGAAGTATCACGATACAACCTTTCACTCACCATGTGCCTATTACTCTTATCAGATCACATAGAAGTCACTACCATGTTATACAATATACTTGTTGTTTTCTCGTTTCCTTTTTTCTTAGTTTAGTCTCTATTTTCTTTTGAACTCTTTTTTTAAAAGACATCTTCTTTTAATAAATTTGTTATTTTGTGAAATTATATCAATCAGCATTTTGCTAAGGCTCACAGAAAAAGTTCTCATATGCTAACAGTCACGAATAAGGGTAAGATTTAGAAACTTCAAAACAAAATGCTTGACATGGATGTTCTCTGTTAGTTTGCTAATCTTTATCTCCTGTTTCCTACTTCTAGTTTTCACATTCTCAAAAGATTTATTACTTGCACCGGAAATAGAAAGGAACCATGGGTAGGAGCAGGTGTAGAAAGAGGAAAGTCCTGGTAACCCACAGTAAGGAGAAGTTTTATCATTGAATTCTCAATGGGTTACTCAATCTTGTTGAACCTCAAGAATATATATTTCCCAGGATTATTTTAATATTGGTAAAATAAATATGAAAGCATTTACCAGTTTTTGCTATAATAGTTTTGTGCTCCAGATAACATTAAAATCTTAAGAGGTTATAGATGAATTTCTTGGTTGTTCAGGGATCTGTCAGGGTGTCTCTGTCTTGACAGGCCTCTATTGAACTAAATCAGACTATAGGACTTACACTGGTTCAGACCTACTTCAACTAGAGAAGCAGTAACTACTTAGGTATGTTCTTATGACAGAAGAGTGGGAAGAAATGGCCAAACCTCTAAAGGTATTAACTTGATACAGATACTGTATCACACTTGTATTCTACTGAGCAAAGCAAGTCAAATAGCCATGTCCAAAGTCAACTGCAAGGGAAAGATTTGTAGGCAAATTATTTGATTGATCATGAGCTGCAATGTGCTTGATTTTCAATGAAATGCCTTAAAATATAAAGCATATCCTTTAAATGTCATATTTTACAACTAAATTGTAGCAAGTACCTATTCAATGTAAGTTTGATTATTTTTATTTTAGGTTGCTAAATATTTATTTTATATGCATTTACATGTAAAGATCTCAGTATAAGATCACCAGTGTAATTATCCCTTCCACTTAAAGAAGAGGGTCTTCTCGAGTCTGAAAAAGATCTTCTGAATGTTAATCTTGGCTTTCCTTGAATGTTTTAGAGTCTATGTAGATTTTAGATTAAAGAAAGAATACTCTAATATGTGGACTATTAGGACAATTTTTGGAAACATTTTTGAGTTGGAACCTTGAAAGGAAGAGGCAGAGAGATACATGTAATAATTAAATTGATATTATAATTGGAGGAAGAAATTGGACAAAGGTCACAAAGAGAGAAATATTTAGGAGAAAATAAGATGCCAAGTCTGAGTACCTGAGTCAAGGGCACAGCATGGAGCAAGAGAAGCAAAAGCTACCACCTTTAAACAAAGCAGTTACTCAATATTAAGGCTATTAATATTTCATATATGGTTGTGAAAGTTGTTTATATGTAAACATATTTTCTATTTAATCACATGATCTGGACCAAAGCTTTTAATTTGCATTTATTTTATTTTCTTAGACGAAAACAGTCCTAAAATTTGTCTTACTTCTTAATTTTATTCTCAGAATAGCTAGAATGAGAAGGGGCACATTTTCTTCTATATTTTCAGTATTTCCTGCCACAGCTTATCTAATTAAAATAAAAGGTTCTTATCTCTCCCATTATCCAATGAAGGAACGTTTAATATTTAAACATATATAAACATGTATATATACTCAATATTTTACAATTATGCATATTTTTAAAAAATTGTAGAAGGTATATATACGCAGGAAAATATCAGGAGTTTTAATTGTTTTGTTTTTGTTAAATGTGATCCTATAAAATTGTCACTAAAAGTGGACTGTGGGTTTTTTGCCAACTATTTGTTTATGATAATCTAATAAATGATAATTAATAAAGTTTTCATCCCTCTTATATTAGAATGTAGAACTAGTCTCTAACATTAAGTTTCTGGGTGAATGCTTTTCCTTTTACAATTCTAGTCTTTCAATAGCCTTTCTTGGTAAACCTGGACGACAATTCTAACCAAGCACACCAGAACCTTGCTATCTAGAAAGAGTAGTGATTGTAAAAGATGAAGGCAAGTTTCTCATGCCATATAATTCAGATACATGGCTTTATTTTGCACATTTTTAGCATAACACTTTAAAATTAATCCAAATTGCTTGTCTGGTTTATAGTACATTTATGACATGAATGTTTGTTTCAATATAGGATGTTTTCCCTCACAAGAAAAAATATCACTAGATAAAAGTCATTTCTAGCATGATATGCTTTGTTTATTTTGTGGATTCTAGGACTTCTGCCCACAGACTTGCAAATCCAGGGACACTTGTGTCCTGTTTAGAGAAATAAAGAAAATTCCAATAATTCGCTCTTCTGGATATTCTGGTTTAATAAATTAAAATACAGCATTTCAGCTAGGAAAAACAGTTTTATATCAATGAAATGCTTTCCAGTTTAACATCTATGACTCCTGCTGGGATTTAAAGTGCTATGGATGCTAATACACAGGTGCCAGATCTTCATATAAGTTATAAAGAGATTTATGAAAGTATAAACTATTAATAGATATGATATACATGCTAGAATATGAAGAAATTAGAGGATCATTCTGAAATATATTTTAATATATATTTGACTACTCTGTCTTTACTCTAGGAAACATCATTTTCATAGAAGTGCTTAGAAATAACATATATGAAGCATTGATTTTTGACAAAGGAGCCAACAACATGCAATGAAAACAGGAAATTTTTTTATCCGATTGTGTTGTGAAAACTGACAGCCACATGCAAAACAATGAAACTAGATCACTTTTTAACACCATACAAAAAAAGGGGAGAATAGATTAAAGACTTCAATGTAAGACTGGAAACAGTATAATACATATAAGAAAACACAGGTGATACATTCCACATCAATTTCAGGTTGCTGGAGACATATGAGAAGGGAAACACCAATGAGAAGGGAAACAAAAGTAAAGATAAACAAACAGGACTAGACCAAACTAAAAAGCTTCTGCACCATAGAAGAGATCAACACAAAAACAAAAAGGCAAACTACTGATTGAGAGAAGCTATCTGTACATCAAACATGAGACAAAAGGTTAATCTCCAAAATATATAAAGAACTCATAAAACTCAATAACAACAAAAACTCACTTGAAAAATAAGCAGAAGATCTCACTTCTCCAAAGAAGACACAGAGATGACTAACAGCCACATGCAAAATGTTTAGCATTAATTGTCATTGGAGGAATGAAAATCAAAATCACAGTAAGGTATCAATGCACAACTGTGAGAACGGCCTTATCAGAAAAACTAGTAACAAGTATCAACAAGGTTGTGGAGAAAAATGAACCCCTATACTTTGTTGGTGGAAATATAAATTAGGGAAGTCATATGGAAAACAATATAGAGATTCCTTAAAAGGTTTAAAAATTAAACCGTTTGATCTAGAAATTCCACTTCTAAGTATATGTCTTATATGGAGTCCATGGAGAATATAATACTGCTAATCTGAAAAGATATAAACATCTCTATGTTCATAGAACCATAATTCACAATAGCTAAGAAAAAGGATCAATCTGCATGCCTACGGACAGAAGATTGGACAAAAAATGTGATATACAATATATATATATATATATATACACACACACTCAATAGACTACGACTTGGCTATTAGGAAAGAAAAAATATTACCTTTTGCCACAACTTAAGTGGAACTTGAGCTGATTATAATAAGCGAATAAGATACAAAGAAAAAAAATCCTGGATAATTTTATTCAAATAGCAATATAAAGAAATAAATGAACGAAACAATAAAAATCATTTAGATTCTGAAATCAAGACTGTAACTACTAGAGGTGGGGAGAAAGAATGGAGGGAAATTGTAATACAGGGATTACAAATAATAGAGAGGAATGGCATTAGAATTCTGATGTTGAGTGTGGTAAGATATACACATGGGTAAAGTTGTGAATCTATTCTCCTGAAACATAGTATGTAAAAAAAAATAATTAAACATTTAAAAAGAAAAAAAATTATATATAGAAAATAATTAAGTGTTTAAAATGAGTGGAATGAGTCACATTCTTTTTTAAAAATAATTTGCTTACAGATAAAAAAATAATATAGTGCAATACTCTTCAAATTTTTCCACTGGAGAAGCACTAATGAATGGTAGTGGTTCTGAAGATATTGTAGAGAAAAATAATGCCATAACTGGTTTTCATTTTTAAAATGAATCTGAATTGCTTGTCTCCTTTAAATCACCTTTATGCCAATGAGTGTTTCAATATAGGATGTTTTTGCTTGAAAGAAAAATCTCCAGGTGAAAATCACCTCTGGTATAATGTACTTTATTTAGTAGATTCCAGTTCTCCTGCTCACAGGTTGCATTTCCAGGGACACGTGTATACTTTTTTTGAGGAATACAGAACGTTCTAAAAATCAAAATTAATTTTTTTTCACGTACATTTTAAGTAATGCAAAGGTCAGATAACCATGATCTCTTTTTTCACTTTAACATTGTTGGAGAGATTAGATGACTGTATGAATATTTATAATTTATGTAACAGATATTGGTAGGATTTAGAGGAAAATACATAATAACAACAGAGGTTGGCTAGATCAGTAAAAATGCTTGTGAAAAAGAAAGGTTAGAGTATAGATACTCATGAAAGAATAAATGAAAGGTACAGTTAACACAATATCATGAAAAGTATAGAGGTATTTATAGAATTTTAGATTTTTTTCAGATTCATAAAAGGCATCACTGATAGTAGAAGATAAATATGAATCATTGCAGTTAATGATTATAGAGGAGTATAATTTCAAATGTACAACAAAATAGGTCCTCTGACAATATAAACATAACTTAAAATAATTACTTTCCCATATATCAAGATATTTGTTAGAGTTTTCAAGTTCAAGATCAATATGGATCTCAGCACTTATATTTTTTAAAAATGTGATTAAAAAGTCATTGTAATTATATCTTTAAAATACAAAGACTTTAAAAAATTTTCTTAACTCTGAAATTTATGCTTTCTCCAGAACAAATTCATAAAGATCTCTAAAATGACTACAAGAAATGTTGGCTTTTAATATAATCATAGCAATCCTTCCTTTAAAATACAACTGCTCTCTTTCATAGCATAATACAAAAATTCATTCCAGATGGATCAAAGACTTGATTGTAAAATTTAATATAAGACAGCTAGCAGATAACAGATTTGTCTTCGTTACCTTGGAATAGCAAATATTTCTCCAACATATCACATGTATCAGTAACCATAAGTGAAAAGATTGATAAATCAGATTGCATTAAAATTAGGACATTCTGTTTATGAAGAGACATGATTAAGGAGTGAAAAGGTAAAGAGATGAAATAAAGAGTTTATAATACACTTTATATGTAAAAAGGATGTGTCCTTTTTATGTGTCCAGTACTTACACAAGATTACTACAAATCAGTAAGAAAAAAAGGCATACAACCCAATTCATCTACTCAAATTGTACATATTAGGATCTAGCAGTTCTATTCCTAAATATGTGTCCAATAAAATTTGTAAATATTTTCACAGAAGGAAATGTAAAGGAATGTTCTTAGCAACAATGATTTTAACAGTCCTGAACAAAAGCTCTAATATCAACAACACAATTAATAAATAAATTGTGATATATTAATCAAAGTAAAAGATCAATTGCTGCTATACAAAACACAGATGATTCAGACACTGAGTAAAGGAAACAACAGAAAAGAAACTAGACATTCCAATAATCTGCTGTATATTTCTACTTGTTTAAAGAGACAAAAGGAGTTTTTGATAAGGAGTCAGAATATTACCTTTGGGGAAGATGATGTAGGAAGGAGTCACAATAGAGGCTTCTAGAGTGGTTCTGCACTCTTATCTGTATCTGACTAGTTTTCACACAGGTGTGTTAACTTTGTTAAAATTCATTGATCTGTACACTTTAGATTTTTTTACTTTAATGTGTGAATTTTGCATTTTATTAATAAAGTTTTAGTAATCAATTGCATACACAAGTTTCAGTCCCACATTTCCCAAAGGAGGGTAGACTTAGTGACAATACGGTAAAGAGCAGGCAGGGCTTTAGCTTCAGATTGTGGGTTGAGGATCATGAGACTATACAGTGGATGAAATGCATAGAGGTGAATGTATACCCACTTGCACAGTACAATATATATTCGCTTTCACAGAAAAACACACAGGAATATATATAAAGATAGATCCTAAATCTGCATGTAATAGAAAATAACAGCAGCATGGAGAAAATGTGACATTGCCAGAGAATGTTATATTCTTTGTAGAAATGATATCTGTTAGAATGCTTTGAGCTACAAGCAGCAGAGTCACCAAGTCAATGTGACTTAAACAATACAATTATCTCTTACGGCCAGAAAAATGGAGCTTAGGTGTTCTGTTCAATGATTGGTTAATGGCAGGGAGATTTAAAAGGCTTTTTTCTGCTCAGACAAGATGACAGGTTTCTGTCCTTAGGTTCCTCCCTTTTCTTTGCACGATAGCAGCTGTATCTTTAACTTTCACAACTTAACACAGCAGTGTAGGGACATTGTCTCTTTTGACATTTCCTTTTATTACAAAAGAAAACACTTGCCAAGACTTCTTGTCACCTCCAAGCAGATTTCTTAATTTCTTTCTTTAGCCAGGTTTGCATGGCATGCCCATGTAAAATTAACTAAACTTGTAGCAGGATAGATTGCGATGGTTCACTTGGACTAATCACCATTCACCTTCTAAGGAGGTTGCTTTCACAGTCTGTGAGAGGGTGCACGCTCAGTAAATGGAAGGCTATGGACTTGGAAGAAAGGTATAGAAGGCGGGTTGTCGTTTAGGCAACCAACAGTGTCTGCCACAAAAAAGTAGTAAGGCTAAAAACCACCATGGTTTTATAAGTTATAAACCAAACCGACACTTTTACATAAATTTGTGTAGAGATGTTTTCTTTTGTCTATGTACAGATTTCTCAACAAAATATGTAAGTGTGAACAGTATAATCTTCAAGCATTAGAGAATATTGCGTTTGATATTATTCACAATGACTTCCCGATGTATATATTAAATAAGGTATGACAAGATGTACTGTTGAAATGTAAAAATGTTTAATATACTGAATGTGCAAATAAATAATTTTTTCTATAAAAATAAGACCTGCGGTACCAACCTGGTGGCCAATAGAGAAACTGAGTCAAGAAATGTAAAAGTTTTCTTGCCTGAAGAAAGATTTGAAATTAAAAATTTAAAACCAAATCTCATGTTCTTTAATGTAAGCCTCTCGGTGTCTGATTGATACATTGTGTGGAAAAGCTTATAATGAAAACATTGAAGAGTCAATGCATTTTACTTCATTTCCCTATTTTAATTCTCTTCAATTTCAATTCTCTTTGAAAAGGTTCAAGTAGTGTTGTTACATTTAAGGTTTTAAAATTCAGTAAGATACTCTCAATGCCACATTACAAATTGCTCTTCATTTGCAATCTGAAATGACAGTTTTTTTTTTCTCATGAATTTTAGGATCTTCCATGTTTCGAGGAGGAAAAAGAGTTTCTTGAACCCTGTGCATGAATTATATGTAGTCATTTGTAAAGTACAAAAGTAAGTTTTTTTAAAATATTTAAGCTGCTACAAAATTATAGTTTTCTATAAAAGTGGTTTGTGCACCCAACCTTCCACATTCTGTGTCCTTCTGATTGTGGATATTCCCTTTTATTTTATTGCAATAGGAAACAAGGCCTCCTTTTTGCCACAGGTTTAGATCTGAGACTTTAGGTTTGATAAAGTGCAGTTGGATGGTAGAAACAGAGGAAGCTGCTTGGAAGCAGAGTTTCAAGTTACTATCAGAATGTTTTACTTTCTTTGATCAAATACTATATACTCTGGACTTCAGAATTGAAGAAAATTGAGATCATGGCTCATGGTAGGATAAAAAAGGTGAATATAGTAAATTAGTTTCTTAAGAAGAATTTAAAAAACCTACACATCGAAGCAGCACCACACTCATTAGGATTAGCCTTGGCGAATTTAAAATGAGTAATTTTCCTATTTCAGATTATAAATTGGACTAGAGGGAAACTAACATTCTCATTTCACTATTAACTGTAGGTCGTTAAAGTCCTGTCAATGTGCCACTGCTAACTTGAGAGCACCTTTTATATGGACTCCAATAATGTGTCCATCATTTGGGGAGGGAGGGAAAGCTCTCAGTGTTCACCTCGGGAAGGGAACACCACGTTATTTCACGGGTGACCTTTCAAGGAATCCACAGTGACAGATCATCCAGTGATTCTGTGAAACCCCCTCCCCATCTGGTCATTATCAAGGTTCAGTGGAGACAAAAAGAACAACTTTTCATTTCTGGATACTGGGCCTTGGAGACAGAAGCTATCTCCTGGAGTAAATTAAAGGTAAAAAGTCTTTCTCTTTCCAACAGGCTTCCCAGTTTCTCTGCAGTGTTTCCAAGATCCAGGTGGTAACCGTATCTCCACTCTCTCCCCATGCTCTCTGGTGGCTTCTTCTCTGCAAGGACTGTTGGTCATTTTAGCTTTTCCTCTGTAAAGAACTAGACCGGTCTTCTGGAAGCAGGGGATCTGAGTGGGGCGGAAGGAGTTAGCGTCCTGCTTGCATACACCTCCCTCAGGGTCTAGACCTTCCACTCCCGGCGTTTGAAGCCTAAAGCACGCCCACCAAAGCCAAGCGTTAGGGATCCACTGGGCCAGAGGAGAAACTGGGCGGTTGCTCCTTGCTCCCGCGGTGGGCACCTGGCCAGGGCTTAGTAGAGGTGGGGGTGGGCGAGGGGCGGGGGGAGGGGGGCTTCGCATCACGTGAGCACGCTGGGCCCTCAATAAATGCTCCGAAGCTCCGGGGAGTCGCGGAAGCTCCCGGCGCCAGGCTCTGCGCACTGTGGCGGTTCGGAGCTGGAGCGCGAGGTCCCCGCCCACAGCTGCTGAAGACCGCGCTCCGAGACGCTCCGGCGCCCACCCTGGCGGGCTAACAAGGCTGCTCCCTGAACGCTCCCAACTGTAGGCTCTAACTTTGGGACATTTTCCCCGCGCTTTCCAGGCCCGAAAGAAGCCACGGAGACAGATACTCCCGTCTCCCAGCGTTTAATACTCTTGGAGCCAAAGAACGCGCCGTACCGCCAGTCCTTCCCGACCCCGGCTTTCGTGTAAAGCCGAGGTGGAGGCGGGGGGCCTGCTGCGGAAGGCCGTTCGGGGAGGCTCGCACTGGGAACTTCACGCTGGAGAAGTAAGACTTTTCTAAAGTGCCTGTCGACCTTTCTTCTTCTCTACCCATTTTCTTCTCACACTCTGCTTTAAACACATAAAGCCAATGTGTAGAGAACGGTTAGACACTGAAGGTGATGAGCTCCTGGGAAAGCAGCAGCGATGGAGCTTTGCAGGACCTTGTTTCTTGTGACTATGTGGTTTTCAACGTCCTAAGGCGCGCGCTTTTGAGTAAGAACTCTGTGCGCCTGTGGTGTAGGGGGCGGTGGACTCCGAAGTTGCTGGTGAACTGTTAACTTTATTGGGTGCGGATCACAGGTTAGGTGCTTAATTTCCAGGAAATAAAGATAGAGTTCTTGAAGTGTGCCTGGGAAGAGGATACTTCTTTACTTCTTAGTAACCCCACTCACTCATTGAATTAGTTCACTCCCCCTCTAGATGCACGCTAGATATGTGTGTGGCTCTCTCTCTCTCTCTCTCTCTCTCTCTCTCTCTCTCTCTCTCTCTCTCTCTCTCTCTCTCTCTCTCCCCCCTATCTATCTATCTATCTATATGTGAATAACACTTTGTATTTTCAAACCTTCATCCTCAATTTCAGAATGTTATGACAGACATACTAATGTCTCTGAGCTGTAGCTAGGGCAACTGGGATAAAATAATACCTTAAAACATAGAAGCTTGCAGTCTAGATTGATATAAAACAGTCCAGGTAGATAATATCCTTTGCAGGCTTTATGTGGCAGTATTATTTAAAGTCTTGTCATTCCAGAATTTTTTTCAAGCCTTGACACTTTAGGCTGCTTTTGCCATTTATTTTTGATTTCATGCATATAGTTTTTCTATTTTGTGGAAACTGCGTTGTGAACAGTACTTTTGAGAGAAAGTGTGTTGGAGATGAATTATTTCAAAAAGTATGTCTGTTGACATTATAGAGAAAAATCAAATGGACACACTCCCTTTATAACGGTTGTTTTACTTTTGTGATTAGAAAATTAATAGCTGCTGATATTTTCACCTTAACCACACTGCGTGTCTTTATAGCCAAAAGGAGTGGAAGAGTCTGTCTTGGAGATTTTCCAGAGGAAATCGTGAGATCATTCATTATGAAGTGTACCGCGAGGGAGTGGCTCAGAGTAACCACAGTGCTATTCATGGCGAGAGCAATTCCAGCCATGGTGGTTCCTAATGCCACTTTACTGGAGAAACTTTTGGAAAAGTACATGGATGAGGATGGTGAGTGGTGGACCGCCAAGCAGAGAGGGAAAAGGGCCATCACTGACAATGACATGCAGAGTATCTTGGACCTTCATAATAAATTACGAAGTCAGGTGTACCCAACAGCTTCTAATATGGAGTATATGGTAAGGAAAATGTTCAAATGGTATATGTGTATATATATATATATATATATATATTTTTTTTTTTTAAATGTTTATGTTATCCTTTTAGCTTCCATGGTTCAATTACTTCCTGGTATTATTTGAATGTTTTTAGCCATTGTGTCCTGTTGAAGTTAAAAAATGATTTTCTTCAAGAATATCTTTGTTTACATTTTCTTTATTAGTGTGCCCCTCATTCTAAGAATCCTTTGAACTTCATAGTAGAACTAAATGCTTATGTGTTCTAAATTCTGTTTTTATTCAGAAGATTCCCATACTGAAAATGCTGGATAGATAGTATATTTGCTTTTTTTAAAAAAAAATATGTATTTCATTTAGTTATTCATCTTGGTTATTCTCAGTAAGTTGGGTCTCAAATCTCGTCCTTGGGAGGTATGTGGGCTGCGTCCAGTGACCTTATCCACTAGGCCACTAGGGTGCTCAGGTGTATTTTCTTCTGAGTTATTTAGTACAACAGTCGTTTCCTAATTTATAACCAATTGAATAACCAATGAAATAGTGAATCTAAAAAATCAGAGGCCAGTAATTTGAAGAAAACTTTCTGGATTGCTAATATATGTATATGCATGTTTATACATATATGCAACACATACACATATATGTGCATGTGTACATACATGTAGTACATACATATATGTATACATATTTTTTGAATCGGCCATTTCTTATAAATATATAATAATCTTGTGACGGTACATTTCTTTGGTTCGTTTAATACTAAGGAGTACTTTGGTAATGGCAGTTTTCTCCCCTTCTGGGTTTATTTGTGAACATGGAAGGTAAAAGTAAGCATGGGCAAAGGATTAAATATGTGGCATCCTTAATAACCTTATATTCACTCTGAGAGTATATTAGCAAATTTGGGAATCAAAATTGCTTTTTTAAACTATTAGCACGTAGCTAATTAATATACTGTTTCATACCCTAAATTTCACAAACATTTAAAAAACTTGCATATATTGGTAATGCACTAGCAAGGACTGATAATAATTAATTATTGGTGCTCGCAAAGTTTATTTATTAAACTTTGGGAATAAAATTTCTCTTTTGGATACATTTCAAGGTGCAGTTAGTTTTAAATGTATACTAGTTTTCATTTGGTGGGGGGAATTTTCTTTAGTTTTGGTAAGTATTCTCCATTCAGGTAACTTACATGAAACATGAAGGTTCTAAGTTTTCATTATACATTACAAAATATGGTATTATTTTAACTTTTTCTAGAAAAGCATCTCATGCTAATAAAATGAAAGTTGGTAGCACTCGAGAAAACATAACATTAAGAATTGGGGCTGGGTGATTAGATTACATGGATTTAAATTCTGGCATTGATACCCTGTGTGACTTTGGGCAGTTTATTAATTTCTTTTTCAGTTCATTCTGTCTAGTAAGTGTACTTACCTCAAATGATTGCTAGGAGGATTGTCTGAGATAACAAATGTAATCTTTAGCTTGTTATTTGGCATATTGCAAGGTCTCAGTCAATGTTACTTAGACATATAACTATTTTTATGTCTCATATTTTATTTAAATATACTGTATTTAAATAGAATATCTAAGGAAATCTTTGACTCTTTTCAAAAATTCTGTGCAGGATATTGCATCTGTATGTCTCATATTTTTGCTTTTCATGAGTTTTAGTGTTAGTCCAGATTAAAAATTCTGTGACTTCATCTGTGAGCTTTCAGACAGAAAAAGCCAATGATGGAGCTTTTCCAAGAAGGATACTATATGCTTATTCCATGTGGATAGGTATTCAGCTGCTTTTTATTTAAATTAGGAAAGAACTTGGGAGTTCAAACCCACAAAATGGAATCTGAGAATATTTATATATGTTTTAAGTAATATGGAAATAATGAAAGAACAGTTCTGTGATTCATTTTCATGTTGGACTTCCAAAGAAAATAACTGCCTATTGTGTGATGTCTAGTCTGGATTGTTTAAATGAGTTCCTTTTTATTTTCACTGGTTTCATTCTATCTTTGAAATGTGGATTCCAAAATTGGCCAGGTTTTATATTGTGTTGCCCGTGGAGACTATTAGCACTGGAACTGTGTCTTGCCCAGTAACTGGGCTACCGAGAAATTCATTGCCCAGCTGAAATACTGAAACACATTTTCTAGAATACACATGTGAAGGAAAGTCTAAAAGAACAGTACTACTTTATTTGAAATACTGTCTAACTGTAAGTATAGATGTTGATCAACCTCGTAAAAACAATTTATTCGAATATTAGTATATTCATTCCAAGGGAAAAAAATTAAGAACTGTCTTAAAGATATACTCCTGTTAAAATCTGTAGCACTCTGATAACTGCCACCACTTTTGATTACTTACATGTCATAATATATCAAAGTTTGAAAGCCAGTTAACCTTTTTATACCTGGTGTTTGTTTCAGTCTTTATTCTTTGTCCTTGAGCCTATGACAGCCATGTCACATCCTCATTTATTAGCATTACATCTCTACCTTGCTCTAGCCTTGCTTAATTTGTAAGGTTAAAAGTTGACTCTGGAATGCTACATCTTCTACAAAGCTTTTAAGAATCATTGAGAAGAAAGAATAGATAAATTTGAAACTTTTCAAGTAAAAAAGACTTAAAATTCTTTGTTCATGTACATGAATAATACCAAGAAAGTATAAAAAATGGAATATTCCTAATGGTAAGAATTAAGCAGTGAGGAGGATGAGGTATATTTTGTTCTTGTATGGTGGGCTTGAGCAAGAATTGCTATGAAAAGTGGAAGACATATCTCAATTAAAGGACGAAGAACATAACAGAGGTTGGGTGCTGGGCTAGTTGTAGGGAATTAGAAGCAGATTATGTCGATGAAAACACTGACCTTATAGAACCAGGAAGAGGAGAAATGGGTTATTGATTATAATAATGGGTGATCTTAAGGAGGGAAGAGGGCCTGCATTTAATTTATGGTAAATTGAGTAATTCGAGCTTTTAGGTCATCAAATGATGTTACTGAAGGGGAACTCGGTTTTAGAAAGAAAAAGTACTGGTTTTGGAATTATATAGCAGCAGGTTTGCATTTAGTCTGATGTTTACCTGCATGAGAACCCTGATAGACAGCATCCATTCTGGATTTTCCTTTTCTCCTTGATAAAATTTGGGTAGAACTATAAACCCCATAGACTATAATGAGATAAAATGTCTGATGCTGTTGATCATACTTTGTTTATTCAAGCTTTTCTTTTCCATGAGTTTCAGCACTATAACTTGTTTTTTGTTTTTGTTTTACAACATCTGTTTTTTCCCCTTGCTTATCTCTTACAGCTTTGTTCCCCAGGTTTTTACTTTTGACATTTTCCCTTTGACCTTGTCTATTGCTTTTCCTTTGATACCGTCTGTATATTGATGTCCCCATAGTCTGGGTGATCCAATAATCATCTTTGAACTTAATTTTCATATTTCTTACTATCCACCTGGTCATCTCTGTATAAAAATTAGCCAGGTACTTCAAGCTAAGATGTTTAAAAGGAACATGAACTATGTTACCCTCTTCATTCACTCTCACCTATGAACTTACTGAATTTTTTCTCAGTGCATGTTATCAACATCTGTTCAGTCCTCTAAGCAATAAAATAAAATCCTTAATTCCTGCTTTACTCTCATTTTCTCTGCCAACTTCCATATAGCATTCACCATAAACATATGCAATTACTTGCTAAATTTTCTGTCTCAGAAATGTCTTTTGATTCTGTGTCTTTTTTCACCATAATCTTCGCTCATTATCTTACCCCTCGATGGTACCACCACTTCCCACCCAGCAGACATTCTCAGGCCACTCCACCTTCCTGTTACTAAATATTTTTCCCTCAAGCAAATCTGTGTTGATTAGTCAGCTGCAAAAAATCTCTTATTAATTCCTGGCTGCTCACAAGTTAAAGCCTACCTTAATTAGCTTATTAAAGGAGACAAGTCTACTCCAGTTTCCACATAGCTGTCAACTCCTTTTATATATTTGAATATGTGTGTTCATGTTGAGCTACTCATTATTCTTAAAGATGGTTATACTTCCTCATATACTTCCTCATGCCTCTCTGCCTCTTTGCTCATCATTCAGTTCCTTCAGTATGCAAATATCCATCAAGACTAAACTCAAATGTTTTTTGTGCAAAGTTTTCTGTGGTGTAGCCGTTTTCTTGTCTACAACCTCTCTGTTCTCCTGAAGACTTTATTCAGGCTTCTGTATAGTGTTAACATTTCGTTGAAATCAAATATTTGCATCTTTTTTCAGTTTTTACTTTCCAAGTCGTTGAATTCCTAGAAGGGTAAGGATTATTCCTTATTATCTTTATAGGCCTCTGTCAGATACAGAGTAGTACTCAGTAAATAGGTGAATATTGTTGGCATCTCAATAAATATATGTTTAATAAAGGGATGAATGGAAGAATAGTTAATACTATGTATGAGATAGACATGGAGGACAGGTAAGAAGGAAGAATTAAAGTAATAAAAGTTTGGGGTATTACTAGGACCAAAGATATTGACATCAAAAATTGAAAATAATGGAATAAGATGAAGACAGTGCTTCAAATAATTACTTTTTTTCCTAAAATGTATTCATGGGATACTGCAAATTTGCCCTGTAATATAGAACTGCTGAGATAATAGTAGAGATATTCAAATGTTCTACAATTTAAATAAAATGAATTACCAACCTCTTCAAGATTGTAACAGATAGCCTCTATAAATTATAGACTAAAATCCAAAGTAGTTTGCTCTAATACAAAGTGTACCCAAGTCTAGAATGTGCTTTAGCAACCGAGACAGTTGGTCGAAAAGGACATATGGAGCCAAGTATATAAGCCATTCTCCACTATTTTATGTTTTCCGTGTCTTTTTGAGAACTGGAAAGCTGGTGACTCCGTCTGTTCCTCACACCATATATATATATAAGATGATATTACGAGTAGAACTTTGACAAAGCATTTTTCCAAGTGTAGAACAAAATACGTCTGCATGCTGCTTTTACTAGGCAACCGGAGACTGTATGCCAAACAAGTAGTATACTTTGGGTCCATGTTGATGCAAACAGTGGCTTGGTTCCAGTTGGTCATTTTCATTCTTTCGAAGACTATGCCTAACATTGAAAATCAAATTTTGGATTTTGTTTTCCATTTTGCTTTAGTAAAGCAGATACTTCCAGAAGCTGGACATGGAAGAAGCTAGTTTGTTCAACAAGGGGATGCTAATCTGGGCTCCACCATATAGACTTTCTATAGCCTGAGTCCAAGTCTGAAAAAGTGATCTTTAGCTTGTGAGTTGCTCTGTTTACTCTCAAAAATCCCTATTCTGAACTTATTTGTTACTAATTTTAAATATCCAGAATAAATGCAGATTAAGGAAATGATGACTTCATAACTATTTTCCCTAAAGCACAGTATTTGCACAATTTTTTTAGCTTGCTAACAGTGTCAGGAATTGACTTCAATTAAGATTCATTGTAACTGTTTATTCCTAAAAATAATTTTCTCTCTGTATACTGGTACTTTCCTGATAATTTTCAAAAAGTAAATACTTTTCATCTTTTATTGATATTAAAGATAATCTACATGCATTTAAGGACATGTGAAATATCTTCTCTCAAATGATATTATTTAAATTTACTAAGATTTCTTTATTTTTATTAAAAATAGCTAATTTTCCTATTTTTGTATCATAACATTACTTTACTACAATAAAATTACGTTTTGTTTTAAGACTTGTCATCAGAGAAGAATCTGGATCCTTCAACTCTTAGTGACTACAGAATGGTGGCAAAGTTTCAAGAAGTCGTATAGTTACTTGATACCTGTTGTGCCAATCATATTCAAGAGGCCAGAGAAGTTAGAACCCAGACATTGCCTCTTTACTTTCCAGGATAAGGATGCTTGCTTTTTTCTCGTGTGCTCTGCTCTGATCTTCTAAAAGCCAGTCTACTCTCCCGCTCCCTCCATAAATAACAGAAATGAGAACTTTAGCATGAGAAGCATAACCGTCCCTGTCCAGTAGTAGCCAGTTGCATTACCATGGGTTATATCATTGGGATTTTATCTGTCGTGGAGCATATCACTGGGATTTTATTCATTTTGAAAATAACCCAGATTTTGGGGTAGTTAGTTTGCAATACCATGGCCAACTCAGTTGAATTTAATGGTCAGTGGAGAGGTGGTACTAGAGGTAAAAATATGGAATCATGTAGTTTATTAGGAACTATGATAACTAAACTAACTGAAAAGCATAGCCCCAGGAGATTTTTAGGGATAAGGATTAAATGCCCTGGGGCCCAGCAGTAGGTAGAGGTTGAACTGAAAGAAAGGAGAAGCTAGCAAAGGAAGCTGAGAACAGATGGTCTACAGGGTGAGAAGGAAAGACAAGATAGGCTCTGGTGTTCTAGAAGCCAGGAGAAGAGAGTTCAAAAAGCCAGTGCCTCAGTATTTCTGAGAAGCTGAGTAATATGAAGAAAAGTCAGTGATGGTTTATTAACATGAGGGTCATTGGTAACTAGTAATTTCACAGGTGAATTTTGATTGGAAATCTTGTACCGTGGGAAGAGAATGGGAATTTAGGAAGTGAGAAGGAGCTTTAATTCCTGAAGATTATATCACTGTGATAGAGATCAGAGGAATGGAACTATCATTAAAGGAGACTATCAGCATGTTTTTTAGCTTTATTTTTAAAGAATATATTTGTAAGTTGATGGGAATTAACAAATTGAGATAACACTTGGCATAGTAAGGAGGGTCTATATTTGCCAAAGTCTGTTCTAGGAGAAAAGTCATTCTAGGAGAAAAGAAAGACCGTGAGTATAGAAGCAAGTAGTTTGGGTATTTGATGAAGGAAAGAGAAGATAATTTTCAACATGGATGCTTCTGTTTTTCCCAGTGAATATGAAGCAAGATCATCAGCTGAGATGAAGCGGGAGATGAGAAAGGGTATGAAGATAGAACATTTATGAAATCGTAATTTTGGAGAGACTGCATAAGGATCTTTATAGAGCTAATCATGTGAAATTTAGAGCTGCTTTAAGTTTGCTTGGTTCGCAGTGCTTCGAATTAAAAATAATCTTATAGATATGGACAAGCTCTACTGTAGTATGCCAAGGTATTTCCAAAACTTAACAGATTCAAAGTGATGATGCCTTCTTTGATTTGCCATAGATCATACCATTCTTTCCAGTCCCTCCATGTGGTGTTTCTTACTTGAACTCTGAATGCATTTGACTAGGCAGCTCCTAAAGGTGAGAAAGAGATGATCAAAGATATGTTAGTGAGTTTGATTTCTAAAGTATTTAGATATTAGATAAAACAGAATAAGTACAGATACAAACCGAGAGATTTAAGTTTCAAACTGAGTGTTAATTACAGATAGTTGTATAGGAACTCTAAAAAATTTATTATGGCACTGTTGACCCAAATATGTAACTTGGATGAGTAGATTGCTAAATTTTCCAAAAAACCTGCAACTGTGATCTTCTGAATCTTACTTTTTGACTCTTTAACTAACATCAATATGAGGTGATTATGTCAACTACTTACAAATAGCCCATTCATAAAATGTAATACAATTTTCTATATTAGCAGCTCATTAACATCAAAAATAAAAAATGAATATATGGTCATCATCAGTTTTATTAGACTATACATATTTGAAGTTTTCAGCTGAAGAAAATCTTAAGATTAATCAACAGGAAATTAAGGATAGTAATTTGTTTTTATTTTTGTTTTGGTGGAAAAGCATTTAGGTATGATGTGGGAGACAGAAATATGAGTACTGTAGTTGAGGGCTGTTCAAACTTCAGTATGCATATGGATCATCTGGGAATCTTGTTTAAATAACAGATTTTGATTCAATAGGGGCCCAATATTCTGCATTCCTAACAAGTTTCCAGGTGATATAACAGACTCTGTTTGGGAATCCTACTCTGAGTAGAAGGCTCCCTAGAGGAAAGGAGATCTAAACTGATGTATGAAAAGTTGACTCTGGAATTCATATTCTTTCTTTTTCCCTTCCTCAGCTATTATAAGGTAGCAGCTGTAACTATTAATGCAGGAAAACAAAATTGTTTTCATTCCTTTTCAAGAAGTACTTAGAAGCCAAACTGATGAAGTTTAAGTAATACTACTTTCCATGATCTAATGTTTAAATCAATCTTACTGGAAGAGTAGAAAATCAAATCTGAAAATTAGCTAATGGCACAGTTCTGCTGGATAGTGAAGTACAGTCAATGACAGGATAAACTCTGAAAGCCATATGAGTGAGATGATGGGAGAATTTCAAAGTGGGCAATGAATGGTGGGGAGAGGTGGGTTAGATATAGATGTTGCGCTATTAGGTAAGAATCAGTATTAAGCATTTAGAAGCTACCATTATGCTGTTGTCTATATGAGTCACATCATGAACAAATACAAAATAATCTTCAAAATGCCACAATGCAATTAAGGTGCTAGGTGAAAAACCTAAATTCATATCTCATGCTTGCTTAAAACTTGGCAAATTCATATATGAAATACTGGATGATTGAAAGAAGAAAGAAACTGTAATGAGATCAGATGTTATCCAGAGAAGGGAAAGCAAAGTGATAAAAGTATAGTGTTGAGGAAAGGGTGGTTTTCTAATGAAGATGGAGTAAGAACATCAGAGCTCCTGTCTCCAAAGAGAGAGCTGAGAGATCTGTTTATCAGGAGTTCCTTGAACACAGCAGGTACTGTTGAGACAAAAGCTAAACTATCACAGGAACATCTGTGCCATTATTTGGAATCCCTTCTTATTTGTTTGTTTTTTTGCCATCCCTGATCCCAGATCTATAAACTGGGTTCATGGCTTTCATAGTTTACTCCTTAATCTTGAACAGCCTGAGCTGCTTGAGCCACAAAGAGGGGCTCCCTTGGGCTTTTGACAGTACTTGTATCTTGTCAAGCCAGGTGTCTTTGCAGCTCTTAGAATGTATTGTGCCTTTAAAAAATTAATAATTTTTGAAGTAACATTGCATCATAACATTGTTTATGTTTAAGGTGTGAGACAGTCAATTCACAGCTATATACAGTACATTAAGTTAACCGCTATTTTAGTGTTTTCTTCACTACACAATGAATGTATTATGCCCTGTTTTCTCTCTAGTCAATCTCTGCACTTCTTTCAAGACTCACCTAAAGCATCATTTGCTGCAGCTAAGTCCTCCCAGAGTTGGGGGTGTTCCCACTCTTCCTTGACTTCCTAGTAATTCATCCTTGTTCTGCACAGCTGTTATGTAGCTGTCTCTTTCTCTAGCCTTAAATTCCTTTGTGGGAAATGACCAATCTTTAGTAGCTTTTGCGTTCCCCAGCTGGCTGACTGGCATACACCTTACACTCAGGTTATGCTAGGAGGAAGGAAAATAATGGAATGAATGGAACAAAAGAAAAGATGACTAGATATTCAACAGTTTTAAAGTAGGCAGAATGAGAAGCAATTAGGTTAATTCTGTTTTGACAAGGAAATGCTATTAGAAAATTGCAGATGCTTTCTTTTCAGTGAAGTATTGTGTTTTATGTTTTACTTTTAAGTATAGTAGCTTTTTCATTACGGTAAAGCAATTTTTCAATAAATACAACAGGTGGCTAAGTTAGCATTGGGTATCAGTGACTCAGTGTTACATTGAGTTAGGGGCATCTCTGTCTCATGAAGTAATGGTGGGGAGTTCTCTCAGCAAGTGCAGATAGAGTCTTCTGGAATATGTACTGATTCGAATGCTAAAGCTTTTGCTGGAGAACTGTTTTCAAGTTGTAAATCTCAGTGTGGCAAGAAATATAAATTGCATAAAAATTTTAAAGAATTTTGAAATAAAACAGTAATCAGGAATGGCTTCCTTGCAGGTGTACATCTTTCAGTAGTATTTGGAAGAAATTATAGTCTTATATATTAGGGACTATGGTGAGAGCACCTGGATGATGAGAACGTAATGGTATGATATTGATATGAAAATAGTGTGTAGTTGAATTGTGAGGGAAGACATGGTAGTCAGTGATCTGTGAAGACTGATCCAAGCTATGAATATGGAGATATTTGAGGACATATTTTTCCAAATATGATGAAGGGAACCTTGTTCTACCAAGTGGGAGTCATGACAGACTTGAGCAGCATAGTCCTATTTTTTTTTTTTTTGTCTGCGTACCTCTAAAGAAAAACTTCATTTGACATAATTTGGCAGTATTAGTTTGACTTCTATAAGTAAAACGGTTGTTATAAAGAACTTCCAAAATTTGAGCTTATTAATCCTTTTAAAATTATTCATTTATATGTGTGTGCTTTGACTTAAAGGGTATTTGGAATCTTAGTGGAAATATCTTGGACACAATGTGAGTAAATTAGAGTTTATTGTCAGTAGATTCAATGCAAAGCTAGGAATCACTCAAATTGTATAATGTATTAAATTTGAATTCTAAGAAGGTATTTGCTTTATCATTGTATATTTAGGTGGCAGTTATATTTCAGTCATTCACAATTTTGGATTTGAATTTCTTCCTTTTTCTCACAAAATGACTATGAATCACAGCACATTAAGCAGAGTCTTAAGGGAATAGTGGAATAAGATGTTTATTAATATCTACATGCATCAGGTAATGTGTTAGGCTGTTTGCCAATAAGATTCAATGAGGTATTTTTATTCTCATATGTTATTTCTCAGCAAGTAACAAACAGTGTGACAATAACAAGAGTTATACAGAAAAAAATATAAGAAGTCTAGGTGTAGAGTTGTGAAGAGGGAAGGTGAGCCATGAGGAATGGATGGGCTGGTGGCATCACAGCCCGGTGGTGGTGGTGCTGTCATTGGGTGGTATGAGGGGACACAGTTACAATCATGGCGGGGCAGAGGACTCAAAGGGGATGAGGGGGGCTGGCAAAAGGGTGAAACACTTGAATTCATGCCCACATTCTGATTTCCTGTTTATGTCTTCCATTGGCCGAATCAAAGTAGGGGTTAAAAGAGCCTGAAGTAGCTGAGAACATAGTCAAGCCTTTCAGAGCACAGGACATAACAGCCAGGGTCTGCGAAATATTAGGTGGGAACAAATGAAGACTCTAACAAACTATTCTATCTCATATTTTCAAAAGAGGACTTTTGAAAAGAGTGTTTTCATTATCATCTTAGTCATTGTTTTACTTTTGAAGAAGACAAAGCTATATTCCTAATGGATGCCTGAAAACTTGATTGTGAATACTGTGGTTATAAAACTAGCTCTGAGGTTCCTAGCAGCCAAGGAAAACCGGAAACCGTATGGTTTACATAGGCTAGAGCATAATAATTTATCATTCTAGAAGTAGAAATTACTAGTGCACCCTTCATGTAGAATTCTCAATGTAGAAACGATGATCAACTTAACATAGCAGTTCCATTAAAAGTATGTAGATATATACATCTGTATATTTCTTATATTACCTTTGGGTTTGAGTTGAAGTTAATGGTGTTAAATTGTAGGTTTAAGTTTTTGTGCTTGTAACTTTTTCTTTCTTTATCTGAAGTTTTTCATTTAACCTATCTCTTTTTCTTCTTGAAAATTAGAAAAGAATTCCCAGATAAATAAAATCAGTATCTTATTTACTTTCAAAATCTCTTACTATTTTAATATTTAAGCATAAAATAAAAACTAATGCAAAAGTAGATACTATACAGTGATTTATTGTGAGATTTTATCTGTCCTATCATGTATTTTCCCAGACTTGACATTTAGATCATTCTTACATCTATTTAAAATTAATAGGTTATAAGTAAACTAAAAGACAGTTGTTAATTCTCGTAAATTGACCCGATCGATATCTATAGATTAAGACCAAAAGCACTGATAGATGGTAACTTCTCAGTTCTTAGAAGATTTTACTAAATACCTAAGTGTCTTCAAACATTTGGAATATAGTCTTCAAGATTGTTAATTATGTTCCTCTTAAATGAAAATAAAAATAATGATAGCTTCATAGTTTTGCATTTCTCACAAATTCAATATAGCTATAAGACATTTCATTTACCTTTTGTTCAACATAAGTACATTGATATCCTTCTACCCAAGTTTATATCACATATGTACCTTTGAGGCAGACAGTGTAGATGCCTGTATCTCTGGTTCAGGATATTGCCCAGATCACACCAACTTTGAGATTACATATAATCAGTTAGTACATACTAGTGATATATGTCATATTTCATATTAAGTACCATGGAAAACACAAAAATATGAGACACATTTTTTGATTTTGTGTTCTAGTTTGGGAATTAAGATCCAAAGTATTATACAGATCTATGGGGATATATATAAATTAGTAAATTATATGTTTAAGAAGGTTCAGAGGAGTTTCAAATAAGTGAAATATTGTAGTTTGAATGACTTCCAATAAGAGAGAGAATGTGAACTTTGATGAGAGGATAAAGTTTAAGTAACTAAGGAGAGGAGGAGAAAAAGAGCAGTCTTGTCAAGGAAATATTAATGTACAGGTGCCAGAACCTGCTACTCAAAATGTAGTTATTTAGTATTTGATTCTGGCACCACGTATTAGAATTGTCCTAGCTTGAATTTCTCTCTTGACCTACCAAATGGAAATCTGCATTTTTAACAAACTCCTTTGGTGATTTATAAACACTTCAAAGTTCCAGGGACTCAGCAGTGGAATGTCTATATTGAAGAGATGTGGGATATATATGAAGTAAGTCATGGCCAGCCTTGGGGGCCTTGGCAGTGAAGTGTTAGGAGATGAATCAATAGGTATTCTGTAGAATTGTAAGGATTGTGTCAAATTAATTACTCTACTGCTTTACAAGAACAAGCTTTACTGCATAAGTGTACTATTGAATCAGTGGTTTTAATTGAAATCAGATTCTGAGTTTATCTGTACATTTCATTTCCATTAATTTTAATGAAATGTAGAGACAGTTCTCTAAATTGTTAAATTTCTACTTTTTTAATGTTTTAAGACTTTGTATTAAGGTGGATTTTAAGTAAAACACTGCCACGCCTGTTTCACATCTTTGGACATTAATATGTGCATTGCCTGCAGGTAATGCTGCTTTCTCAGTATCATTGAGCACAGGTGTTCCCTTTGAAATCTGAGTCTTGTGCCTTTTCCCTGTAACTACAAAGTCTGTTTTTTTTTTTTTTCAAACAGGTGAAGCATAGTAGTTAAACACCTGAGGTAGTTTTTGAGTTGTAAGGAATGTATAACTACTGTTTTCATGGAATTTTTTTATACCAGATGACTTTGTCACAAAAACTATATTCTTTGAACATAAATTGATGTACTTATTTTTTCATTGATGTCTTTTTTAATTGTAGTTCTCATAATATAACAGTTGAGAGAAAATAAATTGGTTATCAAGATTTTATAATGTATTGTATTTGGAATTTAAATCTAAAGTGTTTTGAACTGTCGGATGCGTTAACTTCCATAGAATAACACATCCTATCTCAGTGATAAGTACTATTGAGAGGATCACATTGACAAATTATCCCATCATATTTTCGGATTGTACTTTCTCATGTGAAAGAAAAACACAGCAGTGATTTGGGGAGGAATTTAGTTTTGACATATGATAGATAATTTACAAACCTGCTTTTCCAGAGTGGTGACACAGAACTAATTATCTTTTAAGGTGGTATGTAGAAAGTGACGACCCTATATATCTTTGCTTTTCTCCAACACTTCTACATTCATGAACTTGATGAAAAATCCTGGTGTTCATTTTAACTGTACAGCAAAAATAACACGTAGATGTCTATTATTTCAAAGGTTTACCATCGGGTATCAGAACTAAAATGAAGATAGACCCCATTTTAACTTTGTACTGTGGATGTCTTCTTGTCTTGTAAAATTAGGATATTTTACTGATTCTCAGCTGTATTTATCTGTTTGGGGCAAATAAACTTTCTTGAACAGGGATTATTCAGAAATAATTGAGCTCTACTCTAGATACATAATTAGAATATCTAATCTTTGATATGTAATTTTGAAATTCACCGGAGAACTTTTGCTTCTTTTTTTAAAAAAATGCCCCTAGTGATCACCAGAAATATCTTAGAGTTTATATGCTCTTATGGGGGTCTACAGCAATACGGAGTATTCTATAAAAGACTGTAAGTATAAAATAATAGAATTTTAAAGTTAAAGAAATTAAAGAGACATTCCAGTTTTCATAATATTATAAAGAAACATCAACCAAACTTGACATAATCAAAGATATATTTGGAAATACATAATTTAAGTAAGAAAGAAAACCTTTAGAGTGCATCATGTATATTAATTAGCCACAGATTGTGTAATTTGAACAAGTACAATGTACTTTTATGTTTGCCTTTATCACAAAACAAGAAGGAAATTAATGACCTCACTTGCACCTATCCAGAAGAGATAGCAGTAGGGAAGTGTACTTTCAAAAACCATGCAAGACAGTGTCATCATTACTTCTCACAGCCACTGACTACTCAGAACTGCTGGGAGATGTGAGGGCAGTATTCTGAGTCAAGTGTGCAGATGTCTGTATCTCAAAAGAAGGATGTTTTGGAATTCATTATTCAAAATTAATGGTGAATGCTTAGTTTAAAACATAATTTCATCATGTGATTTATAGTTTTCATTGGCAGGAAAATAATTCCAGAGCTTTCAGCCTGCATTTAGTGTAACTGCATTTTCAACACCACTGTGCTTTCATAATGTTATTTGTTAGAGAGCGCTGCTTATTTTAAAAGTTCACATTAAATCTAAAACTGTTTCAAAGACTAATGTTTATCATTTAACTTGACTAATAGTGTGATTGTCAAAGATCAGTCATTTTTGTATGTACCTTGGAAATCCATTCAATCTATACCCATTTTGTAAAAAAGTATAAAGATTTAAAACATTACCTTGATAAACTGTTGGATAATGTCATTAACTCATCTTTTCTAATTTTTTTGAAAAATAAGTTTATCTTAACTATTTAAAGATATTAAATAGTTCAGCTTCTCTTTGAAAAAAGCTATATTTTAGTTCCATCAACTTAGATGTAACTTTATAGAATGTTGGAAAATCTTGCAGTCCTATTGCTCTCTACTTAGAAAAGCTTTTGACAGGAAATTATGAGAGGGTTTCTTTTCTGTGCATAATCGCTGTGTGTATTTAAGGATATCTGATAATTTTGTATTAAAATTTCTGTTAGTTTCTTCACTGGTGAATCTAACTCTATAAAATAAGGTACTTATAACCTCACTGTACCCTAGGATATTCTATTTTGTAGACTAATTATGACACCTTTGCAAACTAATGCTTAGCAGTTACTGTATGGATAAACAGATATTCATCATCTCCAGCCCTACTAGTGGTCTTTGGAGTGTTTTATTATTGAAGTATTTAATTAAACAGATTTGCATTAGACAGATAATTTCACAAAACTTACAGTATTCTTTTTTCCTTAAAAAGAGGAAGGTGGGAAGGAATGAAGAGGAAAAAGAAGCTTTCTAATTGTTTATTTTTCAAGCATCCCCTCCCATGCCTCAGGCCCTGGGTCACAAACCCAGGTCCTTGGGCTTTACTGGTCCACACCCTGAACCACAAGGGTGTATCCTGTTCCCTGTTCTATAACGCAGTCTAAAATGATGATCAATTTAAAAGTCATGTAACAACATTAGTTATTGTGTGTGAAATTTACTCTTGATTTTTATTTGAAAAAATAGTCCACTTTTTACTTTAGTTTATGCTGACTTTTTGAAGCCTTGATTTTAAGAAGAAAAATCTTTGGATAAATTATTAGTGTCTAATTTACAATGACCATCAACTCTTGATTAGTGCACTATACTAATAATTTTGAAGTCAAATTGTCTATCATTCCTAGGACATACATTTTCAAATTATGTGAATCTGAAAAGAGCTATAAATTCATTCTGGTCAAGAAGATTTATCTGAAAATTCTTAACCCGTTTTAGAGGGAAAAAAGATTTTGTCAGTAAAGTTTCATCACCAACAATTGTTTTGACCTAATATACAGTGTTGCAGGCTATTGGTAAACTATCAATATTATTAAAACTACATTCTTGAGTGATTTTCAGCTGTCATTGTTTATTATAAAAGTGGAGTATTATGGTAAGAGTATGAATTGTATGTTCTTATCCATATTTCAAAAGGATAGCAGTCAGTGGAATATCTGTACATTTCTAGAGAGCTGTATCATTTCCAATGTCTACAAGTACTGTATTTCGATTCAAGAATTACTATATTTTTCTAGGTTTACTTCTGAAAACATTTTGTCATGATTTAAGATTTGTTTTACACACATAGGGACTAAGAATATTTCTTAGTAGAACTGACTGAAAAATATCATTGTTGACGAAGAATGTCAGTAGTCAAATATTTCTTCAAATAATAAAATTTCATTGAACACTTTACTGTGTTCTAAGAAGGAACAACTTATGCATGTAGTTGGGAAATAGAGTAGCTTTCATTTCAATAAACCTCAAGTAACCATTTTATAAAGAAATAGTAATTTTAAGTGCGGTTTGGCTTTAAATTAGTGCTGGGTGAATAGTTCAGAGAGAAAAAAAAGAAACCCGTTAGACCATCTTGATTTAATTTGCAGACCTGAATTTAAATAGAAATGTGTAGAGACTAACCTACATTTAAATGGGATGGGTATGAATTATTGGCAGTCTTAAAACCTGAAATACTATGTTGTCGCATAATGCTATGCATTCCACACTGTTGCCATGTTAGAATATTTCTTCTAGGACAGCTGTGTTTTCAGTAAGGTTTTTTCCCCTAAGAGTCTTCTTGATTTGTATTATTGACTTGACTTAAATATCTATGCTTGTTCAGCTTCTTTAAATAATTTCTTTTCAGTTGTTACATATTACTATTTAGAGATATTGATAGAAAACTTTAGTTGCATGCCCATCTGTCTTGTTGTTAAATTAAAATAATGTTTTAGCATCATATTCTTTTGATGAGTTTTCTTTACTTTTAATGGATTGAATTAGAAAACCAGTCATGCTTTAAAAACAGCTTTATTAATTTAACTTCCCACTGACCAATGGTGAATGAAGATGTGGTATATACATAATGGAATACCACTCAGCTATAGTGTAACAAAAAAAAGATGAAATACTGTCATTTACAACAACATGAATGGACTTAGAGGGTATTTTGCTTAGTGAAATAAGTCAGATGGAGAAAAACACCCATGTGATGTGTGGAGAAACCAAACAAATGAACTAAATAGAACAAAAACAAAACAGCTTGTATATAGTATTTACTCAGTAATTGAATTTAGATTCTTAAGGTGCCTGAGTTATCTTCTATTTCAGCTGACACATTTTATAAAATTGAGAACTTAGCCAAAATATTTGAATGATAGGTTTTAGAATTTATTCCAGTTTCTATACAATAGATACTTATACTTTTGTGAAACTTTTGGAACTGTATAGCCTCTTTAAAAAGGACCCATCTTTAATTTCATAGGACAATCTAACATCTAAAATTGTAGTATCTTGTGTGAAACAAGAATAAATGGAACTTAAGATCTCTTCTCAGGACTCATTTGGGTGGTTCTCCCTGGAGATCTCTCAGTCGTTTTATGTGACCTTGGTTAGAATCACTTGAGGGCTTGCAAACTTGATTCTCTTGTCTAGGCTAGGAAAACTCAAGCAAGGGAATATGTCCTGCATCTCTGTCTGTCTGATCTCTCCATATTGTTTTTCTTACTACCTCTCTAGGGAAGCTGAACTAGTTTTTGACTCAGGTCTGTCAAGATGTGAGTCTTAAAATAGAAAGAATTAGAAGCTGTATTTTCTCATCTAACCTTGGAAATATCACAGCATCTTTCTATTATATATTATATACACATATGCATGCATGTAATAGGTATGCACATTACATGTATGTAATATATACATATACATGTATGTACATACATAATATTTTTATTAATCCAGCTCAAATTGAAGGGGAGGAGAGGAAATTCATCTCCACCTTTTATGAGAGGAATATTTTAAAACCATTACATTTTTAAGCCATCTAGAAATTATTTGTTTTTCTTCTGGTTTATGGTTGCTCTTGACTATGAGATTAATAGATTAGAAATTTGTGGATAAATGTAATTTTGCTGTGTGTGTGTAACTAAAGTATTTGGTTTTTAGGATTGAAGATAAGAATTTGTCTCTAAAGGACAACTACTTTCCAGGGAACTCTACCTGGAAATATGTTAATTTTGAGAGATGACTATGTAAACTTCTGAATAGAAAAAGAAAATGACATCTCATGTATTTTCTGGGACTTCAGCCAAATTCTTTCTTACCTAATTTGTTTGGGTAATTAGTCATAGAAATTTGAATTGTACTTTTAAAAATAAATATGCAAAATTTTAATTGTATAATTATGTCTAGTTTAAGTAGTATATTTAATATTTAATTAATAGTATGTTCATATTTGTCAAAGTGCTTGCCTGAAAATACAGCATCCATATCTGCTTTCTGTATGACAAAACTAATCATCCTGTATATTGATATCAGTCAAATTAAAATTAAAGCTTTTCTAAAAATCAGCTACTTTAAATTTTATAGCATGTAAATAAACCTTTTACTATTTTGCTAGATAATAAAGATGAACTATACTAATAATATACTTAATTCTAATTTTGTGTAAGTTTTGCATTTCAAAACATGATTTTGTGTATTTCATATCCTAATTAAATGAGGCATGTACATTTTATAAAAAATATATTGATAAACTTCCCCTCCCTAGATACATCATTTGCATGTGTGTGTATGCATACAAGCATATGTTTGCATGCAGATTCTTCTTTCTCCCTATTGTCTTTTCTTTCTGTACTGTAATGGTGATTAAGTTTATTCATGTTATCTTTTAACAGTCAAAGCAAGATAATTCTGCCCTACCTTGATAAGACCCTGGCATCTTGTCTTTTTAAACTTCTGCCCCCTTTCTTTCTCTGTAACATATTGATGAGTAAACTACACTTGCTTTCTCTACTTTTTCTTTCACTTAGTAATCTTCTGTTTTTATTTTTCTATGTAACATGGATCTGAAATAGTTCTAAATCATATATTAGTACATAACAAATCTCATGTTTTTTGGATGTTCTTAATGAGTATAATAGAGAAAAACTAGTAACTTAATTGCCATCAGCATTTGTGGTATGTAAACAAACTTAGTATATACTAGAATATACTGGGAAACTACTCAGTGATGAATTACTGATACATGCAACAGCATGGATGAATCTCAACAACAATATTCTGAGTAATAGAAGGCTTACACAAAAACTATAACATATGCTATATGATTACTTTTATGAAATCTTAGGAAAGACAATCTGATCTTTCTTGATGTTTTTGGTTTTTGACATTTTCTCCCACTTTCTGCTCTTAGAATCTCTTGTGCCATTACTTGTGTAATGTAATCCTCTTTCAGATTTCCCTTAACATTTTATCATCTCATTTTCCTAGTTTATTTTACCAACTCTGTTTTTTCTTCCCCTCAATTTTATAACCATAGAATTTTCTTTACATTCTGTATCATCCCCCTGAAGAGATATCTTCAAAATTCATATCTTCAGAGCATATTTATTTCCCTAGAACAATTCATATTTTTTCACTTTCTACTTGACGAATTCTGCATGTATCACAGATACTTCACAATATCAACCTTGAAATATGCATAGAAGTACATAGACACACACTTCCATTGCAGTAATCTATTTTCCTTTCTGTATTTCTCCCAATTTGATAACCTCATCATTCTTGATCTTTTTCCTCTGGCTTATCACCTGTCTTCAGTCAGTCATCTACTAATAGGAGTTCAAATTGTTGAAACGTTATTTCAATCTCTGTCCTTTTTGTCTTTCCGATCACCTGAAGTTGTTTCCTCATGTTCTAGAATCACAACTGTTTCCCTAACCTCTTAATATATCCAGAGTCCTGTACTTGATAATGCAAATTCAGAAGCTATTTCTACCTAAATTTGTTTTTGCTGCCATGCTTACGACATTGCCTGCTTTCTGAATTAACCAATTGAATATTAAATCCAGGATATGCAAAATTATTTCAGTGATTTTGTAATTTTAAATATGCTTTATAAAATGAGAAGTATAAATTAAGCACCCTCATTGAATGTTTATACAGAATTGCATATATGTAAAAACACACGTATCACACATATATATGAATAGGATACTTTTAATCATTCATATATCAATAACCTTGTCCATATGACATAGAAAATAGGCCAGAGAAACCATCATGAGTTAAATGCCCCATACCAACTCATAGTCTCATGAAAGACATATATACAAATACATTGCAGTGTAATAGCTTCTAAAGAAAAAAGTATAAAAATAGTTTATATTTGAGAGAACAGGTATCAAGAATTCATTTTATAAAAATGGAGTTTGAAGAAAGAGTAGGGTCTGTGTGTCAAATAATTGAAAGTATGGTTTAGGCAGAGGAAACAACAAGAGCAAGGAAGAGCATGTTTTAGAATAGGGAACAGTGGGACCAAGGTTCTTGGACTTATATATAGCTAGGGATTTGTTGGTTGTGCTTGGAAAGAGAAATCACTTAAGCATATTTATTTTATACTCACTTTACTGAACTTGTGTGTGCCAGCCTAGAGGAGTAAGAGAGAAAGGCAGGGAGGTTAGTGAGGAGATAGTACAAAAATCTAGGTGAGACATGATGAGAATCCATACTGAAATTTTCACTTTACCAAGAGGTAAGAAGGGAAAAAACATAAGAAATAAGCAACAGTATATTCTAAACTGTCTAAACTCTATATGCATTATATATCTGTATGTGTACTTTGTTATTTAAATTGTAGACATGGGATGTAGAGCTGGAAAGGTCTGCAGAATCCTGGGCTGAAACTTGTTTGTGGGAGCATGGACCTGCAAGCTTGCTTCCATCAATTGGACAGAATTTGGGAGCACATTGGGGAAGGTATCTTAAAGTCTTCTTTTTTTTTTTCTGAAAACCTAAGTGTTTGAAATGAAATGCTTATTAATTTATCAATTCAAATTATCAAAGGATTAAAGAGAAAGCACAAATAATTAAAAATAAATAGCATACCAGAATGATCAGCAGTCATTTAGACTTGTTTTTGAATCATTGTATATCATTAACATAGTGGACAGAAGTATATAAACATTTTAATACTTTATTACATAAAAAGAACTCTCTTAAATTTTATCAAACTATTTTACATTATTCAGATTTCATATTTTTTCCAACTTGGTCTTTGTGGTTATTTTCTTTCAAATAGATATAGGCCGCCAACATTTCATGTACAAGCATGGTATGATGAAGTGAGAGACTTTAGCTACCCGTATGAACATGAATGCAACCCATACTGCCCATTCCGGTGTTCTGGTCCTGTATGTACTCATTATACACAGGTATTTTTTTGGTATATTATGAATATTCTTTGGTATATGCTTTAACCATTCTTCTAAGTTGAGAGGGAACTTATAGGGAGAAATTAGGCTACTGAATTTGTGTCCTTATGTCAGTATAATATTAAGAAAAACTTAATTACTTATTGATTTATTAGGGTAGCCTTAAAATTTGTATAGACAATAATTTATATACATATATATACTTAGAGTGCATTCTTTCAATGATTTACATATGAACCATTTGTAATGTGGCCTCAGAAACTAAAATTTGAGAAGAAATTTATCGTCTTTGATGTCAGGTGCCATTTTTTTTGTTTTCTATAAAATATATTTTTATTTACCAATGACATTCAATAGTTGCACGTGTACAGCATTTAATTTTTATTTTTTGAAAATGCAGTATTCACATTTGGATTGGATATATACTAAGCTTCTAAATCAAACAACTAAAAGCAGAGTTGATTATAAAATGCTCACTGCAGATGCTTTTCTAGAATTTCTATGGCTGATTATTACTGAATGTAAAGCAGACAAATTGTATTGTTTGCCTTTGCATGTAGCAAGATTAAGATCAGCACTGAACTCCCTAATGACCAATGGCACCAATTATATAAGAAATTTGAACACCTAAATTTTTGCTCCAGTACTTTTTGTTTAAGATGAGAAATCCTGTTCTCTTGCTAGGTAAGCTTCTTCACATAAATAATGTGGTATTTAGGACTGTGAGAATATACATTTTTAATTACTTAGTAAATTATATTTTGAAGATGCTTGCATTTTGTAGCCAGGTAAAGTTACTACCTAAAATCTCTTTTTTTTTTTCACTTGAATTAAGCAGTTCCAAAAATATTAGGGAAAGCACCTGTTTTTATCTTGCCTCCTTTCATTTTGAATTATATATGCTTGTTTCTCAAGTTTTGCTTTTTCCTTTTTTTTCTCAGATGTCTTCTCCCGCTTTCTCTCAACTTGCCTGTTTTTGAGCCTTTGTTTTTTCTTACATAGGTGGTATGGGCAACAAGTAGCAGAGTAGGCTGTGCCATTAATTTGTGCCATAACATGAACATCTGGGGGCAGATATGGCCCAAAGCTGTCTACTTGGTGTGCAATTATTCCCCAAAGTGAGTAGACAACAAACTATTTCATTTATAAATGTTTCTTAAAAACTTGAAAATAATTGTATGTTCCTAATTTTTTTCTTACTTTTCAGGTGTATTATTATAGTGTATTGTTTAAAATTCAGTTTACTTAATATGACAATCATGTTTGCCTGACTTATAAAATCAGTGCTAATAGAAAGAGAAAACTTGAAAATAGGATCTTCGTGATGATTGGAATCACATTTTTATAGTTTTATTGTTGTACTCTAATAGTGCAGAAATACTTCATATTTTTTATTTATTAGAGATTAGCAACTCTAGATTAATTGAGAAATATATTTCCACCTGTTTAAAGAAAATTTGATATTGTTGAGAATATTATACAACTGTACTTATACTCTAATAGTGCAGAAATACTTCATATTTTTTATTTATTAGAGATTAGCAACTCTAGATTAATTGAGAAAATATATTTCCACCTGTTTAAAGAAAATTTGATATTGTTGAGAATATTATACAACTGTACTTAGGGTCAAATCTATCTGAAGATTAAAACAAATGGAATATATATGAATATCTCATGTCAGAATTTGATATTATGCAAAATTTTGATTTTGTAATATTTAATAATAAACATAACAGATTACTTCATATATTTTCAAGAGACTGAGACAAAAATATATTTAAACCTATTAACAAAAGGATCCTGTGATAAAAGATATATATGCCTGAAGTCTATATACCAAAGTACTTAGAAGATTCTTCTATAGTAATATATTTCCATGTCTTATAAATTATACTGTTAAGACTGTCTGTTAATATAGTGCATGATCTCTTTAAGGGGAAACTGGTGGGGTCATGCCCCCTACAAACATGGACGACCCTGCTCTGCTTGCCCACCTAGTTTCGGAGGAGGCTGTAGAGAAAATCTATGCTATAAAGGTATGTGCTAGTGTATTCTAATACTAACTTTGATTTAAATTTTAATTCAGTTTATGCATTATTTTTGTTATAAAATCCAAAAGTCTATTTAATAATTACATGAGAGGTTCCCAAAACTCTACTGCAAATATTTTAAAGAAGTTATTTAAAATACTTTTTGTTTGTAAGTCTATTTATTATACCAGTTGTATTTTAAAGGAAAATTTCATGTTATCCCAGATAGCCACTTCTAATTCTACTTTAAAATCATCTCAGAGTGACACATATATCTGTATTCTTAAAAAGGATTTTGATACACTGTTAAATAGTTATTTCTATTACTATCAGCATTTTTATAAGATTTATCAGTTTAACATTATTTTTAGCACTTCAAAAGCTTTTGCCAAAATACTTATCCATGAATCTTACCATCCATGCTCAACAAATTATGCTGATTTTCTGTATCTCACTGAACAATATACAATTTCTCATATCAAAGTAACAAAAAGGTATAATAGTATTTCAACTATTGCAAAAGTTGCTCCCTTAATTATATTCGATGTCCTAAAAAGTAAATATAAATATTGTTTTCTGTGTATAACATATGAAGATAAAAAGTATATGATGAAGCTTTGTGAAAATCATACTCTTGTTGGGTATTCAAGAAGACAAGTTTTATTGCTTTGTAGTTTTTTCTTAATAATTACTAAATGAAGATTACTGTAGACTAAGCGTATTATAAAATATATAAATAAATGGAGCCCTTTTTAAATATTCATAAAGAGATGTCTTTTTTCCTTAATAAAACTTAATGCTCATTAACAATAATGAGCAGATAAGGAGTAGACATATATTCTGTTTTGAGATATGAGCCATTTTAATTCTTAAAAACATTTGCAATGTTGTGTTATTATTTGTGGTTCTATCTATTTTCATTCCTCATCAGCCAGCCTCCAACTTATTTTGGTGAAAGATCACCAGTGGAACACTATTTATTTTACTTCACACTGACTTTTCTCAGACTTCATATTTCCTTTTTCTAGTTCTGTGTTCTGATTTTTGGACACATATGAAAATATTGTATCTCTCCAAAATGTCTCTCTGTCAAGCCCTTGAAATAAGCCAACCTGGAAAAAAAAATATTAAATTTAGAGTTTGAAATTCTTTTCAACTGTGAAGTTTAAATTTCTGCTCACTGAATTTTCTTCTCAAAGAGAAAAATCTTTCCATGGAAATGGATATTATAGTAAATAACAAGGGCATGTCAATCTTCCTTTAGGCCAAATTTTCTTTGGGAAAATTTTAAATGTGTTCTGAAAATATTAAGAATGTAATTTTATTTGGGAAAATGCTAATTCACGGAACTTCACTTTCATTAAATCACTGTGTAGACTGTATAGATTGATCATGAAAGAAATCACTAATATTACCTTGAAATAGAAGCAAAATTTAGAAATGACTGTTTATTTAGTATTATCCAGACAATAGCAAAAATGACTCATAGTATCAAAGACATATGTGTTTTGTTTACTCCAATGTATACATAAAATTATCAACTTAAGTCAAAATCTGTGTCAAAAAACAGTACTGATTTTTATAGTTTAAAATGTTAAGCAGACATATAAAAATATGCCATATTTGATAATAAGTGCCCATGTAAATTGGAATTCATATTAATTATATCCATTCTCTCTAACAGAAGGGTCAGATAGTTATTACCCTCCTCGAGAAGAAGAAACAAATGAAATTGAACGACAGCAGTCCCAGGTCCATGACACCCACGTTCGGACAAGAGCAGATGATAGTAACAGAAATGAAGTCATCAGCACACAGCAAATGTGTAAGACCTTTGAATTATTTACAGACATTTAAAAGTTCACATAGGAGGCACATCCAGCTGTATTTTATTAACTTGAACTTTTGGTTGTCGAAACTTGGTATTGCACTATATGTGGTAAATGTGTTTTTTAACATTATTTATATTATCTATTTACTTATATCTGTTTGATTTTTCACTTCTTTTTTAGCCCAAATTGTTTCTTGTGAAGTAAGATTAAGAGATCAGTGCAAAGGAACAACTTGTAATAGGTAATATTTGTTCTTAAAATTGACAGAAAAATGTAAGAAACATTTTTATTTTATGTTGACATTAAGAGAAATTAATTTGTTTTCAACTTCTTTCATTTAGATATGAATGCCCTGCTGGCTGTTTGGATAGTAAAGCTAAAGTTATAGGCAGTGTACATTATGAAATGGTAAGTATTAAAAATGTCATTATTTGGAGACAGTACTTTCATAGAAATTTGATTTTTGATATGAAAATTAACTGTATGAGCATAGGTATTTTTCTCAAAAATGTTTAAGTCATATAAAAAGTAAATAGTAATTCATGTCTCTTATGAAGAAATCTTAATATTTTAACATCCTTTTTTCCTCTTTTTCCAAGCAATCTAGCATCTGTAGAGCTGCAATTCATTATGGTATAATAGACAATGATGGTGGTTGGGTAGATATCACTAGACAAGGAAGAAAACATTATTTCATCAAATCCAATAGAAATGGTGTTCAGACAATTGGGTAAGTACCTGAATAATCTTTTGGATGAGATGATTTTAAATTGTAGCAATATTAGCATATTATTTTAGAGCAAAACATGAAAAAATTTTAATTTATTAGGAAGGTAAATTTCAAGGATTATTTCAGCAACATAATTTCCACAGACAAAAGGAAGGAAAAGTATCTCAATTCAAAGTTGAACACTTGCTTATAAAGGGCATGCTGGAATTACACATTTTCTAGTTTCATTAGCAGTGTGCAAGCTCATAGTTATTTCTGATTTGAAGTAATGCATTATTCAGCTGTGAAAGAAAATATGCCCAAAAAGTCTAACTGACTTGCATCTTCTCTCTGATTTATTTAGAGAAAATGGTTTCTGTCTCATCCAATAGTAACTTTGTTGCTATTCCACATTAGATCAGTAGGTAAAAGAGGATTTATTAGAAATCTTTGCAGATCAGTGGATGAGCTTATGATTTGCTATGTATACTGTTTTGTTCAAAGGCTTGACGTAAGATTTTTTTCCAGTTACTCTCTTAAGTCAAAGCTTTATAGACATACTGATTTACTTATTCAGCAAATATTTATTACCCTCAGTAAGCAATAAATATTAGTTATAAGCTTTAATAAGTCAGATGCAGAGTGTTGTATTAAAGACCATTTATTCTATAATTTTCTTTTTTTCCTCTTATCTTTGTTTTTAATGTTTAATATAGAAATTCTTAAAACTCGAAAGGTATAGCATATGAAAATACCATCACAAATAAACCTTGCCTTTTGTAATATTTTTCTGAAAATCTGGGTATAAGTAAACCAGTTAAATTTTAATATAGAATGGTATAGCTACTTTTATATTCTTACTTTTTAATTAATTATGTAATAAAGAAGTATATATTTTCTCTAGACATTTTATAAGATGATAGGAATAAAAAATAAGCAATGCATATTCTCTACAGGTGCTTATTTAGTAATGTTTTTTAAATAATACTATCCTGTATTATACAAGATTAGTTTAGTTCTGTGGTGACAGGGAATTAGTATATTGAGAGTTTAAACATTAATGGGTAATAAATATTGTATATAGATATAAATGTGTATTGTTTTATATTCTTACTTATAAGTTTTTGAAATTGATAGCACAAGAGAGTATTCTCTAATATAAAGTATGGTATTGATTTGGTTCATATCTGGAATCAATATGGATTTAGCATTAGATAGTCGAGATATTTTTATGCTGCATATCTAGATATTTAAGCAAGAATGATTAAGAAGAAATATTCATTGACTTCCAAATACCAGAAATTATGTTGATGTGTATGAAAGAATTATTGACATTTATGCTTTCATTTTCAGCAAATATCAGTCTGCTAATTCCTTCACAGTCTCTAAAGTAACAGGTTAGCACTTTTTTCTTGTTATTTTCTTACTGCTATGTTGTATGTTACTCTTTCCGAAGGATTTGCTTATTGTTTTATTTTAATTCTTTAGTTCAGGCTGTCACTTGTGAAACAACTGTGGAACAGCTCTGTCCATTTCATAAGCCTACTTCACATTGCCCAAGGTAATGTTTTCTAAAATTTCTCATTCTTTTTTCAACCAGTGAATAAATAGGACTTTTTACCATGTAGTAACGTTTTTTTTTTTTTTTTTGCCTGAAATTCTGGTGTGTCTGTAATTTGAAGGGTGTATGATCCTGATCTGCTAAATAGCAAGGAGCAGTAGATCATTACAAAGTACATGCACTCCAGGCACTGGTAGTGTATTTCCTGTAAGTGCTTTGCAGTCTGCTGTAACAGAAATTTGAGAGAGAGACAGAGAGAGAGAGAGAGAGAGAGAGAGAGAGAGAGAGAGAGACAGAGAGAGACAGAGAGAGAGAGACAGAGAGACAGAGAGAGAGAGA